>OZ038481.1:125846443-125891443 GCA_964036315.1 Acanthosepion esculentum
CCACAGACGTTAAATTTCGGTGAGCTAGACTCCGATCAGTGCCGTTGACGATGCCGAGGATTCCATATACACTGCTTCCGTCTCCTTTCATGTCAACTAGCACCGATGAATAGCGGAATTTGCTGACAAGATTTCTAAGCGCTATATAACATTCTACTCAACCGCCATGAGGGAATCCATCCAAAGAATCAAAGTTGATGAAAAGAGGCGCCGGCTTCTGGTCACGTTAAGACTGCCATTCTCGTATAATCACCAAAGTTAAGCATCATCGAGCCTGTTGTGTACCTAGTTAAGTGACCACTTGGGAATACTTAGTGCTGTAATCTCGAATAGGCAGTGGTGTAATGGATAACAGCTCGGAATTGGAAGTCGAAGAGCCGAGTTTCAATTTCAGTCCGTTTTGTTATTTATTTATTCAGCTAGAAAGAGAACAGGTTAAAATCGTCTTGCCAGTCGCACTGTCTTCTCAACTGAGTTATGGTGAGAGAGAAAACGATCATTCAGGCATCCACCTATTATGGCTTCTATCTTCAAAGTTTATTCATAAACGCTGACCGTTTAACAATTGGGATAATTAGTAAGACTTGTATCAGTAAATAATTATTATAAAAAATAAAATATTTACTGGCTTGAATAACATACAAAATCGAAACCAAATTAATCATGAAAGGAGACACCACTATCATATAAAGGTTGACACTCCAGTCAATCTCTTAGTTACTGGAAAGAATGTACGTAGAATATTTATCCGCTGAGGTTAGATTTAACCTCAATGGATAAATATTCTACGTACATTCTTTCCAGTCACTGAGACAGCATTGTTAAGAATGAGGTTCAAGTGAAAAATGTGTGTATGTATATACCGCGTGTCCATAAAGTTCGTGTGCACTTTAAAAAAAATTATAACTTTATTTGTATTTGCGATAGAAATAATCTGTAAAAAATGTTATGCAGTTTAATGTACCTAGTCTTAAGCATAGCTAAAATAACTAATGTGATTGCAGGCATTACTGTAAATCAGTTGGCAAATGTTTTCCGTGAACTGCAAAATCGTATTACCCTCTGTATTGTTAATGATGGAGGACATGTGGAAACTTAAATACAATTTCAGTAAAACCTTAACAAATATAGATTTACTTTTTTCTAATACTATTTCTATCGCAAATACAAATAAAGTTAATTAATTTTTTAAAGTGCACACGAACTTTATGGACACCCTGTATATATATATATATATATATATATATATATATATATATATATATATATATATATATATATATATATATATATATATATATATATATATACACACTCATATATGGTGGACTCTCCCATCGTATTCGACGTATGAAGGTCAAGAAGCTCAGTTTCTAAGAACGGACACCCAGACACCAACGCATGGGGTTTGATTATAGAGGTGAAGGCTTTGTGCAGATCCAACCACTCTTTTTGAAGGGCCGAATACAGAGACCTGGAGCTCTACGTGCCACAAGGTCCCCAAAAACGACCCTCCGCAGGTTTTGTATTAAGAGTTGTCCTTGTCCTAGACCAGTTGCCATCCAAGGCTCTAGTCCTGCTATTTACCCATAGCTGCAGGCAGAAGAATAAGATTAACACCTTTTCCAAGGGTATGATCACGTAAATGAATGTAATAGATTGCTTTTGCTTGAACTTAAGAGAGGTTGGTCTAATTTCTCCGTAAATTTTGGTAAGCGTTGCATGGTATCTCCAGCTGATGTTCTGGATATTTCTCTGTAGATTTGTATATGTTCCATCCAGCCGTCTTTCAAGAATAGATAATATCTAAGTTTCTGATCCATACTGTTTCTATCAATGTTCGAAAGTTTTGGACTGTTAAAGATGATGGAAGGTTCGACCGCCAAATCTGGTGAAGTTTGTTACCCACAGCCAATGCAAGAACATTGCGGATGTTGAGGACTTTTTGAGAATCTATTATGTGACTTCCAAGAAATTTGAAATCATGAACTCATCTGATTGTATTTGATTTATTATTGAAAATTCATTGATACTTATCAGTCATCTTATGGGAAACAATATTAATAAAAAAAAAAGTAAGTAAATTTAAATTAAGTTATATTTAAACTTATTTAATTTAATCATATTTTCAAGCAAAATTTATAGCTTGCCTTACTTCGAAAAATAATGATTGGCTCTTTAGTTTGGAGGGGAATTTAGATATTTCTTAAGTAAATAAAGTTTTACTTTTAAACATTAATTACTATTTTGAAAGCAAACATAAGGAACGTACTTTGAGAAGTTAGTTTTGAAAAGCGACTATGTCTAATTTCAAGTAATATTAATATTTGAAAAGAAAAATAGTTTTAATTAAATAAAAATTAGAAGAAACATCTATGATTTACGGTCAACATAACTCGTGTTGAATAATTGTTTTACGAATTTAAAAATTTTCGAAAAAATAAGGTTTGCTACAGTTTTTTTGCTTTAATAAAACTTAATTGAAAATCCTTTCCTTATTTGTATTAAATACAAATAAAAAAACGATGAAGTTTAATTTTTAAAGATTAAATAAAAAATATTATGTTCCATAATATGGCCGAAAAATATTAATGAGTCAATAATAAATGCATATAGATACACAACACACGCACGTAAACACACACACAATAGAATATTTGAATAAATAAATATTAAATTTTTTGTCAAATAATTGTATTTAATAATCTTTTAAATTTACTTTGTTTTAATATTCTTTTTTAAAATGTTACGCTTTTATTGACTATAGATGTGAAAATAAATTGGAGAGAATAGAAGTTTTAAAAATACATACGAGTATAGCGTTTCGAAAGGATCAACAGAATAAAAAAGTAAAAACGAACGGTAATCTTATTCGGGAATAAGAATTATTACCGTTCGTTTCTACTTTTTATTCTGAGAATTTCGAATGCTTTCTAATCCATTTTAATTTTAAAATATTTTCGTAAATACAAATCGTAGGATGATATTTTTTTACAGAAACATGGCTTGGGGGATAAGGTTTCTGTGTGTATATATATATATATATATATATATATATATATATATATATATATATATATATATATATATATATATATATATATATATATATACTTTGTCATTATTATTTTAGTTTTAGCTGCACACACACGCAACCACCATTTGTATATGTGTAGATAAAAGCAGCAAATAGGCTTCGTAAAGGTCTGAATGTATATATCTAATCCTGTATTTATTTCAGAAAAAAATGTTTACATGAAAATTCCTTCAGAATATGATTTGAATACCCAGGAATATTTATCAGTCAGCGTTGTGTCATATTTAAACCCTGTTAGGTTATGATTGAACATTATTACTGATAAGAAATTTCTATCATCACTTTGTGCTGCATATTTGTTCGCTTGGGATAGTCTAAGATTTGTAGATAGTAACAGAGTCTCGTTTCAGAAATTAAAATCTATAATGTTGCTGTAATATTCTTCTTATTTTCAGCTTAGTTTTTACTTGCATCGAAATGATAATCTTTTCCACATCAAACAAACTTGCACACATACTTTCAATTTCATTTACGCAAAAATAAAGTGGCAGATTTATACCATTACGTTTGATCTAAATTTGTCTCGGAAACCAATGAAATTCAAAACGTGATCACTATTCCGACCTAGCTAATAAGGTTTTATTTAAACAATATGAATATAATTCACTCAGTCAACAATGCATTGAAAGTATCATTAACTACGATTTCCTTGCAGTTGATATCTAATTGGAATTGTTCAGCTTATCAGCTGTTCCTGTTATATTCTGTTCAAACAATTTTGGCTATAAAATAAATACATAGATAAAACTTAGTTGAAATTAGAAACACCTAATTCGAGAAATGTTAAAGTAAATAAAAATCTAGTAATCATATAACTAATGTAAATCACATTCTTTCTCGCCAATATAGATTTGATTGGAATAAAATACAAGAGACTGTTTCATCAGTAAAACATATATAATAAGAGTTTTCTAAATAGTCATATACTTATCAATGAGATAAAATAAAATTAATAATAGTAATCAAAACTAAAAGTATTGTTACTTATTGAAATATGTATAATTATATATCTTAACGTATGTACCATTAAAGTAATTGATAATTATCTCGAGCATTAATTGTCTATCAGAATTAATTAAAATTCACAATACTTATCCCAGGTCGACTTAGAGTTTCGTGATGCTGCTCATGTCAGTATCAAGATAAGAATGATTGTATTATTTATTACAGACATTTCCGTAATGAATAATACAATCATTCGTATCTGTGTCCTGACAAGTGAGGAATCAAAGTTTCCTTCCTTGTGAACAATATTTTTGCGAACATAATCTCATGAAAATAATATAACAGAAAAGCGAATCATTTTTAATGTAGATTAATATTCAATTTTCTTCATAAATCTATAATTGTGAAGAATCATATACTCTGGTTAATAAACCAGAGTATATGATTATACTTTCATAATAAATAGAGAACTTTCGTCATAGAACTTAAAGGAAATACTATACACTTTCATTTTGTCTTAACACAATTACCTGTCTCAGTTCTTTAGTTTTGACAGTATTACTAGGCAAAATAGTTTATTTCTATTTGGCAATGTAATTAAAATCAATTATCCTTCAAGGCATAACATACAACTCCTAGATTTCTCAGAAATAACCGGTTCAGTTCTCATCAATTTTCACTTCACCGGGAGCATTCATTTACTCTTGTGTCTCTGTTCACACGCAAGCATCTATACCACTTTTTTTCTCATAATTTTCACCTGTTAAATGATGTTTTGTGGTTTGTAGATGTTTTCCCCAACATATACTTTATAGCACAAGCCTAAACCATGCTGATATCATTGTCTACACTCACAGTTGCTTTTTCAACGTATGGCAGTCCTCATTTAGTTTATAGTTACTTTTACTTGCCCCATTACTCTGCCCCCTACCTGTTCTACCACCCATTTATACGCTCTTTTTAGGTAGCTCACTTACCGTTTCTCTCTACCCGCTCTTCATATGTCCTCTAAGTGTAAAAATATCCATCCTTCTTTCGTGTTCCGTGTAGGACGTTAAATAACGTCCAACAACAAGGCGTCTGATCAGGAGGTTTTGAGGGGCTTGGAACCAACTTAATTTCTGGTGACCTCAGGTCCACCCTGACCCAGGGTGGTATCACCTGTTTGGGTCCCAACTATGAGCAAATAGTTAACTCCGCAACTGGGGTCAAAACTCTATGAAAGTGTAAATATAGGTTTTAATACCAGCAATATTATCTTTGAAGAAAAATTACTACCAGAAATACATTATTACCAGCAGTATATTTTTTAAGAAAAGTATTACCAGCCATACATTTTTGAAGAAAAAAGAAATATTACCAGCAATACATTTAGGAAAGAAAATTATTACCAGCAATAAAGACGGAATTAAATAACCCATTGAGGTTGACATACCATAAAACAAACTAAACCCAATCAAACCAACACTCTTTATATGTTCAAGAAGGTTCAGCTGTCTCTTTGAGAATTCAATATATAATAGTCCGTTTTTTTATTCCTCGGAAACGACGCAACAGTCCTAGGGGCATCACATAAATTGCGGTCGTAGCAACAGTGGCAAGGCTTGGGCAAGTTAGTCTGGCAGAGCCCAACCCTCTCCAAGGTGATTTGAATTCAGAGTCATTTCTCTACTATACTGTTTTTTGAGAGATGAGAAAGGTATTATTTACGACAATGTTTAGCAGGGTTGTCAAAATAGCTTAGCAATGTCAAGAGACCTACCCAGAAACCAAGAGCGAGACTCTAATGTTTTATCATCTGCGTTTATAATTAGAGACTCGGGGAATAATTTATTGCGAGTGGTTAAACAGTAATCAAACAATCAAAGGTAACTCTATTCAAAGCAGCTTTGGACAAGAAAACCTATATTAAGCAAATCGAAAATGGATCGTCTTCAACATAATAACACTCGACACCATACTCTTCATTCTCAGAGAAGAAATCAGAGGAGAAAAATATTTCGGCTTCATATTCGACAGATAGGCTTTCACTAACTTCACTAATAGTGAGCCGTAATTTATTTTAATGATATATGGTCATAAACTAAATCATTTTATACAGCTAACATTAAAAAATTGTTGAGAGATTGGAGAAGGTCATTACAAAGCAATGTTTACTAAATTGATAACTAGATACATCTCTATTAAGAGAGAAAATCAAACAGAACTTACGTTACAATCTCCTGATTATATTAATTATATATTGTGATCTTAATTAAACCGTTTGATGAATGACTGTAAGAAAAAATACGTCACTATCAGCTGAAACGTTTTGTCCCTGTCTGAAGCCATTAAGTTACAAAATAGTTTAGGGAAAGTTACTTTAAAATCGATTAATTTACTAACAATTTTTTCGTGAGCAAAGTTTAACCTCATCGAAAAAAAGTTAATTGGTTGCTTGAAAATTCAATAAGACTGCTTTCCAGGTAAAACCAATATTTTTATTGTAATCTCAGACATCTATTATAAAATAAAATATTAACAGAAAAGATTGCGTGTATTATTGTTAGAATGTTTTCACACTTGAATCTTTAAATTTTTATTAATTATTATTTTTGTATTTTTCAGGTTCGGTAGTTTCCCCTCCTAACTTCGTAAATATTTGCAAGTCTGTAATTGTCATACCAAAGATCTTGTCAGCTGGTATTATTTTCCATTCACGGACAAAATTACAAGCTGCAGTTATTACAGTGAAAAAGATACAAATATTCTTAGCGTGCTATATGAAATAAATATTGATTTATTGCAAAGAAAGGCAGTCATGTTTCAATTTTACACTTTGCTCAAAAACTAATTTCACCTGACATTCAAAATTGTAATGCTTTTCATTCTGTATAATTGTCATTTTTAAGGCAATCTGAAAAACTAAAATATTTGTTTGCTGATAACTTGTAAAGATTTTCTTGGATTATGCGACAGATTTTAAATATTTTCTTTTAATTCTATCACATCAATAATTTTATTACACTGTTTAGGCATATTATAATAAGAAATATAAATTATATTAGTATCTATAGAAAGGTGAGATTCTGGTTTAGTATTTATATGCAATATCTAAGTATTCCAAAACGAGCATTGTTGCTGGGGTTATTGAAATAAGATATCCCTAAAATCTGCAAAAGCAATAAATTCAAAAGTTTCTGGCTGATTCAATACTGAATAATAATATTGCGGGATCTAGCTTTTATGCTGAAATTGAAAAAATACTATTAAATACTAATTATATATATATATATATATATATATATATATATATATATATATATATATATATATATATAATATGATAAAGTTAATTGGTAATATGTATTGATAATTCCAGGGAGGATATAAAGACTTCAGAAAGCCTTGGTAATATTTTATTTCGCGAGAAAGATAAAATTCGATTTCGCTTCGTCAGACCTGGCGGTTTCAAAGTAACTTTTGTAAAACCGCCAGGTCTGACGAAGTGAAATCGAATTTTATCTTTCTCGCAAAATAAAATATTACCATATCTTTCTGAAGTCTCCGATTTGTTAATTATATATATATATATGTGTGTGTGTGTGTGTGTGTGCGTATATATATATATATATATATATATACGCACACACACACACACATTTAGTTTATGACCATATATCATAGGTAATTTTTAATTTTTTACTTTTAATTTTAATTTCAAATTTTATAAATCTTTTAATATCTATGATAACCTTGCATAGTTGTCATATTTTTCGGATCACCCTATACTTGTATTTTGATTGGTCATTCTAGCTTATGTAACAGCGTTTACTCCTAGCTAAGGATCGTTAATTAATTTGAAACTTTTAAAACCATTTATTCTATATTCTATATCATCACTTGATAAGACACCAGAAGTGTTGAAACAAAATGGCTATTTTTGTCGTGATTTTATAACATATTTATGTTGTAATATTCAAATAAATAATTATATCTGCTCTACTCTGTATTGAGCACTCTTTAAAGAATAGTAATTGTTGGTTATTGGAATTCACTCCGTATATACCAATCCTAAACTTGGATATATATATATATATATATATATATATATATATATATATATATATATATATATATATATATATATATATATATATATATATATATCGGCCGTAACAAGCAAAGTGCTCAACAAGTGTCAAATCATAATTGTGCATCCCACAAAATATTTAATATTTAAAAGAACCACTAAAGTAATAGATTTTCTTTTATCCAGGTTTCCAGATGAGTCGTTTATCATCTTGACACTATTTTCAGTAAGAATCACGTAAATACCGTTTTACTTATTCGACTCGAAAAAGCACAGGTTAAAATAGTTTTGGCAGCCGCACAGTCTTCTCAACTGAGTTATGGTGAGAGAAAAAACGATCATTCATTCAGGCATCCACCTATATTACCAACGTTGATATTATGGCTTCTATCTTCAAAGTTCATTCAAGAACGGGGAATAAGTTTTCGAAAAGCTTGAACAATAGAGAGGAAAAAAGAATCAGGAGTTGGGAAGAGGAATCATCATTTAAACTGTGAGATAAATAGATTCATTAGAACAAATTCAATTAATTCCATAAGATGTTAGGTACGTGTTAGGGGAGCTTAACTAGAAGAGTCCAAAGAGTAATGAAAAAAAAACTGGAAATTTTAATCGTACTTGAAAGGTGTAAGGCACCTTGTTACTCCAGGACAGATAGTTAGAAGGTTAGAGTGGTGAAGGTCCACTTTCATGAATCAACAATAGTAGAATATAAAAATAAAATTAATTAGTAATTTAAGATCATAAATGATGCAGGTATCAGAAAGACAATCACATATATAAATCACACACACATACACACACACACATACATATACATATATACATATATATATATATATATATATATATATATATATATATATATATATATACATATATATATATATATGTAATGAAATGGACAATTATCTTAAGACATTTTCGTGTTTATACATTCTTTGTTTAGATACAAATATTACCGATTTCGCTACAGAGGTCAAATAATGAGGACGCATATTTTTGAAAAATGGCTTAAAGTAATTGTTGGACTTTGTCCATTTCATAATGTGTGACGTCATTTGTTTACATTTGGATACGCATCGATCAGATATGAAGGTACGTGGAAAATTATAGTTTAAAAACAGTAAAACTACCTGGCTAACCGAAACGCTCCCCTCTGGCTCAATCGGTAAAAGCACGTCTGGGTATATGACGGTTCCGTATAGGATACAGGTTCGATTCTTGTTGGAGGACGCATATTTTCTATGACAATTTCTCGGACATTCAGGCCGGTAAATTTGTTAATACTGGTTATTATAAACAGAGCCTTTGCTTTAATATTTGCATCTATAAAAAAGAATGTATAAACATAAAAATGTCTTTAAATATATATATATATATTTACATAAAGACATTATATATATAGAAGACATTTTTTATTTATTTATATATATATATATATATATATATATATATATATATATGTGTGTGTGATAAGCAATGTAACTACATATGTGCAATGAATGTTTACCTTTTATCATAACCATATATATATATAGCGAGAGAGAGAGAGAGAGAGAGAGAGAAAGAAAGACAGACAGACAGAGAGAAAGAGATAGTATGCATGCATGTATATATACTTAAAGATACGTATAAATATATTTCTTCCTCATGTGTTATAAGATGCTCAGTTTCACGAGACAATGCTATAAGTGTATATTAGTGAATATATAACAATATCCAAATTCGATAGCACGACTCGGAGTTTAATATAGATCTTGCAATCTTCAGGTGCGGAACCTATTCTGACCGTTATTGATTTCGCCTTCAGTAGTTGTTGCATAGAATATTAACATATTATATTGATATACTGAGCAATATCAAATACAAAAACTGTACAACTCTTTCAAATTATGTTTTGCGATAAAAAAAACAACAACTATAAGAACACGACCATTAGCCGTGAGATAATCGCGATAATTAAGATATACAAAGGAAAGTGATACAGATGTAACTTGTGTTTGTTGGAGAAGCTTATCATATTAAAACAATTAAATAAACCTAATTTGCTGAACACAAGATCAGAATTGAACCTACATGTATCAATAAATCCAAGGACCTGTTCAAACACATTGACTCGGATTAGAAGAGATTAAAATATATATTTTTCAAATATTATTATAATATGCAAAAATGATTAATATTCTTATAACACATCATTAATAACATTTCTTATATATCTATACACGCATATAATCCAGCATTACTGTAATCAATTAGTTTATATTGTGTATATATAATTTCACCTTTATAATTATAAGGCTTTGTTTCAGACACATTAGCTATATAGTCCCGACTTATATTACACCTCTCAGTACAAATTTCATACAATTGGTATAACAATGTAATTTATGAAAAAGAGGGAGTTATCCCCCTTTATATCTTGTTTATTTTTAAATTTACATAATTAATTATAATTTTTTAATTCTTCGTTTTTCGAACTTAAGAATTTGATTGATATAAATTATTAATAATTAATGCCAATATTTTAGGCAACAATAATTAAATAAACAGGTTTTACGACCTATGCTACATGAAGTATGCTAAACGTTGCATTCAACCAAAATTAAAAGTGACAACAGTTAAACTGGAAATGTTTTATCATTAAATCCCACTGATTTCCCAGTTCTAAAAGTTGTTTGGTTGATTTGTTTAATTGAATATCAACATCTATGAATTATCTAATATCAAAATCTACATATTTTATACATAATTTTATTCTTTTTTATTTTTTTAGATTATAATGATTTAATGAGGTGGATTCATGCACATCCGAAGATTATTTGCGAGTAAATTAATATAAACGACTCACCTCAGATTAGAACTCGGCTATCCGATTAACAATTCCGAGTCATTATCGATTACCCCGTCCGAACACCCAAGTTTACAGCACCTTTTATTCCCAAGCGGTCACCAATCTAGGTACTGACCAGGCTTGACTTTGCTTAACTTTGGTGATCGTACGGGAAAATGTGATGTGGCCGTAAGCCAAAAGTTGTTTGTATGAAAAATCATCGAAAAATAATCACAGGGTTATTTTATCTGTACACATTTTGCATATATTATATTCTTAAACTACTGATCGCATTTAAGCGCATTCAACTCTAGTAATTTGCTCGAATCTGTGTTTTGTTAGGTGTTAAATATTTGTGTAATCCTCATCATCATTATTGCTAGTAGTATTATATAAAGTCAGAAGATCGTATTTGGTGCTTCTGACTGGTTATAATTCAGAACAAAATGCTAAACTTCGCGATAAGGAACTCTTTAAATGAATTTGAAAAAAATATTCTGATAAATGTGCATCTCTTTGATGTCGATAAAAAGAAATGTCTGCCAGCATCGGCTAAATAAGCATTGACAGATATAGAATATCATATTTGCTAAAAAAAACAAAACAAACCAAGAGCAAAATGCTTCTCATTCCTCCCAACATATTTAATTCAAAGAAAATATTCTGGGGAATAGAAACTTGATACTGCTTGATAGTAAAGTAAGAAGTTGTCTGGTGCCAGAGACCAACAGTTTAATCCCGCTTCGCAATTTCGGTTTGATATCCAACCTGGAAATATATAAATATATGGATCGTTTTCACAGTAAAATCGATGTCTGTTTCTTAGTGTACTGAATAAGATCAAAGGCTTAATATAGTATGAATGATCTACAATACCTGGCGCCAGTGAAATGTATATGATGCATGCCATTGCAAGAAAGTAGAAAGTCAGCCGAACAAATAAAGAACATATATAGAAACACATAGATCAATATTAAAGTATGTTGAAATTATTTTCAGTTGGAGTCAACTTTAATTTTTTCGCTGGTATTTCCTTTTATGTTCGTGAGTATACGTCTATTTAACTAAATAGCTAAATCGTTAACCAGATAGTTCATTTTTTTTATACGTCAAGTCCAGTCTGCAAGTAAATGACCATGTCTATCCACAACTTGCTTTTTTTTTGTTTCTCTAAAGAAGGTTTTACCGATAACTATTTTGTGAAGGATTTGAATAAACCAAAAATAAAGGAAAAGGCGAAAAAATGTTTAAATATAAAATATTTTTATTTTTGTGTTTTGTTACAATGAAATATTTCTTAACGTGTATGGGTGTTAATGTTATTACAGACCACGTTTGTACTTGTTTGTTAAGGTGAAAACCTTACATGTATCTGTGAGAAAGAAGACCAACAGACAAAGATAGGAGGAAAGTGTAAGTGTTTCTAGTTTGGAGAGGAAGAGAGGTGAATGAGTAAGAGAATTTATTTTAGACTGAGCCCGTCGGGAATTGTTGCAGTATGTATCTCCATAATGACTTGTCTGGTCTAGAAACTTTGCTTAAATACCCTTCAAAGAAATCACGAAGCATGTTTTTTTATTGTTGGCGTGAATAAGAAACGTTGGTTGAAAATTGTTAAACCTTTATATTAAAAGCCTTCATTTATGAATCGGGAATAGGCGTGTGTATTCCGACACAGATTTCTCTTGGTATTTATATCCGTCTTCGCGCCAGAGTCCCTATTAATCACAGTTGTGCTATCTATTCTATCAAATTCGTTAAGAAGTTAACCGTTTTTTACCCCCAGTTCTCTTCCCTTAAAATATATGCTGTGAATGTTTAAATCGAACTCACTATTCCGTCATAACTGATCTCGCGAAACGAGATTAATCATTACACCACGTCAGGGTTCCCCCGGAATTGTCATACGTCTTTATTTGACTTTATCTAACAGTTTACATGTAGCAGCTAAGGTCTCTGGCGTTAAATTCCTATTGAGACTTAAGCATACACCAGACCTTAAATAGATTTCGTATTTGTTATCCATCACTAATTATATTTTTAGAATACTCAGTATCATTTGACTCTCTCGTAAGTAGCAGACTTCTCCTGGCATTCTCTTAATTTACAAGAGTCAGATCAATCTGAAATTTTTGGGATGGCGCTGCCCAGTCATCACTTTCTCGTCTTGAAAGAGTCTAAAGCTTTTTCCCGACCTTGAATGATTATTTTCCACCTTACAACGCACAAATAAAATGTTGCAAGCTTCTCATTACATTATTACTATTTTTATGGCAAATGTTCAAGTGAGCGACATACCTTAGTTCCACCAACTCTAACACTCAAATCTAAAACCCGCGTACACTAAGGGAAATCAACCTCATTCCCTTCGTATTTCATTATTAATAGATAAGTTCCATCGAGTAACCTATTCCCACAAACCGCTACTTCGTGGAACTGACTGCCAAGACGATGCCTACACGACCACTACGATGTTAAACCGTTCAAGTTTATGGGTAATTTTTATTCTTGCCACATGTCCTCATAAACTGTGAATTTTATCTCTGACTCTTATCGCTCACGCAAACACCGCCTTCAGTATGCCTCTAAATTGAGAGTATAGGTAGGAAGGTAAATAGATAGGTAGGTAGGTAGGCAGGAAAACAGAATGAGATAGATATGAACGCAATATGAACATAACTAGACAGATTGAGAAATAGATAGATAGATAGATATGAACTGAATTAGACGAATACACACACACACACACGCACATACACAAACACACACACGCACATATATATATATATATATATATATATATATATATATATATATATATATATATATATATATATATAAAAAAGTGAACATTGAAGTCAACACTCAGAGATGACTGGCTGTTTTTGCTAGACGCAAACTTCAGGCCTGATGATTGCGTCTAGCATAAAACAGCCTCTCACCTCTGAGTGTTGACTTCAATGTTCACTTTTATATTTACATAAGCTCTATCTCTGATATTGAGCTCATTAGCCCATAAATATAGCACGGCTTAAAACTATATTTCTGCATATATACACACACACACACACACATATGTATATATATATATATATATATATATATATATATATATATATATATATATATATATATATATGTGTGTGTGTGTGTGTGTGTGTGTGTGTGTGTGTGTGTGTGCGTGCGTGCGTGTGCGTGGGTGTGTGTGTATTTTGGCAGAAAATTCACTTTTAGGCATGTCTGAATAAATTAAAAACATTATGTCTGCTTATTTTCATCATAATCTTTCATATTTATGAATATTTTTCTATATCTTATATATGAATAACGCCAAAAATGCTCTGCAATTGTGAGAATCACTTATTACACAAGTACTTTCCGTCTCTTTCTGAGATCATCATCAGAGGTGCAACTGGTAAGGCAAAAAAACTATGTGCAGCTATCCATTACTCATTTGTTTTCTTTTGCGTTTAAATGCCAGGGCTGACACTTTATATATATATATATATATATATATATATATATATATATATATATATATATATATATATAGATAGATAGATAGATAGATAGATAGATAGATAAAGAGAGAGAGAGAAAGAGAGAGAGATTAATCGAATGAGATAGACATGATCCATATTAGATAGATAGATAGATAGATAGATAGATAGATAGATAGATAGATAGATAGATAGATAGATAGATAGATAATGGAATTAATAGTAAAGAATGAATAATGAGAATATTATGTTACAGCCCTCGATTAAATCATGTCTCCTCCTTAGCAAATTGGATAATGGATGTGAAGGCTATAATCTTTGCACACAATAAGTGTCAAGACTTTTTGCACTTTTCATATTGAGGGTGTGTGAAGATCTGCATACACACTTTAACCAATTATTGAAAAATACGTTGTTCGAATGCTCCCGAATCAATTCACACATCCTCAACTATCCATACATACTAAACAAAATAATTTTGTCAATCTATTCAGCGATAGGACCGAGTGCAGGTTATGTAGTTTCTTGAATTTCAAAGAGAATTCGAGCTTCGTTAATATAAAGTAACCACTCCGAAAACAAAATGGCAATAGCAATTGCTCTACCGATAAACTTAACATATGTCAATTCATATCTCAACATATATAACTCAAATAATCTGTAACTTTTTTACAGTGATGTTCAACTTGTACAATACCCGAGCGCTACTCGCAGTAGTCGGTTGCAGAGTAAGAGGCAGATTCATACGGATATCTGAGGAAGATAAAGGTTAACTCTAGACTTGAGCAGGTAAGGATTAGAGTGATCTCGGAAGTATCTTCTTGGGAGTTGCTTCCATAAAGCAGCGTTTCATGGTAAGAAGCTACTCGAGTGTAACTTAAATCTCACCCGAGGGAATGAGGCTTGTTCGCTACGATGTGCGTGACAGGGTTAGTCTTAGCCGTGAAGATTAGATCTGGTGGAACTAAGAAATGCATTTCTTCTGGACATTTTTTCATGGAAATATCGACATAGCAGTTAGAATATTGCAACGTTTCGTCCCTGAGATAAAGGTTGTAGGCTGGAAAGTAATTCGGTAAATAAATACCCGGATACAATGTTTCACTCTATCGAAACGGGAAAGTGAAAACTGGGCAGCTCCTGTCCACATATGGCAGCAGTACTCTATTTTCGGCCTGATCTGACTCTTGGTAGTAAAAGTAGTAGGTGTCAGCTACTTACTAGACTAGTAACAAACCGACAATTTTTCCACCATCTTTAGAGATGGGTCGTATGTATGTATTTCGTTTGTGGACTGGGTTGAGTATACGCTCAAGATACGGATCGTCCCTGAAGAAACATCCATTGATCAAGATTGTTCGAGTTTCTGGGTGCGATCGCTGATGATGTAATAACACGTGTTTGGTTTTCGAGACATTGCATGTGATTATCCTGTTTGTCCCCTATTCAGCTGTTAGAACTAGTTTAGAGAAGAGGTGAGCTGCCAAGCTCTGGTCATCTAGTGTTTGCGAATTGCACCGATATGTCATTGTATTATCAGCATAGATATTCCCAAAGATCGGAGTATGCTCTTACGTAGTTAAATTATGCAAAGTTGAAAGAAGGTTGGATCAAGAAGCGAACTTTGATGGATGCCTGCGTTGATCGCTTGGCCCTCGGACGACGTGATTTCAAGACATAATTAATTCTCAATAAAAATATGTCCGTGCAAATGCTTTTAGCATTTTTGGTTTCATTTATATTATAGATAATTATACATTGAAATTTCAGATGAAATTACCTAATATAATTTCAGGTAAAGCTAACTAGTATATTAAGACAGAGGGAATATTCGTTTTGAGGAAACAATTTTAATTAGGAATGTAACATCCTAACTGCATTTCGTGAAATATATCATAAAAGCTGAGGAAAAATTGGATACATACGTCAATGTTCAAGGCAAAAAGCATTCTATTGTCAAGGACAAATCTACTCATCCGATCCCAAGAGCTTAACTCAATGGAAAAATATAATATTGTGCGTATGGTTCGTTGGGGCACTTATCAGTTAGAGTTTTTAAAACTCATTTAAAAACTAAACGTACATTTATACGTCCAGTAGCTGCAACTTGTCTATAAATGGTTGGTTAAAAATAGTCCAGCGCTCGTCAATATGAAAAATCTTCAATGTAAAACGGGAAACTTAACACTGAAAAAATGGAACTACCTAAGTCTATCTTACCTCATCCGTCATATTCATTTGGTCTTGGGCCAACCATTTATTCAATGTTTCTTTCGCTAGAAAACGCTTTGATGAGAAATTTATTTTCTAATGAAAACCAAATTCAAGAGTTAATCTCAAACATTTTCATATCAAAATCTATGGATTTTTAATTCAAATTCATCGTAAAAATGCTTTATACGTGCTAATGTGCAAAAATATATAATTGAACAAAATCTGAGGGTCCTTTATATTTTTTAAGAATACTGTTAATAAACAAAAACGATCGGCATTTATTTTGCAAGTCAATGTTTTTATAATTAATTTAGTATTAGGGCTCTACTCTTGGTGAAGTGATCGATTAATACAGGGATGAGGTTTGTGGTTAAAATTAAACTTGGTCTTAAAAAATAATTTATATAATTCAGTATTTATTATTCCGAAAGTTAAATAATCTGTGCGGCCTAAGTTTATTGTGGATTTAAAGCGGACAATTTAAAATATATACACGTATATACAAAATACATGAAATAAAAGGACTAGTTATCTATTAGCCTTTTTTGTTATTTCATTTTGGTTTTTATATTCTTTCAGATCCACTATTTTATGGTGAGTAATTTTTGTGATCATCGCTCTATATTCTCTTTGTTTTTTTAAATATGTACTTTATATATTCATATATATTTTTAAAAGTTCATTTTAAACAACAATACTCCAGTATTGTTACAACGTATCATGTTATATAAGAATAATGCCTTAATTTTGGTTCGCAAAATATCAGAAATAATGATTAATTAGAATTGATTCTGTAATATACATGATAATATCATATTATAATTCTGCTTTTTCTTTTTTACCTTTTTGTTGTTAGATCCTACTTTACGTCCTGTCATTACCACAGACCAAAAAATCGACAATTCTCATTAGACCGCGCGAATACAAGCAAAACATATATCGTAGCTGCTTATTCGTTCTACAGAAAGAAAGAAAGTAAAAACGAAAAAATGAATATTCGTGAGGCGATGGCA
Organism: Acanthosepion esculentum; assembly: GCA_964036315.1. NCBI lineage: Eukaryota > Metazoa > Mollusca > Cephalopoda > Sepiida > Sepiidae > Acanthosepion > Acanthosepion esculentum. Next base: position 125,864,121 of record OZ038481.1, read on the forward strand.
TTCTCATCTGCATAACGTCTACTTCACTGATAATGAAAACCTTGTCAAATTTTGTTTTCATTTGTACCCTCGTACTTCTATAAGTAATGACGTGCATTCATATTTCTAATTGTTACTATAATATTTTTAAAGTAGTTAAGATTACATATTGAACAAGGGAATAGGGAATTTGCCATGGTTCTGTTATAGTCGGTGAGCTCAGATAAAGCTTAATAAATCATAAAATTAGGATTTAAAATTCTTCGGGAAGTTCAAATATAGGAACCCTATTTTCACTGGTATCATTAATCTCACGAGCTTCCTTGCATAATCTATGTCTTGGGCACCTTGAGGTGGTGTAATGGTTAGCGAGCTTGGCTCGCTAGAGCAATTACGATTGAGAAGTGAGTTCGATCCCCACTGGGTTCTCCTTGCCTTGTGCCACATCTAAGCTATGCTTGGAAAATCGATATAATCCATGTCAAAACCTTTTTTTTAGTCCGGAGGAAAAGAACGCAGATTATCTCATGTTATACATTATCTGAATGTATTTTCCAAGCAAAAATTTTCAAATATGATTTTCGCTCTGATCAAATTAAACCGATTTTCTTTCGAAATAATATTTACATACGTTGACTGCTGCAAATAATTGTCTGCTCTCATCATAATATAAACAGCTAAGAACGACACCAATAAACACGTCATGAAGTTTTTTTCAAATATGGAAGCCCATTTTGTGTTGTTCTTCGTCTCAACTCAGATATTATCTTCCTGGCTTCACGTTGTTGTAAAGTAAACATTATTTATGACTAGTCTCTAATATGTGTACACATAGTGCGTTTACGAGTGTGCAGAAAAATGCACACTATGTATGATTCGTTACTGTAAAAAGTGTAATGCCTTATAAGATATGAGACAACATTTTTCATACACTATTTAGTTATAAATTAACTTCTGGACATCGTCAAATTAACATCGGCCGAATTGACAGTATGTGGTTTCAGGTCTTTCATCGAACATACGATTTTCTTGCTAAGGTGTCATGCATTCGACCACCCCTTTAATAAATTGGTAGTTTATATCACTTTGTTTTATCCTGTTGTATTGGGAGTGTATACCCTACGTTCAGCTGTGTTTACTTCGTTGTTTATTTTTTTGCCCCTGCCGATATTCGGCGAGGGTCGAATCTGCACTTAGTTGCTTTCGAGATCACCTTCTACATCAAACTCTTAGGGCACATTTTTTTTAACTTTCTGAGGTAAAACCGAATACATAACTTACTTCGGTATCTCTTCGAATTAATCCAGTATATACAAGGGTCACCACAGATCAACTCTTCTTATGTCAAGATTCTTGATTGACATTATGTTTTATTCGCACATTTCATATTTCCTGGCGTTACGCACATATTAAAATCATTGCTGAATTTTACAGAATAAATCTCCCAAGCTTAGGGATTTTATTATGTTACTGATGATGATGGTTGATCGTTGAATAGATGGAATTCTGTTTTTTAAACGATTTAACCGATTGTAACCAACATTTTTACCGAGTTTAGACAGTTTTTACTCAACTGGATGAATTTTCGTCGCGAATCGATTCAGCTGAATTCCATTTTTCTAAATATTCCAAACCAAACTTTGACCATTTCCTGTTTTGAAGAATCTGTCTCACAATCTGCCACGGACGTTTTCTGTTGACACTATAGTATTATAACCTCCTAAAGTGTAAACATTTTATTTCTTCCATAAGCACGCATATCTTTAGTAGAGCCAAGAAAAATTATAATATAGTATTAAAATTAATTAAATCGTTGCGAATTACATATTTATGAACACGTAGTAGCAATTATTTTTATATCATTTCTGAATTTTAGAAACGGGAAAAACCCACTCGCCTTTAGATTTCGGATAAAGCTTTATTGTTATTAAAGCTTATTAAAATATTTGAAATATTTAATCTCTCGCAGTCAGATTTCCGGGATTGGTTATTGGATAGTCTGATATAGTTAAAATGTAGACATTTTAAATTGGGACAATCTATTCTTACTGTTGAAATTAGATTTCGGACATTACTTATGACATGACCTAATAACATGTATTGATACAAGTTTGTTATTGTAGCAAAGTGAAAATACGATTTAGCAAAAGGCAATCAGTCTTCGAACTAAATATCCTGAGCTGATAAAAAAAAAATGTTTATTAATTGCTACACTATCTATTGTTTGGTTTTCATTGCTAATAAAAACAATAAAATGATAATAAAGCATTTCTATTAAACTAAATTAAATATCACTCAATTATAGCTGTTTTTTAAATAGAAAAATATCCTTTTGAGAGGCCGTGCTGTGTAGGACGATAAACTACATCTGCGTCCTGGGTAAAACGATAAACTACATTCAAGAGCGAGGCCTCTGATCAGAAGGTTTAAGGAGTGTGGAACCACCTCTTAATTGCTTGTGTTCATAAGTCGACCTTGACCAGGGGTAGTAGCACCTGTTAGGGGTCAAAGCTATAGGCAAAAATTAAGCCCCAAACTGCAGTCAAAACACCATGAAAGTGTAAAAAATATAATTATTTTCTTCTACGTTTTGCGTTACTACAAAACTTGGATGATCATAACCTTATCCAGCTCAATGTGCTCTACGTAATACTTGACCTTTTACCACACTCCGTTGTCCCTGTTTTAGTATCCATAATCTCAAACACCTTCAGTTGTTAACTTCCACCTGTTTCTCTTGTATTTAATAAGTCCTGTATGTATAAAATTTTCCAGGCTTTCTTACCTCAATATGAGTCCTACAAATTTCAATTGCCTCTTTCTGATTGCTTTTATAACAGTTCTTCTTCGGCGTGGTGTAAGGGTTAACAAGCTTTTCTTGCTAGATTAGTTACAACTGAAAAGTGAGTTCGATCCTCGATAGCTACTCCATACTTTCGGCCTGGTGCCACATCTAAGCTACGCTTAGAAAATAAATTTATGGGCACCTCCAGGCAGTGTAATGATTACGACTGAGTCGTGAGTTCGATCCTCACTGGGTACCCCAAGATTCGGCCTTGTACCACATCTAAGCTGTGATTGGAAAATCAATATAACTGTTCTTCTATAAATGTTATTTTTTCTTCAAAAGTTTATGCTATATTTAGCATCTGTTTGTAGAATCACGTTCCTTTAGTTTCAAGTCTATTTTCCATCTGTGAAGAGTTGTTTTGCATTCAATATCAAATATAAAATAAGCTATTACATTGTTTTTCACTATCCAGTTTTTGTTTTTAACCAATTTGTCTTATATGCTAATATTTTGCTATGTCAAATTTCGCTATTCCGATGTGCCTGTCGATTTGTACGTTCCATTTTTGGTAATGTTACTACAACGCACAAATAGTCAACATTTCCCACTCTGAACCGGGGTGGTAACACCTGTTACGGTCCCAGCTATGGGTAAATAGTTAACACCCAATCGTATGTAAAAATAGGTTTTAATACCAGAAATACTTTGTAATAAAAAGAATTATTACTAGCAATAATTTTTGAAGGAAGAATTATTGTCAGGAGTACTGAGAAAAAAGGATAGTACCAGTAATACAAGCAGCTATACATTCTTAAGAAGTTGGATTGTACTAAAAAATATGAGTAATCGAAAAATCGTTCAAATATATATATATATACATACACACCTTTTTTTCCAAACTATCGCTATGAATCTATTACAAAAATTTGGTTGGCATTAAATGATCCACTGAGGTTGATATGCCATAAAACAAAACAACCAACCAACCTTGATTCCAAATTTAATTGAAATTTATTTTAATTAACTGTCGAGGTCTGACAATTTCCATTCTACCAAAATGTTATAAATTAAGTAATGTTTTTTTTATATATTTTGTCAAATTTAGAGAAGTTAGATGACCTAAAATTTTTCAACACTCTCTCATATTCAAGAACGAGTTTGATTTTTGACTTTTACAATTATGATCACCCTTGACAATGCCCAACATCCACTTAGAGTTAGATGCTTACCGAGTAAGTGACACCGTTTATAGAGATATGTGAGGAAGATAACGGTTGAACTTGAAGGAGTTAAGATTGTAGTAATTGGAGAAGCATCCTCTTGGGAGTTTTTTCCCTAAATGAGTAGCTCGTGAGTAGAAGATGTACGGGTGGATATTATAACTCACCAATGAAATACGAAGGGAATAAGATTGGTTCGCTAAAATGTGCGTGATAAGGCGCTTATTAGCCATGAAGGTTAGAATTTGTTGAACTAAGGAATGTAGATCGTCTGGCCACTTTCCACAGAAGAAGCGATACATCATCGTGAGTCTAGCTTCGATTATTCTGTGGAACATTGGTTGTTGGGTGTAAATTAATTCATCACCCATAAGGACGTGAAGATGGTTTTGGATACTGTCGACACTGCAAAGTGAGGACGGTGCAGCCCCTGACAATATATGGCAGCAATAATCGCTTTTCGGTCTGATCTAGCTCTTGTAAAGCGAGCAAATACCAGAAGGCAAAGGGGTTTTACTGGAGCGGTACAAGGAACTGAGATTTTTCCATCATCATTAGCGAATGATGTTATAAGTTAAGACGTAAAAAATAGAATATAGTTTACTCGAAACACAAAATAATTATCAGTATTATTCGATTGTTTTTCTTGAATCCATTATTTCTCATAGTTATATGAATATTGTTTTTGCAGACAATTGAAATTTTGGCTAAGACAGCGCCTGATTGAAGCTATAGATTTCTCTCTTACTAATAAGTATCCATTGTTCCTTATTGCTTTGTTAACATTTCTAATGAAATGAATGCAATATTAATGCCATTTCTGCTATGGATTGTACTGGGTGCGGCTGGTATTTGAGGACATACAGATTTAAGATTAATACTGCTTCCTACTAACTTCTAATGCTATTATTTTTCTGAAATCAAGAATGGAAAACCCTATGATAACAAATGAAATGAAAAGGCATGCTGTGATTGTGGCATTAAAGGCTGATCATAGCGATTTAGATATTGCACGTTTTCTCAAAGTTGTAAGAATGGATGGCTGACCATTTGTACGATATCATCACACCCAACATTTGGCCTTAAAACTCTCTAGATCTCAATCCACTAGACTATTATGTGTGGAGCGTTGTTGAGAAGGAGGTTAATAAACAGCCTCATAACACCAAAGACTCTCTTAAAGCTGCAATAGTTCGAGTAATGTCTGACATAAACAAGGACCAATTAATCACAACTTGCAGCCGATTTCGACCTCGTATAGAGGCAATTATTGATGCTAGTGGTGGTTTTATTGAATAAAATTAAACAATAGTTAGCTAAATTTCATGTTTACTTGTTTGTAATCAAATATAAGTATATTCATTTGTTCAGCAAGTTTTTTTACTAATCCATAAAATATGTCCTCAAATACCAGCCGCGTCCTGTAATTACATAAGATTTTGACATTTTGTCTCTTTTTATTTTTTTATTTTTACATAAGTAGCTAGCAATTCTGAAAACCTATTTAGAAGGTTAAGTAATCTCTAAGAAAAATATAAATATGAGAACGATTGAAAATTTTGTAGAATAAAACGGAAGATTAAAGAAAAATTCAAAATCAAAACGAATAGTGTCAGGAGCTTATTGAGGCTGGCAAGAATGAAGGAATGAACAAGATGGTCGCGGAAGAAAAGAAAGAGAAAGAAAAAATTAAAACGAAAGGAAAAATGAAAAAAAAAATGAAATACGGGATGAAATTTGGAAGGCAAGAAAGAGTTACTAAAATTGAAAATATGCAAATATTATAAACAATTAAATATAATATTTAGATTTAAATCAGCTGTTAGGTCACTATTTCAGCTGGCCTTTGTTGTTCGTTCGGTGGGGAAGCTGAAAATCAATATTACATCGGCACTGCTCTCAATAAACGCCATCTTTTAACTCTACTGTAGTTCCTACTCCATTCACTTCTTCAATTACCTTCGATCTCTACCACCACTTATAAGATCTGTGTTCAAAAAATCTCTGCTCTAGTAAATCAATCTATCGATCTTTAGAATTTATTCAATTCTTTAGTTGTTTTTCTATTTAATTCTTTCTTGTGCATTTATTTATTTTGGGCGTGGGCTAAACGAAACAAATAGGTTTTTCTTTGAGTTTGTCGCGAAAAACCAATGTAATATCAGGATTCATGAATTATCTTGCAGGCAGAGTCAGCAAGTACGACGTTTGAAAATTGAAAAAGTTTTTTTTTTAAAAGCAAACAATAATATGAATGTACGAGTATACGTAAGATTTAGTTCTATCTATCTATCTATCTATCTATCTATCTATCTATCTATCTATCTATCTATCTATCTATCTATCTATCCCAGTCTGATTCATACCTATCTAGCTATCTATCTATCTAATCTAATCTAATCTAATCTAATCTAACTATGTAATCTAACCTAGCTATCTATTTATCTATCTAATCTATCAAATTATCTAATTATCTATCTATTTATTTATCTATCTAATCTGATGTATATACCAATCTTATATAATCTATCTTATGTAATCTTCGTCCATATAAAACAGTTAATATAATATATTCATTAATATTAATATTTTAATATACAGTGTAATTCATTATAGAGAACTATGATTGAGCAGCAGTGCTACTGTTAGTGAAACAAGTAGGTTTTTCGTTGAGTTTGTCGCGAAAAACCACTGTAATATCAGGATTCATGAATTATCTTGCAGGCAGAGTCAGCAAGTACGACGTTTGAAAATTGAAAAAGTTTGTTTTTTAAAAGCAAACAATAATATGAATGTACGAGTATACGTAAGTTTTAGTTCTATCTATCTATCTATCTATCCTGATAATTACTAGCCAACAAAAACTTTTCAGTATATTAGATGAGACTGTTTCTGTGGTATATTATGTATTTTATATCTATCTATCTATCTATCTATCTATCTATCTATCTATCTATCTATCTATCTATCTATCTATCTATCTATCTCAGTCTGTTCAGATCTATCTATCACTGTCTGTTCAGATCTATCTATCTATCTATCTATCTATCTATCTATCTATCTATCTATCTATATATATATCTATCTATCTATCTATCTATCTATCTATCTATCTATCCCAGTCCGATTCATATCTATCTATCTATCTATCTATCTATCTATCTATCTATCTATCTATCTATCCTGATAATTACTAGCCAACAAAAACTTTTCAGTATATTAGATGAGACTGTTTCTGGGGTATATTATGTATTTTATCTCTCTCTCTCTCTCTCTCTCTCTCTATCTATCTATCTATCTAATCTAATCTAACTATATAATCTAATGCATCTATCTATCTATATATCTATCTATCTATCTATCTATGAAATCATCTAATTATATATCTAATCTATCTCTTTATTTATCTCTCTGATCTAATCCGATCTATATATCAATCTTATATGATATATCTTATCTAATCTTCGTCCATATAAAACAGTTAATATAATATATTCATTGATAATAATATTTTAATATACAGTGTAATTCATTATAGAGAACTATGATTGAGCAGCAGTGCCACTGTTAGTGAAAACATTGACGATTTTTTTATTAAGACAATTTCTCAAGAAAATAGATTTCTCTTGACGTCTCGTATTGAAAAGATTTTTCAAAAAGGCTTTTACAGAATGTCATGCGTTAATCGTTGTCAATGTTTTCAAATCGAGCCTAGAAATGGGGGTAGAAAATTTATCTTAAAAATCTGAAGTTTGAGCTTTTGGCCAGTTAAACTTCGAAATTTCCAGCACCCACAAGTATATAGGCAGATAAATAATTCCATAATCTATTGATGGAAATTTGATTTTTGACCAACATTTCAAAATAAACTTAATTCTTGTCTTGTTAGTTATGGATGTCCTTCATGTAGAACGAATAGCGTACAGTGGAAACACATAAACAGTGGAAATACCATGAAAAAGTCAGCTAATACGCTATTGCCATCTTTCTCTTAACACAATTCTTAGAGAAAATAGATTTCACTTGTCCAAAAATTGCTCTTTCCAGCCCTGATAGGCCTTAATTCCTAAACTCTTGTTTCAAGTAGTGTGATACTTTAAACCCATATTATGATGTTATGTCATTATTTTTACTTGCTATTCATTTTACTTGTCACTGATGCTGAACGCCTGTAAGTGATGTGATTTCTGTATATACAGTGATACGTTTGTAATTCAGTAACGGTTCGAGTCTAGAGTGAATATAGACAAGCGTATTTTTTATAAAGGTTTATATGCGCATGCGTTTACCTTTACAGCAATAGCATTTATCCTTTTGCAGCCAAAGCAGTCCATACAACATCCACAAATGTAATTTCCAAAAGATAATCTTTCATATCGCAGTGATCAGTTCTCTGCAACATTCCTTCCTACTACAATGGGCTATGGGAAGTTTTTAGTCACCTTTGATTACAGCAATTTTGGCTTGTTTAATAACGTCTCTTCTTTTTTTCAGACAATAGCATGTTAGTATTGAGCTACTCTCATCTATGAACAATAGTCGACTCATATCTTGCAATGACAGTTCGTGGAAGTAAGGAAATTAGTGAATTTCAACAAGGGCAAATAATAGAATGGCATCAGTGTGGCAAGTCAAATAGAGAAATTGCTAGGCTTTTCCAGGATAATCATCAAAGAGTTAATAATATTGGCAAGAAATTTAATGAAGAAGGCCATTGTCGTGCGGAACAGCGTTCAGGATGACCAAGCATCGTGTCTGAGCGAACGAAACGGATGCTGCAGATGAAAGTCATTACAAACCGTTGTCAGAGCGTCAAAGATATCGCCAACAGCATGCAAATGTTGCCGTATACGTTGAGAAAGACTTTGAGAGAGCTAGGCTTTCAAGGAAGAGTTGCAAGAAAGAAGCCCTCGATTCTAGAAGTTAATAGGAACCTTTATATGGACTGGGAGACAGAATCCGAGAGCAAAGATTATGAATTTTGGCAGTCGCCTGTAATTTGGTCAGATGAAATAAAATTCTGCCTTTATGCGAATTCGACATTGGTTTATGTTTGGAGAAATCGGAATGAGTCTTGGAAAACTGAATGGCTGCAGGCGACCGTGAAACATGGAGGGATTGGAATAATCGTGTGGAGCGCTGTCTGGTTTGGAGGTAAATCTGAGCTGATTATTGTTGACGAACGGTTGAATAGTCCAGATTACTGTCAAATATTAGAGATAGGACTACTCCCACTATTTGAAACCAATCAGATTGACAAAAATGTCTACCTTTTTCAAGAAGATGGAGCGCCATATCATACGAGCAAAGTATCAAAGGCCTGGAAGGAATCGCAAGTAATCAAGTCACTGCTATATGTAACCCAAAGCCCTGATATGAATCCAATAAAGCACTTTTGGGAGCACCTTGACCGAAGACTTCAATGAAAATCATTTCAGTGGCAGCCCTTAAAGAAATATTGCTGAAGGAGTGGCAAAATATGGATCAGACAATTGTTGATAACTTGATGAAATCCATGACAAATCGAATACAAGCACTGAAACTAGCAAATGGAAGACCTACTCCATACTAGTTCCAAATATTATATAGCGATGACGTAATTAAATTGTGAAATTGGATGTAGTTTATTTCTCCTGGCTAAAGACTTTTCTTAGGCCACTGTATTCCATACAATTTTATAAATTAAAATGAGAACTCCTAATGGAAAGTTATATTAATGAAAGCATTGATCATTGATGCAAATACAGAATTACCTGATTACATATATATTTTACTATAAATTACAGAATATAATAAGAACAAATATTAATATCAATGAATATATTAATATTAATATCAATGAATATGTTAATATTAATATCAATGAATATGTTAATATTAATATCAATGAATATATTAATATTAATATCAATGAATTAATATATTATCGTAACTGTGTTATATAAATGAAAACAACCAGGCTGTATCTATGAAACAAGCCTCACATTCACCAAATTGTGTTTCCAAGGCACGTTCTTCCATTAAGAAAAACAGGCTGAGTTTTGTATTTGCAATATCCTATGAGAGAGAAATTATCTTTCAGTAAATATGCGCAATTTCAGTGATCACACGAAAACCTGTGATAAGCTATTCATAATTATTTTTCTTGTATATCAATAGAAAGCCTCCCCTCCCACATAAGTAAATAACATATTTTATTTAATTCTGTTAGACGGAAATCTTGAATCAATGAAAAATTGATTTCCTATTCTTTATTTTGCTCCGTTCAACGTGGTGTATATTTTATTATTTTCCATATATTTAAAGATTACTGCACTTGCAATGTTAATACAACTATTCTCTAGCCTGAGTTACACACTATTGAACATTTTATAGAGTGCCATGCATTGATCTTTGTCAATAGTTTCAAATTGAACGTATGAATGGGTGCAGGATAGTTTCCTTAAAAAATCTGAAGTTTGGTCATTTTGCCAGTTTCTCGGAAGTGCGTTAAACTTCGAAATGATGTTCGAATTTGTCTATCATAGAGAAACTATAAGATTTATAGACGAAAATTTCTTTGCTGAACACTTTACATTACAAATCTATGTTAAATGATTTCAAGCTGTACAAAGTAATTTTATAAAATTAATCCAGTCAAAAAACATTTTGCATGGCGTGTTCGTATTTGAGCAAAAAAAGATTTCCTTTGTAAAAGCAAGATTGCACTAATCAGATTTTACAAATACGTATCCTAATTTCTAAAGCTTTGTAATGAGAAATCGGAGTCTAATTCGGCTTAATTGTGACTTTAATGGACGTAACTGAAGCGTCTTGCTGTTGTGAATAAGACGGAGTGATTTATTTATACAAATCATAATTCAGGAGTCGTCTTACCACATTCTCCCTGGGTCTGTTTTCTTCTACTCTGACATAAAATGATCCAGGTGATTGGGTATCTTGGCAATTCTCTAGGATCGTCACGGTGGTAGCTGATCTGATATTTCAGTTTTTATGGGAACAGTCAGACAGAAGTATTTCGTGTCATATTGTTTTTGTCTACTCATTGGAGTTGGGCGCTCTGATTCTGAAAGCTGAACATCAGAGTCTGTGATAGTCTGCTCCCGTTTTGAGGGAGCTATTCTGGAGTCGATCACTGAATCTTCACTATCGAAGCCATGTACTTCAGCAGAATACAATGGCATTGTGTCGTCGTTACTAATACAAGACAGAGACATTGTTCAGTGTTGATCTTCTCCTCCTTCTCGTTTGACAACTCGCCGGCAGGGGCCAAATCTATAAAGGGAAACGTTCGATTGTGCCCCGTCGTGGTGCTACATGCGCGCATAGAGTTGGTTCGCCTCGACCAGTTCCACCTTACTTACAGGAGAATCATTCTTTGTCGAAGTCAAACAGTACCTTGCTGTAAGAGCCAAGAAGGGAGTGAGACCCCGGCCGAACTTCCCTTTGGAAATTTTAAAATCTTTCGTGATCTGTTGCGTTAGTTCCTGTACACAATAGTGTTTTTACAGCGATCAGAGCCTCATTTATGACGTCTTACCAACGCTCAGTTTAAAGGTTTTGGCTTTTGAGTCGTAAGTTTACGGCCTTTCATATACCTCACACACTCCATCCCCTTGAGGATTGTATGGGATAGTCTGGCTTACGGCCACTCCCTGTATCAATAGGAATTTTCGTTGTTGGTCGAACATAAAAGAGTCCGGTGATCTGTATGAATATAATATGGGGCTTTGAATATTTAGAACAGTGAGCAAAACAGCGTTTAACCCTTGTTGTTCTTAAATGTGGACAGTAAAAAATCAAAATGTAATTGCAAGTAACCGTCAGCGACAGTTACTAGATATTTATTTCGGGATTTAGAAGGAAGAGGTCCCTTAAACTGCACACTCAGCCTCTCAAATAGCTGTGTAACTTTTATTAGGGTTCCCAGTTCGGAACCTTAGTTTTATTTGAGCGCAAATCTGACAACCGATTGTTATTAGTTTCACACCCTCAAAGGATATAGGCAAATTCGGGCTTTGAACTACATGCATCCTCCTCGTGATGCCTGGATGAGAGAGTTCCTTATGAACTTTTTGTAGATCTTTGGTGCTGTTTATTCGATAGAAAATGTCAAACGAAAAACAGGAAAGCGCCACTCTGCATCTCGTTATTGTTTCATTTTTTTATTTTGCTTGGCATCTTTTGATAAAAACATAAAAAAGGACTGACTTTTGGATAATGATTAATTTAAAGCAGTGACCAATTAAGAAATGTCTTCATGTTTTCAGCTTCTCGACTATGGCATAATCCTCCGCTTCGACATCTAAATGTCAACGCTCAGATTTTGACAACGTCCTTGAGAATAACGCTACAGAGCGCCTGGATTGCCTTAACGCGGTAGCTATGGTGTGGTAGGAAGCATCGGTCTCCACTTCTAGGCGAATGTCATCATTCACTTAAGTGATAGCTGAGTTGGCAATATCTCCTTTTAACCCCTCAAAGGTTTTTACGACAGAAGGTAAATGAAATTTGATAATTTTCGTTAGTGTTGTATTTTTTTCAGAAAAGGAAGGTATCCATTGAGAATAATAAGCGAAACTACCCATGGTTCGTTGCAAGGAGGCTATGGGGTTGGGAATAGGTAGTTTTAACAATGATATTAGGCGTTCATGATTCCTTTACCCACAATATACACAAGGGTCTGATGGTTGTCGACCAACTCTTGTCCTGGTAAAGTTAAGTGAAAGATTATGTTCTTGACCACCGCCAAAAACCGTTCTGGTTCGACTGTAGTTGGCCTAGTCATGGCCGCATACTGTCACATTATCTATTTTCGAGGACCACCTGAAAATTGGAAACCCCGTTAGTAACCACAAACGTAATACGTTGAAACTCATAAAGTAACCCGCTGGCTTCAAAAGTCGTATAAAGCTTATCTTTATATGACTACCTCGTGGTAAGCACTCGTTAGATCTAACGTGCTAAATATTCTGTATTTGGCGATATCGTTTATCATCTGGTCAATAAGGGTTAAAGAGTATCAAAGGAGGGTGTACCGATTTATAGTTTGGGAGGAGTCTATGACCATCTTATTTTATTATTATCAGAGGACGTTATAAATACTGATATCTTATTTTATTATTATCAGAGGACGTTATAAATACTGATATCTTATTTTATTATTATCAGAGGACGTTATAAATACTGATATTTTATTATTATCAGAGGACGTTATAAATACTGATATCTTATTTTATTATTATCAGAGGACGTTATAAATACTGATATTTTATTATTATCAGAGGACGTTATAAATACTGATATTTTATTATTATCAGAGGACGTTATAAATACTGATATTTTATTATTATCAGAGGACGTTATAAATACTGATATCTTATTTTATTATTATCAGAGGACGTTATAAATACTGATATTTTATTTTATTATTATCAGAGGACGTTATAAATACTTCTTCTCTCCACGGCGATTTGCTTTCTTCGATTATTTATTCTCTTAACATTTTTGGTATTTCTGTTAAAATGCTGTGTCATAAAGGGAATATTTTTGAGATTTGATTGCCATCGGTTTACAGTTTTTGGTTACGTTTTCGAAAAGTGATGAGTATTTTACATTTATAGAGACCAAGCCACAGATGTTCAACGTGAGTGTAGGGCCACCAAAATGGAGATTGATACTAGAATGCTACTTGAATGCTACGACATGGCCCAGTATGTCGTCGCAGTACAGATTTGGCATCACGAAAAATTTGGTATTAGTGTAGTTAATTTGTTTCAACGCTAGGCCGGCTAAAATATATCCTCTATACTGCGAAGATAGCGAAGCGTTCGCCATAGCCATCTGATTATTACAATGCACAATTTTAAAGCTGTTTATTTTTGCAATATCAGCGCTAATAAATCATTCTGAAATTCCTGTGTTGATTAAAGCATATATTTCTACCCAGTTTATTTTTACCGTAATATATGAAATTTGAAAGGCAATTTGGGTTTGCCGTCGATACGATACTAGTCACAATAGAAGCATTCAAACCAGGTGAACAATAAAACCTTGATCGACAAACCTTAGGGAAATGTCCCTTCTTCCCGCACTTGTGGCATTTAAGTCCCTGACAGGGCAAGCCGATTTAGGGCGTAGTTTGAGACCACAAAATAGCATTTTCGTCTGGTTGCAGCATTGCAGTGTATGCGGTGTCTTTGGTCTAGATTATGAGTTGGTGGAGTGGGAGAGGGGGTAGAATCAAGGACGTCTGCCGTAGAGGACTGTGGTTTTCCCCTGTTTGGGTTGTTTGAACTGTTTGACTAGTGTGAGTACTTAGTGCAATCTCGGCAAAACAATTGTTTGTAGGCATGAACAAGTTTGCTTTTCTACCATTTCAAAGGAAAATGCCTGCTTGCGACTAGTAGCTAAACCTAATTGTTTATTTTCTAGATTCTAATCTATTTATAAATTCTATCTGATAAATTCGTCCTTTGTCTGAGAATCTGTCGTCGCTTGAAAGTCGCAGTCTAGAAGTAGGACTTTTAAGATTTTTTAAGATGCTGTTCTTCTGGTTATGTGGCATGATAAAGAATCGGGTGTATAGCAGAAAAACTAAAGAAACATCGAAGAATTCAAAGACAGAATTAAAGGTGTAATATCAAACATTCTCCGTGAAATGTGTGTCAAGGCACTAAATTTTACTGTTGAGGGCTGTTTTCTTGTGCATCAATCCTGCTGGTGGATAAATGATTCCTCTCATACTAGTGTTAACATAATTTTGACTAACCCTGTATATTCATGATTTTCCATATGGCCAATGCAACTGCCATAATCGAATTTTTAACACGAGTCAAGATGATTTACCCCATTAACATACCGAAATAACTATAGAATATATTGAACTATCTCTATTCAGATTAAAGAGATAAGAGGTAATTGGTCTTTATTCTTACTGATATGAAATGAGTGCGCAAGAAATATTCTTTGGGTCTGCCCAATAATTCCCATAGTTACCCATGACAGGCTGGACTGGATTATGTCATTATTTGTTTGAGTATGATCATCGAGCCGCCATATTCGAGGTATCATGTCTTTTCCAAAAGAAAAGTGCAAATGAAAGCGCTACTCTCCTCATCAATTAACAATTGATAGCCGATTTGTTCGACCAGTCTCATTATTTAGGATATCAATGTCTTCAAATGCTTGTTGAAATTTCATTTCTAAAACTACGAGTTATTAGCGGTAACATAATACAAATAGCACTTGGATACATGGATTCAGTTGCAGGGATGTATCGCTGACTTGTCTGCAGGAAACATTATGATGCCATTAAAAATTAATTAAGTATTTTTTTTATTTCTTCCGTCTCTCTGTCAGAATGCTTCCATTTTGCGCTGTCAAAATATTTTCTGTCCAATATTTATTGACTAATATTTTTAAACAAAAAAAGATTTATTGAGGGACGAAAAAAGGTTAACACCACTAGACAACACATGAATTTACAGTGTTTTTTTTTATTATTTATATTAGGTGTAAAATTTCATTACCAAATAAATATCAGTTTTCATGACAGAAAATAAAAGTTGGAGCTAAAGATTAAAAAGATTTTATGACATTTTTCCAGGACTTTCTCTTGCAGCTTTTTATGTTATTGCTTTAATAAAAGGACGTTCCTGTTCTCATAATTATATTTAGAAATTTATTGTACAAACTGCACTTAAATAGGAAGATGTGAAATGCAATTTTACAAGATGGGAATTTTTAAAAAAATGCTATGCCCCATCAGGGAGTAGCCCAACACGTCTTCGTTTATTAGCGTATTGCTATGATTACTTGAGAAAGATGCAGGGTAGGAGTTACCCTTGTATTCTCCACGTGTTATATACAAGAGTTTTCCGTCTTCTCGTCTCGCTGAATTTCAAGTCTTGGGAGACAAGTCTAATTTAGTATTTATCCAGTACCTAAGGGTTAGAGAGATGGATTCGTCCATTGCTAAAGAAATTAGGTTGAATTGAAAGAAATAGACTCTGCCAGAATTCGAACACGATTCTAATTCCCGCGTCTATAAAGATTATGCTATCAATAAACCGTTGGCGAGGTTTACCTAGTTATTTTGAGGTCATCAAACGACGTCAAAAAACATCTTTCTTCTAAGTAAAGGGTAATGATAATACATTTCCTGTTGGAAATAAATTTTTAAAAGTGCATATAATATCTATGCAATTATCTAGTATTAAACAGCAATTCAGAATATAGCCATTCCTCACTTAACGATTTATATATATATATTATATACTTATGGCCAGCTATAAAATCAAATGAAATAAAAATAAGAAATTAGAATTTATTAAAGCAGTCAATGAGGTCTTTCTTTTTTTCCCTTTTTATGTGCCTTGTCCTTGCAGTATGTAGGTGATCATGTCATTCCACCTCCCTCTATCCCTTGCCGCTCTTAATAAGTTCCTTGCCTCTGATGTGTCCCAGAAACTTCAGCTGCCTCTTCTTGATGTTAAGTATAAGCCTCCTCCTTCATTGCAACCTCTCTAAGACCTCATCCTTGCTCACACGCTCGGTTCATGATATCCTTAGCATCCTTCTGTAGAACCACATCTCGAGTCTCTTCTTCATCTTTGAGGAAATCGTCCAACATTCGCGACCGTAAAGAAGGACAGATGTCACGTTACAGCTCAGTATTCTATTCTTTGTTAACAGAGAAATCCTCCTGTCTCGCAATACTCTGCCCAGCTCTTGAAAATTGTACTTGTCTATACCAATACGTCTACGGATCTCAGTGTCGCACTTATCGTTCTATGTCAAGACGCTTCCCAGATATTCAACCTTCCGCGACTGCAAATCACATTTCGGGCTCATCCTCTTAGTGATGACCACGCATTCTGTCTTCTTCTAGTTCATGCTTAGTCCTTTCTTCTCACTATCCATCGCTAAATCTGTAGGAGATTTTGTAATTTCTTTTCCGTGTTTGCTATCCGTAATCTGTCATCTGCGTATAATATGTTATTAAGATTGTGGCCACCAATGCTAAATCCCGATAGATGTTTACTATTTCCCCAAAATGAGTCAAAACATATAAAAGGAATAAATAAATTGAAAAATCAATACAAAACTTCCTTGTACTGTGTTTACGGTATGCTAATTGAATAAATATATGCAAGTTGGAGCTGACTTACAAAGTCGTTTATACCGTTTACTGTTCAGTATACTATAAAAATTTAAAATAGATTAGTAATGGTACCAACTGGCGAAAAGGTGATCATAAATCTTTCTAAAATTGGTTGAATAACACCTATTACACTCGTAGCAATAACGTGCCATATCTCACTCAATGACCAGCTTGTTTAGCTGTAAGGTCGTTGAGACGGATTCTGTTAGTTAATAGAGGAGGTTGCTGTCTGTCTGATATGATGGCATAATGCGTTCTCATCGTTCTATCTAGGCTACTGACTGCAAACTGAAATATAAAATTCTGCGCAAAATTGTAGACAGACTATATCCGATTATAAATGTTCTAAAATGTTTGAACACATGAGACACATGCCATATTTTTTTAATTGGTAAGTGTAAGTGAATGTCCGCTCTTTATTACGAAATAAACCGTTTGATTTTCTTGTAATAAATATTCGAAAATTAATTGTATATCCTGGCAATGATTGTCTTATTTCATCAGTTTCGTCCAATGTGACTTTAGAATATTTTGCCCTTACTAATCAAAATACAGGGTGTCCATAAAGTTCGTGTGCACTTTAAAAAATTTATAACTTTATTTGTATTTGCGATAGAAATAATTTGTAAAAAGGATTAGAAAGAAGTAAATCTATATTTTTTAAGGTATTATTGAAATTTTATTTAAGTTTCCACATGTCCTCCATCATTAGCAATACAAAGGGTAATACGATTTTGCAGTTCACGGAAAACATTTGCCAACTGATTTACAGTAATGCCTGAAATACTAAAACACACATCCACTTTCACAAAGTGGATTTCTACCGTGTTAAGCTAAAAAAGTTATCATCTTCAAAACTACTACTAATAAAATAAGCGACGTTAATTAAAAGTTTCTGATGACAATAACGTGATATTAAATAATATTTATGAAAATCAAATTCAGGAAACTAAATCATAAGGTTTTAATATGAGTGTTAATAATCTCCTCAAACCTCCATGCGTAGAAAAAAGATATTGATATAAATCAACTTACACAAAAACAAAAAATAAAACATAACTAGCTAAATTGATAAATCAATAGGTAGGTAGATTGACAATTATATAGTCAAACAGTTACATAGATATATACAGAGTTAGATAGTTAGATCTGAAGAGACTGCGATAGATAGATAGATAGATAGATAGATAGATAGATAGATAGATAGATTAGATTAGATTAGATTAGATTTTGATAATTAGTTTAATTAAATAAACAGAGCTTCTACTGGGATAAACAAAATACATATATATATATAATACATACATACATACATACATATATATATATATATATATATATATATATATATATATATATATATATATATATATACATATATATATATATATATACATATATATATATATATATATATATATATATATATATATATATATGCCGGCCTTGATTCTTTATATTTACATTAATTTTCACATAATTTACATTAATTTCGCGATTTTTTTACACTAAATTATTACGTGGTTCAGATTTTAGAATAAACATTTTAATCTCATTCAATATAATTTTTGCTCAAAAATAACTCAATAGTAATGATTCAAAAGTTTACTTTGATAATTTAATATCAATCTTTTGTGATGTCAACAAACACTCGTTGCCACTTTTGTAATGCCAGCGAATAATCTTTGTCACTTTCGTAATGCTTGTTGCAGTAGAGAATTTATAATCACAGATACAGCTTTAGTACATCGTCGAACAATGCTGATGTCAGACTCCTTCGAATAACGCTCGCACTAATATTACTTACTCGATAATACTCGCTCGAAATTAATCATCCGAATTGAGAAATAATATAGTGATTAGAGCAGAGAATAACGGTCTGTATAGTAATAGATTATAAAATAGAAATGGCGACCCGTGTAGCTATAGAGGATAGACTAGAAATGATGATCGTTTAGACGTCACGCGGCTTCCTACACATGCGTTTCCTCTATGGTCACGTGGTCTACTTAATTCAATAATAGTATCGCCTGTGGCGATTTATGTTGAAACTCAACTGTCGGCAGCGACACTTTATTTCTATACATCAAAATCTCTTTCAGAATTAAGCTTAAAACATTAGATAGAACTCATCTTAATGTTTTTCTTTTTGCATGAGGACAAGTTTGGTCTTAATGTTACTCAAACTGCTGCCAATATTAACAGAAAATGGGGTTAAATTTCCACTTGTGACCTGACAGTACACCGCTGGTTTTTGAAGTTCTGCGGTGGGGATTTGAGTCTTGAAGTTGAAGGTAGTAGAGGACGCCCATCTGCAATTGACAACCGACATCCGAAAAAAAAATTGTTGAAAAGATTCCACGCCAAATGTAATGGAAATCTTTCAGATAATGGCTGACATCAATATCGAACAATCTCAAGATAATTGACAAGGTGAATAAACTCGATAAATATGTTCCACATGAACTCCGTGAGAATAAAAGATTTCGCTATTTTGAAATGTGTTTGATACTGCATCTACGAAATTCGAATGTTCTACTTCTTGATCGAATAGCGGGTGATGATGGGAAATGTTCTCTTTATAACAATCGTAAACCATCGACTTAATGACTTCACTTTGAAGAAGTACACAAAATATTTCATAAAAGAAAATAGCACCATAAGAAGATTATGCTGACTGTTTAGTGGTCAGACATTGGCGATATCCATTACAGATTTCTGTAATCTAACCAAAGGCTCACTGCTGAAGGTTGTTGCTAGCAAACTCGATGAAATGCGACCGGTATTGGCTACTCGACGAAGTCTAATTATGCTTCATAATAATGTTCAGACAGAATGATGCCGGCGTTGGATACGAGAATTTTTCACATTCACTATCTTTCCCTGATTTTTTCGACCACTACTACGAATTTTTCAAGCTTGACAATTGTCTCAGCCAAAAGACATTCCATGGAAAAGAACAGACAGAAACTGCATATTGATAAATGCCACCACGTCGATGCTGGCAGGAGAGGAGAAGTGACGGCGTCCATCTCGCGATCGTGGCTGTCGGCGGCGGCAGCAGCGCAGGAGCTTGCTTCAGCAAGCTACGTTGACGTTCACAACGGACTGGCAACCCGGCGCCTAAAAAAACATTTCGTGGCATCCCAAAAATTAGTTTTGTATAAAAAAAAAACCACATAAATACACTTGTAGCACGATGGTAGAAATATTTAGATGTTCAGGGTTCTTATTTCGACTGATTTAAACACTATTTTACACATTAATTAGCGAATAAAATGGGATTCTAAAATCGGACATTATTTTCCGAACAACCTGATATAATAAATCTTTGTCTACGCTTCTTGTTTGCATGATCATTCATTTTCCCCTCTCTGTATCGCTTTCACTTAGTCTGGTTCACGGAAATAAAATCGAAATCACTCCAGTCGTCCTGATATGTAGGATTACGTTGATAAGTGCGACTCAAAGAAAAGCGAAATTCTAATTGATTTTAAAGTCCTTTTATGGATTTTTTCTTTTATAGTTTTCTAACATTTCTCTCTATTGTCAAACCCAATTACTGTCTTCATACAAAGCTGCATATTAGACTAAAACTAATTGCAACCATACAACAAAACATTTCTCAGACATATTCATATATTCTGACAGACAGATCTCTGTCAATAGGGAACTGTCTTGAATATCAGTAACTCAGCAAAAGAAAATCTGAAACGGGTTAATCGATATTCCGGTCACAATTGCCTGGAACAAGAAACGGGAGAGAATGTGCCGAAACCATAGACGTACAAGTGACGACCGTTTGCAGAAAGCAATCAGCCCCAAGCTTATTCCGGTCTAACGGCTGGCGATTGTACAGAAATTTAAGACAGTTCTCAAATTTCGGCAAGTTGATTCAAGAGTGACTTACGCCAATACGCATATCTCAAATAATGTTGGTTTAATCAAAACTTCTCGCGAAGTGAGTCACCTACAACGTGATAGTTACCAAGCTCATCTTGCTGTAAATATCCATACTATAATTAGTCAAAAACTCATGGTATGTCTCACAAGTGTGTTTTTAGTAAAACTCGGAAGATATGAGTATCTTAATTATTATTGTATTATACGAATTCATGAGTAAATTAATTTAATTTGGCGTTGTTTATTTAATTGCATTATTGTTGTGGATTCCGGGAATGGAATCCTGCACAAATAAATAAACAACGCGAGCAATTGAGATAGAAAAATAAGTGTATTAAACGTAAGAATACAGGTTTGAAGTGAAGATTAGTAGTCCAGGAATTCGGGTTAGCAGAAAGTATATGTACAAGTCTTTGTAAGTGAAGCCGTAATTATCTCTCTCGCTGGACACTCGTATAACTCTCTGTGAACAACCTGTGTACTGTCTCCGTATCTCTCACCCTGACTCAACATATCTCCAGTTGCAGGTATTCTCTCCGTCAGTATAAGTATACTTTGGACGAGTCCATCTTGTGTAAAAGGGGTCTGCCCCACAACTCATTGTAGAGTGAACAATGAAAATAAATATAGAATAGGATGCGCATGGTGTAGTTGCGGACAACACCGCAAAATGCTATAAATCTAAAACGATATAAAAATTCGAGTTATTATATTAAGTATCTTCATCCTCTCGAATCTTTAAATATGGACGTGATTCTTGTCGTTAAACTCGTTTAGAAATATCTAAACTGTCATCTGATAAAATAACTCTTTTCTCAGATGAATGATTTTTAAAAAAATGCTTCGGGCGAATGAAGCCTGTAGATTGGACGATGCTGATCTTTCTTTGAAGATTGTGTATTGATACAGTAGAATCTCAAACAAAAAATCTCACGAAATAACAGAATCTACATCATTTGAAGACGTTCAAAAATCAACAACTAAAATGGATAGCAAATTTAACCCGAAAGGGGAATAATGACATAATCAATATATTGATCTTCCACAATACAAAATATTAAAAATAAAGCCGCCATTAATACTTGAACTAGCGATAAAATTGGGTTTAAGAAACTTACTTTCCTCTAAAATTGTTTTAACGGAAGGAGTTTATAAATTTCAAACGACAGCTCTACTGGCAGCTCGTTCAATGAATGCCGAATGTATCCCCATGAACAAACAGCTACTATCCTTAACGTTAGAGGTTAAGGGAACAGATACTACACTTTGAACCGATGGTTAGGAAGTGACCAAAAATCCGACTTGAGTTGAATTTGCGTCTCGTTCAATAAATGCCGAATTACCGGCTAATATTAGAGTTATTATTGCAATTAATGCTGAATGTTTTCTTATAAAGAAGCGACTAATATTACCATTACGATTACCATCACCATAAATATAAAAATTACTTTCGATCATGTTGTCGTGTATATGTAAATGCACATAACTGAACAAAATATATTTTTTTGCTATCATCCATAAAATGAACCCTTAATTTTTCGGCTTAAAAATGTGAAGAAAGATGTGTCGTATCCACGGATAATTACTGACAAAAAACTATCGTAAATAAAAAGATAACTGTAAAAGAAAACATCTGTGGTTGTTTAAGATTAAAAAAGAATGAGAATAAAAAGAATATAATAAAAATAGATGACCAACCGGTTAAACGTCCTTTTTTACGTAAAACCTTCTAAAAGGAAACATGGTATAGAAGAGTGGTCGGCATCGTTTTGCTAACGATGTGCCGACTCAGGGTTTTAAAATCATTCAGTCTGCAACAGCATACGTATTTTCATACAAGTCAAGGTCAATATGCTTGTTCTAAAATATATTTTATATAATAATATATAATATATATAGTTTAGTATATATTAAAATTGAAAGAGATAAATATCTTGTTTGCGTTTTAGAAGTTATTGCTTCGGACTTCGTGATGTCATTTGTGGCTGCGTGGCATTGAAAATTACTAGCTGTGCCACGTTTGGCAGGCGTGTGGTATGTTGCCGACCTCTGGTATGGAATATACACCATATCAGTAATATACTGAGACCATTCCTTCTGTTTTCATAAGTTTTTTGTTATTTGGAAAATTGTTTCTATGGCACTTTGATGATAATTCTAATGTGAGCTACTGTTTATATTTATCAATGATTTCGTTTATTTCCTATTTCTTTTCTTATATTCGATAGTGAGCATCATTTGTCTCTCTAAATTGAGTTCCGATGAGCGATAATCGGTTGCTCATCTCTTTTATAATTGATCTCTTCTTTTGCATCAAGTTACCTTAGATACATATTTTTATTTATGTTCGTTCTGATTGCTATAATTAAATTAATAATTAAATTAAATTTCAACATGACCGACCGGGAAACGGTGATTTAAACCGTTAGTTCCGTAGGCAATACTCGCAGTTTTAATGAATTTGATTTCTGCTTTTTCGCTCTGAATGTTTGGAATGATGTGTAACGATTTCTCCGTTATAAAGATGCGGGCAATTATCCTCATCATTATTGTTGTCACAATATGTCGACTGTTTTGCACTCTGGACTTCATGAGGTGCCTCATTTCGAGTAGCATTCAAAGAAGTTTGAGCTGGATACCATATTTTACGTACGGGTGTAGAGTATTAGTATTCTTATCTATATACATAGTCAGAGAAACGATAACAATATACCACAAACAATTAATAAATTATTCAGATCGATATTCATTAGCAGTTACAAGAACCGGCTGAACATCAGCGGAAAGGTTGCGATATTAAAACAAAGATGAGGATAATGGTGGATGCGCATAATAGTGGAGTCCAAAAAAATTAAAAAAAACAGATAACGCGCATGCGCGAAATTAAAAATATGAAATGGCGACAGTTTATCTATCGCACCCTGTATATATAAATTCTTTGAAGGACGTCATGGAACAAAAAGTGTTGAAAGAAAATGTTTGTTTTTTAATGTTGTGGTGGATACCAAATCTCTTTGCAAGAAGGTAGGGTACATTGAAAAAAAAAGTGTCAACCTGTAGATAGATTATTATAGATTTATTTCTGTTTTAGTTGTGAGTTCCCCAGGGAGTATCTAAAACGCCCTACCAACGTATAATAAAGCCTTTCTTGATGCCTATTAATCTAAGCCTTCCGCTATTAGAACAACATGAATTGTTTAGAATGTGGCAGGGTTACGGTTGGTGTGAAATCTTAATATTAAAAAGATATGTAGATAATTACATTATTGAATAACGCACTATTTCTTTGGCTATCGAAACGAAACTATAATTGATTTTACAAAACAATTATCCCATGTCGGATTATTTAATATCGAATTTTATATGGCGTAAAAGAGAGGATCGATCTCATATCTCAGTATTAATGACCAATGACACTTGCTTGTAAAGCATTACAACACGCTGAAACGCCTATACAATTCTTTTAACTTGGAGAAACCACTTCTGCCATCGAGTTTTCGATTCTCACTGTGTATTAGCATAATCTTATTCGTAACAAAACATGTTAAAATAAAATGGATAATAATAATATATTTGGCATGAAGGATATAGTTTGACGAATCCTAGTGCGGAGAATAAGTTAATGAGTTTTTGGATAAACAATTCACCTATAAATGCCTAAACTGCCCAGACAGTAGCAGTCAAAACCTCATGATCAACCTTGACAATGGGTCAATAAAATTAGTAACGAAAGACAAAGAGAGAGAAATGAAAACAAATATATTGTTTATCAATGTGTTTCTATAGCCTTTGGCAGTTTCCTTGAAATGTCTGTTACTGTCTTTGTCGCATAAGGAAGGCTACATTGTTAAACTTTGTATTGCTTTTAGCAGTTATTATGTTAAAAGCCAAAAGCTTTCAGCCAATGAAGGAATCGGATTTTCCAAGAAGAAATATCACAAAGAAAACAGCGTGTCATAAAAACACTAAACAAGCACATTCTAAGAAAAAAACATTCTGAATTGCGTCCAAATATTTTTTACGCATTTTCTACTGCAATAAAATTATTTGAATCTTTACACCATAGTTATCCGCTAATCACTGCTTGTGATCATGCAACGACACGTCTTTTAAATATTCAGATTTCTCACCAACCGCAACCCTACCATACTCTAAACGATTCCAGTTGTTCTAATAGCGGATGGTTTAGATTAATGGACGTCAATAAAGTCTTTACTGCACGTTGGAAGAGAGTTTTAGATCCTCCCTGTGTAACGCACACCTAAAACAGCAATAAATCTATACTAATCTAAGTACAGATCTACACCTCTTTTTTTTTTCGTTTTATCCCTTCTAACAAAGGGATTTTGGTATCCTTCCCAGCATCAAAAGATACAAACATTTTCTTTCAAGTGGTTTGTTTCTTGACGTCTTTCAAAGCATTTATATATACAAAGTACGATTGGTAAACTGTTGCCTATTTTTTATTTTGTATTTCGCACATGCGCGTCATTTGTTTTTATTTTTTACTTCACAGCATAGTAAGGTCAATTGAGGACATTCTGTGAGAAAAGTTGCACCATGACGCAATTCACTCCGCCAGAAATTTGGAAACGGCATGCTCTACTCTTTGGCATTCGCGCCGCAAGTTCCAATTCGAACATTACAGAATGTTTGGGTCTCAATCTGAGGACAGTGCAGAAGATTCTAAAAGAATTGGATGACTCTAATGTTGATTACGAAGACACGGCCGTTTAGCAAATACTCACTGATCGTTCTGATAAGAAAAAGAAATCCCAAATTTGTTGGTGAGAACCTCATCACGGTGCCTTAAGATGGTAGGGCAAGAGGGTGATGCTGGAAACCATTATATATATAAGAATGTGCGGCATGCCACACAAGCAGGGTAACCCAGTCGTGGCTGTCAGACAATTTCTGCAATCACATCACTCCTTATATCTGGCCACATAACTCCCTAGACTGCAACCCCTTGATTATTATGTATGGGGCGCAGTTGAGCGACAGACCAACAAAAGTCTTTTAAACACCAAAGATGAACGGATGGTAAAGATCACAGCAACATTCATTAACTTAAACAAGGAGGCCACCCAAACAAAAACAACCAACCAACCAATATATATATATATATATATATATATATGTGTGTGTGTGTGTGTGTGTGTGTGTGTGTGTGTGTGTGTGTGTGTGTGTGTGTGTGTTCCTACTATCTTTCATTTCTATACTTACCCCATTTTTCATGTTTACTTATATTCTCTCTACCTATATTATAATTTTCGTTAAATTTTATCATATGAGGAAAAGTTATTATTTCCTTCAGAACGAATTTTACACCGCCTTTGAAACCATCTTGTATGAGGCCCTGTGTGTAACGTATTTTCATAGAACATTTTTATTTCGTTGAGAATTGGTTATGAGGCCTGAATATAATAGGGCATCTAATCAATGAAGTCTGCAATACTATCTCTTCTGCTAGCGATTATTAGGCTAACCTTCTTTGTCACCATGGTTATTGGTTTTAGTTGTGATATAAGAAATCTTGTAAAATCTGTAGGCTGTCCTAGAAATTAAGCCTTTTCTGGATTACGAGATTGTCGCTCTTAAAATGGTTAGTAACTTCTTGGTAGATATTGAATATCTGTGACTATTAAATTCACCCCGGCTACAAATAAATTATTATGTGAACATTGTTCGAAACTAACTACTCGAAAATAATTATTCGAAAAATATTTATTCCATTTGTACGTTTTTTGAATGAAAATTAATGGTGGGAAAATTATACTTAATGATAATTAATCGAAATACAATATTCTTTGTTGCATAAAAATGTCAATATTTAAAGAGTGAATACACAGATGATAATTATTCTTCATAATCGCTAACGGATGCTACTAATTTTTTTAGGTTTTCAATTTATGTCGCGGTAATTCTTTCTGTTTTTAATATTTTGGCAACCTGTTCTTACTTTAGCAATATGAATTTTTTGCATGTACTGTTCACTTTTAAGAGCGTCTAAGAATTTCCATATTCTGGGATTTATATGATGACACTTGCTGCAATGCCATTCTTCAAGGGCGTTAGTAGTTCTAGATAAATCAGCATTCACTCTCTCAAAGCAAGTTCACATACGTATTTTGAACCAAGGTGTTTCGATTAATTAATATTTTGTGGAAATGTCCTTTCAATTAATTTTCATGTCGGTGTTACGGATTCAGTTTTATTGAAGCTTAGTGGCAATCCCAAATGTTGAATGTACAATGATCAAAAC
>OZ038481.1:125893943-125906443 GCA_964036315.1 Acanthosepion esculentum
AATCCATAGGTACTCCTTTATTTTGAATAACCTTTTCAACCCTTTTTGACTTGATTAGGTTCTGGCAAATCTCATCTCCAAGCATTGAATTCCATTCGGATATGAAATTCACAATCAAATCCTCTTTGTTGCTCAAAGAGAGTCTGTACTTTATAATGCTCCATAAGTTTTCTATGGGGTTGAGGTCAGGAGATTGGGGCGGCCATGTCATAACACTCACCTGCTTCTGATCAAAGTATACCTTCATCAATTTTGATTTGTGACAGGGAGCATTATCCTGCATAAAAATGAGCTTGGTGGGGTCGATTTGCACCCTTTCAGCAGAAGGGAACAGACAAGACTCTAAAATTATCTTTTACTGCTCGCTCCTGAGGCTCTTTTCAATAGGTTTTAAGAAACCAGTTCCATGAAAAGAAAAGCATCCCCAGAACATTATACTGAACGGATGCTTGACAGTACTTACTGCTAAATTCAAAGAGCTTTCAAAGCTTCTTCTTCGGATTTTAGATCGCTTATCCTTTGAATTTAGCTCAACATTCGTTTCATCGGAGAAGAGAACATTTAGTAAAAAAAATCAGGCGAGTCACTTTTATCGAGCAGCACTGTATATACAGACGGACGGACAGATAGATAGATAGATAGATAGATAGATAGATAGATAGATAGATAGATATATAGATAGATAGATGCACAATTCATTGAATACGATAGACAAGGTGTTTTGATTTAGTTTTCTGTACAATTTCTCATGTGATCTATTATTTTTTTTCTTTTCGGATGATGAATTATATAAAAAACTGTCTAATCGTTCTTATGTTTTAGCGCTTCCTGCTATACATTTAGCCATTTTTAAGGTTGAAATATATTAACTGTTAACAATAGAGTGTTGCATGTATGTAATAATGTTTCCTTTTTTCAAATAACGGTCAAGATAGTATGTCCTTGTTCATAGTTGATATTAGTAAGTGATGTTTTTTTTATTATTAATAAGCCTTCGATTATGTTTGCCTTTTTTGCATGTAGATGATGCTATTATATTTGTGTTGTCAACAAGTATGTTACGAATAAGGTCCGGTAGTTCTCTATGAATATTTAAATGAGACCTAATTAAGCTATGGTCAGAAAGGTGTAGTGTCAGTCTTCGTGTCAAACATGTTGTAGTATGGCCTATATAATTATTTACGAATTTTGGTTGATCAGGAATACAATTCGTTAAGGACATTTAAATTCGAAAATAATATTTGTCCTATCTAATTATGTTCTAAGAAGTGAATTATTATTTTTAAGTATAATGTTAGAGGTTTCAAATATTTTGTAATAAATAATTAATCTTAATTTTTTGCTATTGCCAACTGGTGTTGTCAATTTTTTTTATAATATTCTTAATTCTTGTTTCATCTTGTTTGTAATTTTCATTCATTTGATTTTTATAAATTTTGAGATTTATCATAAATTAATACAATTATGGCACAAGGCCGAAAAGGCGGATCGGGTTGAGGCTGGTCGTCACCAACTATCTTATACCTAGCTAATCGGAATCACGACCCATTCACTCGTTACAATTTCCTCATTCACCATAAAAACTCATCCGTCGTCAATCAATCCTCCATACACCATAATAGCACATCCTCTCAGGTTGTGGAGTTAAAAAAAAAAACATTCCAATGAGATGACAAATATTATTTAAAATTTATATATACAAATCGGATGAATGATCATGAAAGGGAGAGGTGAACCCCAAAACAAACTAAATATCAAAACAAAGCAAAAATAAACATAACTTCAATAATATTAATTATATTGTTTATGTTTCCATTCTCGTCGTTGCCATTAGCTACCTTAGACAGACAAAATCCTAATCTTGAAATCCAACAATTGATTAGGAAATCCGTTATTAATAAGCGTTTGTTTAACGTTATTTAATTCTTTAAAGAAAAACGTGCAAGATGATGAATTCTCGTGCGCTCTTTTGAGGAAAGTTTTAATAAAAATTATTTTATATCTAAGAGGGCATTCAATAGAGAAATTAAGATGACAAGAGTCTTTACTAGTTGTTTTTTATAAACAGAAGTTGTAAAAGTATTTTTTTTAAGTTTATCACCCCAAGCAAGGCTGGAAGCCACTAGCACGCAAGATGTTACAGAAGGTTTGGAGGGAGAGCAGATAGGAGTGGTAAAGGAGAGGATGTGGAGAAATATAGTGGATCGATCAAGGTAAGCGGGTTACAGAAGATTTGGAGCGAGAGCAGATAGGAATGAAAGGTGAAAGGATGTGGAGAAGGGAAGTGGATAGATCAAGGCAACTGGAGAGGTCGATTGACGTTACACTTAAATAGTTGAAGATTGTATTTGTCAGGGAAACAGGAATAACGAAGGGAGTTAAAATCGACAAGAACATCTAAGAAAGGGAGTCGATTCTAGTAATGTGTGTCTGTCTGTGTGTCTATGTGTGAAGCCGCGATTATCCATATATCAGACTAATAGTGGTTAATGTAAACATGAAATATCATAATTTAATCGTTTCGTTCTTGCAGAAATCGATCGATAGATGTATTGATATAACATATATGCGAAGAGATAAGCTCTCACTGGCAAAAGTGGTAATAATTATACTATGACTTTAAATGATTCTTTTCATTCATGTAGAATGGTGATTTTCTAAGCTTTGCATAGATCTTGTACAAGGCCGAAATTATGAGGCACCCAGTAAGGATCGAATTCACTATTCAGTTTAATTGATCTAGCAAGAAATATTTGCTAACCATTACACCACGTCGAAGTACCTAAATATTTAATGTGGGATCGTCTCTCCGCCCCGAGCAAATAATCTTGTAAATTCTGAACCGCAACGATAATTGTTGTTTTTCGAATCATTATTTACAAATGGTGGGAGAACCCAGGCCCGAGATCATCAGACAATCCCTGTAAGCAAATAAAACTTCAGTTCACTATCGTTATCCATTCTTAAAGTAAGAACCGTTGTTTTCATTAAAGATAGTGTTGGGTTGTGTATGCGCGACGCTTGCTATTTCTATGGGAACACAAAAAGAAACGGTTTCATTGATATTTTATACCATTAGCAACTGCTATCTATGCAGAGGAAATGGCATCACGTACCTTCTGTACTTCTTGACTTCACTCGGTTTTCTAGCTGATTTGACAATATTGTCTGGATGGCGTATTTACAGTTATTTTAATGTCTTTGAAATGCGCTTCAGAACCACTCCAAACGGTCCAGTGAAGCTGATTGCAATTGTAAATCACACAATAGTTCCCAGTAGTATCTCAAAAATCTCTATAATTTCCCATTATTCCAATATGCCACAGAGAAATCCGAATGCGCATTCCAAAGGAGAAGCAGAGAGACCTGAATGCGAAGAAAAAACTTTACAAACGCTAGGGAAAATTTTACGAAAAATAGTATGTACTGAAATATTATATAATATTAGACTTCCCATGCGGTCGTGAATTCTGGACAATGTCCTTAGAGATGAAGAGATTAGGGAATGGAGGCATGGTTATACAGAAAGATGCTGAGAATGCCATTGTAAAGCGTGTACGTATTGCAGGGATTTTAAGGAAAATTGAAAGAAAAATGTCTCTAATACCTAGGAGAAGAAGACAACTGAAATATCCATGTCACATAACGAAACTGAAGGCGGGCGTAGACTGATACGCAGAGAACATATTGAAGACAAAAGGAACAGTGGGTAGGTGCTCCACCTAAAAGACTAGCTTTTGCGAATGGATAGAAGAACGCGGAAAAACTAGAAAGGATAGGAAGTTGTGGAGAGTCATGAACGAGCATTGCACATAGAAGAAAATCTTTTCTAAAACTTAGTATCCATTAAGTGACATATTTTCTTTTTCTCTGTTATAATATATCGTTTACAGCTCTTCACTTTTTATACGTTCGATTGTGGAATTCTCAGCAAATTACATGTTCTTTTTATTATTTAATATAGATTCCGATTTTTCCATATCCACCTGGGATAATTGATTAAAATTTATTTGAACCATTACCACCCATCCATACTAATTTTTACTTTCGGGATGGGGAAATATTCCTGACACGACCAAGAACGGATTACCATAAAAGAACCTTATGTTTGGTAATCTTATCAGTTTTTCGGTAGGGTGTTTCCTTTTTTACTTTTGAACCAAGCTCCTCCATTAGTTTTGGATACACCTGACAGCCTCATCCCGACCTTCGCATTGTCTTCACTTATAATTTGTTACAGCCTTGTGCCTGTAAATATAAATATAAATGTAAATATAATATAGATGTAAATCCTGTCCTTAAATATTGACCTTTTCATGACGGCCATTAATAAGGATTCTGGTTATCTTTGAAAAATCCATTTTATCGTATAATTAACCGCGTTTGTTTATCACCAGAAATATCCTTTTCGGTGTCCGCTAATTTATTTCTCCTTCTCTCACTTATAAATATTGGCACTAATATTTATTTTTTCGTTACACTGCCATTTTAACTTCACAATAAAAACGACGCCAATGGCATTTCCATATAATGATTTCCAAGCGTAGCTTAGATGTGGCACAAGGCTAAAAGTATAGGGAACCCAGTGAGGATTTTAAGCCTATTCAATCGCAATTGTTCTATCGAGACAAGCTTGCTAACCGTTACACCGTCTCGAGGTGCTCATGACCTTTCCATATATATTCTATCAACTTCATCCTTACAGTTCAGATCATTGATGCCATTTTCTCATTCTTGTTCGAATTTTGCATTACTCCGCTGGTTCAATTTCGAAAATGTTTTGTATATATCAAAGTGAATCGTTCTTAGATTCCTTATTTATCACCAATGTTCATACGGGCAATAACTATCAGGTGACAATACAGATGATATGAGAGGAATTCTCTTCAGTCCGCCAGTAAAATCCTTGGTATTCTTGCTCGATTTAGTATTGCTATAGTATTGACAGTTGCTCTTTTGGATATTATATTCGTGGCAGCCAACTATAGGCTCTCACTCTGGTCAGTAGAAAATGGCCGCAAACTACATGAAAACTCTCGTAGAAGCATGAAAAAATCGAGTATTTCCACTATCGATGGAAGTTGTGAAATGCAAAGTCAGTCTTTTCACTAACTTGGAGCATGTGCATTTAAAATTTGGTGCAAATCCGTCGAAAATTGCGGACGTGCATTCGTTACACACACACACACACACACACACACACACACACACACACACACACACACACACACACACACACACACACACACACATATTCTGCCTTTTATAGATAGAGATACAGTCTCAGACATAATTCGTAGTTGACATCAAATATACATCAAAGTATCTCTTCTAGTCTATTTACTTCGTCGAGAGGCAGGTAAATATCGGCTACAAAGAGAGTCGAAGCAACATAAAAGTTGTTCTACACAGACGCTGAGCTGAGATTATCCTGGGATGAACATGAGTTAAAATTGGAGACAGCTGAAATTCCTAGGTCCAATTGGGAAAAAGAACATTTGCGGAATGTAACGATCATAGGACACATTTAAGGCAGGGCGAAAAGCGAACAACTAACCTAATTAGTTTCGGCTGTTGGGTGGGAACAAATATATATGCTTAATATCAGTTCTCTGTCATAGTTACAACCATTTGCCTAAACATTAAAAACATAAATAAATAAAACGGCTGTTGTAAAATCGAAAAAAATAAAGGAAATGTCTTATTTTATACAAAAGGAACATGCTAACAATGTTTATAAATATGACACGTGCTCTCTCTCTCTCTCTCTCTCTCTCTCTCTCTCTCAATCACTGAATAACAAAGCGAATATTATAAAAATATATGTCTATATACATACAAAAAGTAAGAAGAATTACAACAGAAGATGTTTGGACAATTTAACCCGGCTACCCAAATGTACCATCATTTCTGTTGGTTCATCGGGAACTAAATCTGATGGTAAAGCATTTGAGAGTTCTACCTTCAAGCCAGAATCATCTAAAAAGGTCTTCGTCAAAGAATTTAATTGACGATGCATACATAATACTGTAAGGTGTTTCTATGAATACATACATACATACATACATATATATATATATATATATATATATATATATATATATATATATATATATATATATATATAATGTCTATATTTCTGAGATAAGGTATTATGTACACTACATTGCTCGGACTATCATCCTCATCTTTGTTGCCATATTTACCATAACGTTTCGGCTGTTGTATGCTCCGGCCTTCTTCAGGTGTTTGGAATGTCGGCTTTATTCCTACCACTCTTCAGGTGGTTGGAATAACGCCTTTATTCACTGTGCCGTGTGTCCTTGAGGACACATGGCACAGTGGATAAAGGCGTTAGTCAGATCCAGTGACAGGACCCAAAAAGTGCGAGTTCAATAACTGGTTAATGCGGTGGAGAACTTGGAGAGGCGAATTAACAGGACATACATGAAAATTGACATCCATTATACATGGAACTAGAACAGTCTACCCCAGAGAAATAAAGGGTTCAGTTCGACATTCAAACCACCTGAAAATGGCCGGAGCGTACATCGGCCGAAACGTTGTGATAAATATGGCAACAGAGATGAGGATGATAGTCCGAGAAATGTAAATAATATATATATATATATATATATATATATATATATATATATATATATATATATATATATATATTCACACAATTTCTCACTACAACGCAGAACGGAACATACGGAAGGATTCGTTCAGTAACATTTAAACAACTTAGACAGTGGAAAACTGGCGAAAGTTATTCACACGGTTTAATAAGAAGAAAATTTTAAAAAATAATATGCAGATAGAGTAAAAATAAACACCAGTAGAATATGTAAATCCACTAGAAAATCTTGTATGTAAGGCTGCTTACCTCCAAATACAATAGACAGGGCAACAAACAACTATCGGAAATGAGTTAAGTTGTCGTTGCATCCAATTTCTGAGCGAAAATCGCGTCTTTAAATTAATCAACAAGTAAAAATACCAAGACGGGTTTTAAGAGACATGTTTAATAAAATCGCCGTGAAGTCACTAATTTGTATTGGGTGGAACCAAATATATATATGGACGGTCTTAGGTATTAAAAATAAAATAAACGACTCGATATACTTTGGAAGAACGTAAAGGAAAGCTTTTATTTTATACAAGGAGAATATGATAAGTTTAGAAATATGTTACATGCTTTCTCTCAGTCTCTGACAAAGCGTGCCCAGCGAATATTATAAAAGACTGTCTTTACTCACAATACAAGCACGGCATTTTGTAAAAACTATTCTTTCCCCAAATGGCAGAGGCGCATCCACTCTTCACAGCGTCTAACACTAAATTTTCCTCTGGATTCACTGACGCATCACACATGGATTTTGAGGGTCACATGACCCACCAAAGGTGGTGCATACTAATTAGAGAAGAGGTAGTAAAGTAAGACTAAAATTATGAATGGATAGCAGAACGAGAACAATGACGAATGGTAAAGAGACTAACATTGCTCAGAGCTAAAAGTGATAAAATGTTACTGCTGAGGGCCATGATCGCATACCTTCTAAGGGACATGGTATGAAAAACGTTTTTGAAAAATAGATGAATTTTCATTTTCTTTTCTTTTTTTGGTCATTATTCAAACTTTTTCCCGGACGAAAAAAAAACTTCTATTTTATCTGTCATGTCCACATATATTTTTTTAGGAGAAATCAAATGCCTTTTGTTATCGTTCCAATTTTTTTCATGAATACAAAGGATTTTCCTTTTCTCACAGGAAAAAACTATTTCGCCTCAACATTCGATAATTTAACTACGTGACTCTTGTTAACTGCAATGGAGGAACTCCAAGTCTTTTATTAAAAAAGAATTCGTCAGCCAGGGAAAAAATACTATGCACATCGTTAAAATCAGTTGACAAATGTTTTACAAAAAAATCTTCTTAATTTTTTAAGCATACAAACTGCAAATATCTGAAATATAAGGAAATGGGAAAAAGCAATAAATGCAGAAAGAAAGCTGAGTGTTGTGCACTTTGAATGTTTTTATGGTACATTGTATGGAATTTTGTTGTTTCAATTTTTGAATTATTCAGATCTTTTCTTAAATAAATAATTGTATTTTGAATTGATAAATATGCCTTTAACATTACTTTCATTGGCGAGACTTTTTTCAATGCCTGTACTCATGGTTAAAAAATACGGATATATATATCTATCTATGTATGTATGTATCTATATATACATATATATATATATATATATATATATATATATATATATATATATATATGTGTGTGTGTGTGTGTGTGTGTGTGTGTGTGTGTGTGTGTGTGTGTGTGTGTGTGTGCCCGTAAAGCTTGTCGACTATCAAACAATGCGATACTTCTCTTTGTGTAGGCTATACAAAGATCTAATAGGAAATGCGGAAAAGTAGTATCCGTTCATTTTGAGCTAATCTTCTGTAAAACAGAGAACGACTAAGAGCAAAAGTCTTTAAAAACAAAAATATACGCATTGACAAGACACATATGGGACATCAAACCAGAAACCAAAATATACTAAATGTAACACCGAAAATAGGGAAACTATTCAAAATATTTAATATTTACCGAGAGAAAATTGAAATAACTAAGAAAAGTAGAAATTCTTATACAAATGGTCAAAACCCATTTTCAAATGAAGGCACAAAAGCAAATTCCTACTACGCTACTTTCTAAAGACTATATGACTAGTCTCGCATAACCTTAAAATGATAAAAATAATTATAAATAACAAACTTAGTCACAGCAATCAATAAATAAGAGAATACATAAATAAAATAATAAACAATTTCAGTCACCATGTTTACGCAAGGAAAGGCATGAAACGTATATATTGTTTTTAATAATGCATTTTTTAGTTTAAGAATAATTACTGACTAAATGTACTGAATCTAAGTTCATATATATATATATATATATATATATATATATATATATATATATATATATATATATTTATATGAACTTAGATTCAGTACATTTATATATATATATATATATATATATATATATATATATATATATATATATATATATATATATATATATATATATATGAACTTAGATTCAGTACATTTAGTCAGTAATTATTCTTAAAATAAAAAATGCATATATATATATATATATATATATATATATATATATATATATATATATATATATAAAATATATAAATATATATTCATACATACATACACATACATATATTCATATAAATTTCCATGAGGATAGAATCTAGGTAGAACTCAATGTTCAGGACAGAGTAAGAATATAATAAAAAGGCTTAATTACTAATATTCCATGGTTATAATTTATTACATTGGAATAGTACTTACGATCCAATTCATCAAAGGTGCGTGTGTGTGTACATCTGTATGTATGTATGTATGTATGCATGTATGTATATTACCTATGATAATTACATCATAAAAGTCTGACTAAATGAATAATAAACATTAGCAGACAATGTAATTAATTTATTTAATCAGATATGCCTAAAAGAGAATTTACTGTCTAAATGCACACACACACAGACACAGACACACACACACACACACGCACATACACACACACACACACACACACACACACACATATATATATATATATATATATATATTAGAGAAAAAGTATGTTCAAGTGGAAAAGGTTTTCGGTCTTTAGGACTAAACTGATGCTTACGTAGATCCGATTACACATGCACCCGAGGGAAAAGGAACGCTGAGAACTTTAAGATTAACCCTAAAAAAGAGAAAGATTTTGCCGCCCAACACTCTTCAGAATTATATAGTCTTAATTGTCTTTAAAATTAGCATTTGATATGTTGGCTTTACCTGGAATCAAAAAACAACCATTTTTGTTAAAAGAAAAGATGTTATTAACTCAGCCATATATCGGGTATTAAATAGATATTTTCTTAATTTCTGTCTGAGGCCCTCAACAGAATAGGAATTGTCCTTGTTTCAAACGAATCAATATTTTTCTATAAAATATTAGAATATTGTTTACCATATCTGTTTGACATAAAAACAAAAAATATTCCCCGCAAAACAAAGAACTGGACGACTTCGAGAAAGTCATGATTAACTTTGTAAGAAACATCAAATTCCAAAAATTAAAAAAAGATATAGCTAAAATAAACAATACAGCTAAAAAAAAAATTTTATCGTAGAGGAAAAAAACTAGAAATATATACGAATTGAGAGCCCTAAATAAAACAAATTACTCCAGGGCATCATAGCTAAAATATACTAAAAAGCACCAAAACAACAGAACACGATATCAGTCATGTAGCTAAAACAGTCGCCCACCAAAAAGTCAGAAATGCATTGTGTCTTGTTTATTGTATGATTCTAACGGTCATTTTAGTGGATGTGCTTTGCTTATTTATTATTTACTTAGTTTATTTACTTAACGATTTGTTTGGATAAATTCATTTTACTTGTTTTTTTTTGTTTATTTTTTCATCTTCATTTATTCATGTTTGTCTTCAGTTTTCGATTAAAAAAGCTAATAGCTGGTAAAAAATTGACTTATTCTCTTTATTTTGAGATGAGTTCCGATCCTTATTTTCTGTATTTGGTTTTGTCTGGAAAGGTAATTATCGCTATTTTTACTCCAAGAAGTGTTTACTCTTTTGGGACTGATTGTTGCAAGCTGATGTGCTTTTCATTATTTTCCCTGGCATTTTTGATGGTTTTTGATTTTTTTCTTTTTAATCTCCCAGATATGTTTAAAAAGCATTGTGTTAAAAAGAAATAGAATGAGATGGAAAGCACATTTCTTTTAAACTAAGAACTTAGCACAGATAAAACACACAAGGAAAAAATGCTCCCTCCCCCGCACCAGAAAGAACTAGACGACATCGAGAAAAGTTATTCAACACATAAAATTCCATAAAAACAAGATGCTTCCCTACGCAAAACAAAATGACTTAAAGTAGATATAACTAAAATAATCAATTCAACTACCATATTTATCGCAGCGGAAACTACTAGAAATTTATACGAGCTAAGCCTCCCTAAACGCAACAAGGAGAGCATATTTAAAACATTCAGAAAGTATTAAAAACAATAGAACAAGATATGAATAAGGAAGCTAAAACAATATCCAACAGTTAAATGTAGACTAACGATTAAATTGCTTCGCAAAGGTGCCAGTATTTATGACACTGAAAGACCACAAAGGATACTTTCAGAAAAAAACAACTTGCAGTCTCATAAAGTCTACCAAAACTCAGTAAAAAAAGACAAACAAAACATCTATGGACTTGTTCCTCAACATAAAATAAATTAACATAATTGCGAATGTATATAACTAGATATAAATATAGATTCTATACCAAACCCACGCAAGAAAAGGACAATTTTCTTAGTTCAAGAACTAATAAAAATGAACACAAACGAAATAAAAAATTTAAACACTCCCGCAAATGATTACTATTCGACAATGAAGAAGCATGGATAATGAAAGAAAAGAACTTTGACGTTGCAGCGACCAGTGGACTCGTATATATTGTTACGTGAAGTAAGAAGAATACTCGATAGAAACGATAGAAGACGATGGTCTAAACATCTTAAGAACCTATAGCAAAGAAAAATCAGAAAGAAATAGAAAAACAAATAAAAATTTTTCAAAAATATGGAATTCGACATAGGCATAGAAACTAACCTAATAGAAGATTTTCTAGACGTCACCTTCAACCTTGGAAAAGATATATAGGAACAATACAGAAAACCCAATGACAAACTACTGCATATATACATATCTTACAAGAAAATAGTCATAATTACCTTCCCAGACCAAAATAAACTACTAAATAAACGAACAGAACTCATCTTAAAATACAAACAAGAAAACAAATATTGAAAACAAATAAATAATAAAACTAAGTAAATAGTAAACAAATTAACAAACAGGCCCACCAAAATAACCGTTAGAATGATACAATAGACTGTCCACAATGCAAGATGCATGAATACCTATAATGCAACACTGAAATTTATATATAAAAAGTTCAGCAACATACAACACATTAGGACTGACGATTGCATTTATTATGAAATTAAGTGTCACCTCTGGGTGTTGACTTCAATGTTCACTTTATATATATATATATATATATATATATATATATATATATATATATATATATATATATATATATATATATATATAGTTTTAAAATGTGCTATATTTATGGGATAAAGTGCTCAATATCAGAGATAGATCGTGTGTAAATATAAAAGTGAATATAGAAGTCAACACTTAGAGACTCTCTCTCTCTCTATCTATCTATCTATCTATCTATATATATATATATATATATATATATATATATATATATATATATATATATATATATATGTGCATGTTTCATTAAAAACGACAGACAAGGTAGTACGGTTAAGCTTGTTATTTAATTTCTCTTGTGTTCGAAAAAGACGTTTCTTTTCTGGAC
>OZ038481.1:125908943-125911443 GCA_964036315.1 Acanthosepion esculentum
ATGTTTTTCGATTTCAACTGTGAATCATATATGAATAATATAGTTATGTATTTTAAAACCTGTAAATTCTTAACCGCTTCAGACATAACTGACAAGAATATAAGTTTATGATTGATTTGTCGCAGCAAAGAATCCGCCCCTTAACAATCACCCTTCCTCCCTCCATTAGGAAATATGTGAACCCTCTCTTTCTCCCTCCAGCTATAAAGGTTCTGTAGCCATGGATGGCAACTGGTCTAGGAAAAGGACAACTGTAAACCTGTGTAGTGCACCAGGTCTCTGCATTCGGTCCTTGAAAAAGTGTGGATGGTTCTGCACAAAACGTTCACCACTATAATCAAATCACATGTCGGTTCCTAGGAACTGAGCTGCTTGACACTCATACGTCGAATACGACGGGAGAGTCGAATACTGTTATAGTGGAACAACCTTGCACACTCCGACACGGATTGGTCAGTATATGAAAAAAAAGGCGAGCTATTGAAGAACAGAAGGACAGTGAGACAGAGAGAGAGAGAGTGAAGGCGACACTTACGAACCTCAGTGACTTATCTCCTGTTTCCCTTAATATTGCAAACTCTTGCTCATTTGTACTTTACGTACAATAAACCATTGTTATTTGTTACCTGATTTCTTGTGTTATTGTTATCTTTCAACTCGGGATTACTTTCTTGTGTATATCGTATATTCCACGATATAACAAATATATATATATATATATATGTGTGTGTGTGTGTGTGTGTGTGTGTGTGTGTGTGTGTGTGTGTGTGTGTTTAGGCAGCAATCCTTCTTTCATGTACGTTTCATTGAATACGACCGACAGGGTGATCTTATAATTTTTTTCGGTGGATAAATTCTTAAATTATATTAACTCTTAGCAAAAAATAGATTGTTGTATGCATGTGTTTGTATAATGTTTACATTTGCAAAACACTGTCAAGATATTATGTCCATGTTCATAGTTGATATTACTGAGTATTGATTTTTGTTTGTTTTTACTAATAAGGCTTCCATTATTTTTAGCCTTTTTTTTTGCATGTAGATAATGCTATTATATTTGTGTTGTCAATAAGTGTGTTACGAATAGGATCCAGTAGGTCTGCATGAGTATTTAAATGAAACAATATGACCTATGATCAGGAATGTGTAGGGTGAGTCTTCATTTTATAAATGTTGTAGTGTGGCCTATATAATGATTTACGAATTTTGAATGTTCATGAATACAATTACTTAATGGACATTTAAATCCCGAAATTAATATTTGTTCTATTTAATTTTGTTCTAAGAGGTGAATTATTATTTTTAACTATATTTTTTCTAATAAATAATTAGTCGAAGACGAGGGTCATTCAATAAATAAGGTGAATTTTTCTGTATAAGAACTTCTAATACAGATAGAAGCTTACTTTTTAAAAATTTTTCAACGTAGTCTTCCAGCACTGTTACACACTTTTCCCATCTGTGCACAAGCTTCCGTATTCCTTCAGCGTAAAAATCTTTGTACTGATGTCTCAGCCAGTCGCTCAAAACACTTTTGACTTCGTCGTCACTTTTAAACTTTGTGCTTCTCGTGAACGCTTTCAAGGGACCAAACAGGTGGAAGTCTGAAGGGGCAAGGTCTGGGCGGTAATGGGGATGAGGGAGCAGTTCCCAGCCCAGCTCGTTGATGGTCTGCACCTTTTGGGCTGCTGTGTGAGGCCTTGCGTTGTCATGATGCAAAATGACTCCTTCTGACTGATGACCCCTGCGTTTGTCCCAACAGATAAGCTCAAAGTCCTTGCAATGTAATCCACTGTCACTCTTCTGTCAGACTGAATGAGGTCATTGACTGATTCGATCACCTCAGGAGACCTCACTTCTGTAGGCCTCCCAGGCATGTCTTCATCCTCAACACTGCTCCGTCCTTCTTGAAACAATTTAGCCCACTGGTAGACATTTTTGTGGCTGAAACATGTGGCACCATAGACAGTTGACTTTCTCCTATGAATTTCAACTGGTTTGCACCCTTCAGCAACCAAAAGCTTGATAACTGACCGCTGTTCAATCCTGGAGCATGCTTCTTGGTCGGCTATCTTTTTTAATCACCAAACTCTCAATGTTTTTTTTTTAAGTGCAAAAGAAATTAAATCCTTGTGAAAAAGAAGTAAAACAAAAAAAAGTAAAAAAAAGTTTAAGATTCTATCTGTATTAGAAGTCCTTATACCGAAAAATCACCTTATTTATTGAATGACCCTCGTATATTGCTATTGTCAACTGGTATTGTGCATTTATTTATAATGTTCTTAATTCTAGTTTCATCATCTTTCTAATTTTCGTTCATCAGAATTTATAAAAAATAATAATTTTATTGTTTATGTTCCTATTCTCCTCGTTGCTAGTAGACAGAAAAAGCCTAATATGGAAATCCAATATTCAATTAGGAAATCCGTTATTAATAAGTGTTCGTTTTTTGTTTTTTAATTCTTTAATTTTTAAAAGCGTGTGCGAGGATGAATTCTCG
>OZ038481.1:125916443-125926443 GCA_964036315.1 Acanthosepion esculentum
GAAGTTTGAAAGTTTTGAGGCTATAATGTACAAGAAGACTGTGGATCACCTGTAAAGGGACAACCTCTTGGGCGAACAAAAATTGGCTTTCGATCTG
Source organism: Acanthosepion esculentum (assembly GCA_964036315.1). Lineage (NCBI taxonomy): Eukaryota > Metazoa > Mollusca > Cephalopoda > Sepiida > Sepiidae > Acanthosepion > Acanthosepion esculentum. The sequence goes on from OZ038481.1 coordinate 125,916,541, forward strand.
TTCGGTCCATCCTGATATACTGTCATCGGGGACGGTCGCTTTAGATACATCGACAACGTGTGGCATTGAAGGTTGCTACACAACTATCCAGCTATGTAATCATTGGAAGAGTCTTTTCGAAGGTCACTTCATTCCTAACGTGTAGGTCTTTGAAGGTAGTTATTAAAAGCCGGTCCTCCGAAGCCCACGAGATCATAACAGGGATTCCGCACAACTCGCTTCTCGGCCCTGCTATATTTTTTCTTTACATTAAAGATGAGTATATATCGATCTTTTGTGAATATCAATGCAGATGGTTCAACGGAAAATTGGGTCACCTGGAAACTCCTAGATTACCAGAAACCCAGTCACTGATTTCCTTCTGCTTTAGTTTTAACAACTCATTGGGGGGAAACGGGCTGGTCACATTAAAAAAAAAACTAATGTTCCATCGTTTAAGGAGATCTTGAATTTTTTCTATCGCAATATACGGGTGATCTCTCAATGAGGGTCCTTGTCTCGTATGCCTATTATGACTTAAGCACACATGTAGACCTAAAGTTGCACACGAATGTACGAACTTTCGCTAAAGAGGCTGGAAAATGACCGGTTCCTGGTCCCGCACTCGTAAGTAGCTGACACCTCTATCTATGTTTTACCGTTACAAGAGCCAGATCAGGCCAAAAATAAAATGCTGCCATATAAGGACAAGAGCTGCCCAGTCTTCATTTTCCAAACTCGATAGAGTTCAAAAGCATCTATGTAGCCTTGTGGGTGATGAATTAAGTTCCACCCTACAACCCCTTTCCCACAGAAGAAAATCTGAAAGGTTCTCGTTATCCACGTGCTATTTCAATTGGAACCTAACTTAATCTTAGATGATAGCCTTCATATTTTTTATTTCAATATGTCTGCCTGGCAGTAATAAATTGATTATTTTATTAGACGGCTAGGTTTATTTCATTTACTTTAACATAAATATACTTGTTAAAAGCTACGAAGCCATATCTTTTTTCTGCAAGGATGAGTTAAATATTTAAATATGAGCTAGTCAACAGGAAAGTTTTACGCCATATTACCCAAGCAATCCTACCAATTCACGATGGAAAGGATTCTGCAGTATTACGATAAACTTCTACCTAAATATATATGTCTTTTTTTAGGGGGGTGCTGAAAAGTTTAATTCCTAATTATGTTCGAAACTATTTATCTTTGGTATTACTTTATTATTTTCATAATTTACTCATTTGAAGTGTAGATCAATCCAATTTCTAGTGAGGACCTAACAACATCTTCGAGGCAGAATGATACCATGGATGCCTGAGAAAGCCTCGCAAAGGTGTAATTGTTATCAACCTTGTCGGGCTACATAAATCAGAATTGGGTAGGGAGTTCGATCCTTAGTGGGTGCAACCTGCTTTCGGCCTTGTACCACATCTAAGCTACGCTTAGAAAATCAACAAAATATGTAGACAGATTCAAACAAACTTGCAAAGCTCCGCTTTATGCTAGTCTCCAGACTGTCTTAGATTTAGATGCAGTGAATTGTGATGTCAATGCGTCAGGTTTCAGGCTACAAAGTGGAAAAAGGAAGAAAGCACTTCAGATGTGGATACCACTCCCCCGCCAGGAAATAACACTTAACTCCATATCACTGATACATTAGGAACAGAAAATGAAACAACTTAATCACACAGACACATATAACACTAGAACAATTATGCCTAAAATAACGACGCATTCACCATTGCCTGACACAGATGAGTTGGCACTTTTATCATGCATAATGTTAGTTACAATGAAAAAATCAAACTTGCACACAAGGATACAAAAATTTAATCAAAAATTTAAAAATGGATGGGAGTGAAATATATTCCGAGACACGTAAATTTACAAAACGACTATAGAAGCTGAATTAAAATGTGGCTATACCTGATAAAATAATTTACTCTAAAATATGCAGACATTATATATTATTATCAATCTATTATACTATTATTATATACCCAAATTATACAAAGAATATATTCCTATGCGAACTATTTCGTCTGAGATTGGTAATGCTGCCGATAGACAATCGAAAAATATAGCAAAGATTTATCCAAGATTCTTGGAAGAATTAACCTTTGACCTATTGAAATATCCGTCGACATAACTTCAAAACTGATTGTCAAAAGATAAAATGACATAAGTATTAATAATAACCTAATGTTCTTTTAGACATGAAATCACTCTCAACAAATACGTAAGTCTCCGAGGGAAACCATTATAATAGTGTGAAACTGTATAGATGAAATTATAAGGACCAAGGTAAAATCACCAGAAGATGTAGATTGACCTTATATTTGAATATGTGAAGATTATAGCTATCAGGGGAGCAAGTAAGAGGAAGGGAGTTCCACTGTCGGGAAGTGTGAGATAAGAAGCTGTTGGAGTAGTAAAGACGACTACATTTAACCGTTTCGACAGTGAAAGGCTGAGACCGGGGTGCCAACCTAGTAGCACGCTTAAATTCATGCAGTTTGCGTACCAGTGAAGGGAAATCGTCAGAGCAGTCGTCATGAAAATGTTTTTAGAAAAGACAGAGGGAAGCCACATCACATCTGCGAGAAAGTGACTGTAGACGAGATGCCAGATCAGGTCATATCACATTGCATATACGTATTTGGATTTTGTCTCGGATCTCTAGATGACCACGTATGGCAACAATATTCAATGCAAGGACGTATGGGTGATATGTAGATCTGAAGGATGAACTCAGGCGAGAAAACCCGTCTGGCGTGATACAGAGAACCAAGTTTCCTTGCGATAGAAGCTCACTTAAAAAGTCAACATATTTCCGATATTAGATATGAAATCACTCTCAACAAATTCTTAAGTCTCCAAGGGAAACCACTATTATAGTGTGAAAATGGATAGACGAAATTATAAGGATTTGTCGACTCCTTCCAAACTAATATTCTTTTACATTCGATAATTTTGTTATGGACAGAAAATTGGTTTTGAGATCGCCACTGAGTGGTGAATTAGCAAGTCATTCAAAAAAATATTTCCGAAAGAGTTTTTTTTTTTTTAAGCATTTCACCTCACTTGTTTGAGGAAAGAATAAAGAGTAGAACGGGGATCAGGATCATGGCACCAGAAGATGTCGATTGACATTACATTTAAGTATTTGAAGATTGTAGCTATCAGGAAAGCAAGAGGAAAGGATTTCCACAGTCAGGAAATGCGTGATAAGAAACTATTGGAGTAGAAGAGACGGCTACAATGACGATTTACTAGTCCATATTTCCTTCTCTTCCAAATAAACAACATCGCACATACTACTGAATTAGTTGATGAAACAGAAATAAATATTATATAATCGATTCTTGATATCGTTTCAAACCGTACAGATACCGATCTAAAAGTAAATATCTGCCGAAGAGCAAATATAATTTCATAATTTTTTACCGACAGCAAAAGAACAAAATAAAATCCGGAATAACTGGAATTTTCGACTTAAGAGCACTTTGAATTTGTAGCCCTCATTAGATAGATAACGAAGGAAAATAATCTGAAAATACTTTTAAACTCCCTACTATCACACTTATTTGAGATACAGCCTGAAGATTAAAGCTTAAAACATCCACAGAAACAGAAAATAATGCCGAATAACTGATGTGGACCCGAAGTAGGGGCCACCGACAGAAAACACGGATTAGAGGTAAGAAAGATATATTAAACAGAAAAGTTACAAAGAATAGTGTAAGTAGAGCTTACTATCCAGTGGTGTCCGATATTGGTATCGTACGCGGCTGCGCATTACTGGTGCTACGATATTTAACAACGCCCCCACACGGGTCGAATGTGGCACAAGGCCGGTTTAACGTGGGCTTACCGAGCCCGTAGGCTCGGCCAAAAATATGCCCATTTACAACCCGTATACACGAGTTTAGGGACTGTCTACCTCCCCGGACGAAAATTTGCCCTGCGGCAAAGCCTCGTCCGAGTTCCTCTCTGCCAAACAGAGAGTTCGACTGCAGAGCACCATTACTGGTGCGACTCCCATGATAGTATCATTCACATAATAATATAGTACTAGGAGAGTCCATGATGTAGGGAAGTATTGGTCTCACAACAATAACCTTGATAAAAAGAGAGACAAAAATGTGCATTTGAATGTTTGGCTGACTTTATCTAATAATATCAGACTATAAACTTCATCGGATTTATGTTGATCCCAAAGAAAATGAAGTTTGTTAACACGTATATGTATTTTCTGGATTGAAAGAACGTTCTATGAGAATACCTACGCTAAAAAAAAATATGAAAGATAAAAAATTAAAAACCGCTATATATGAAGGCGGGTTGTGACAGATAGTCTCTAATTACATTTTTTTAATCGGCATCACCCTATACAAGGCAGTAAAGTCAGTAAGACACAAGAGGATGTGACAGAATTAGGAAGAGAAAATTAATAAAATGTAGGAAGAGGAAAGAGTAATCAGCAGGACGGTAGATAGCGATTGACATTACATTTAAAGTCTTGAAGATTAAAATTGGCTGGAAAGGAGTTCCACAAGCAAGAAGTCCGAGAAAAGAAACTGGTAGCATAAAATCTACGGTTATATCTACACAGCTCAACTATAAATTGATGTGATTTCGACGCCAGTTTAGTACTGCACGTAAATTCAAACAGTCTAGGTACCATAGCGAAGAACTCCTCCGAACAATTACCATGAATGTATTTATAGAAAAGACACAGAGAGGCAACATTACAACGGTGAGGAAAGTGACTAAAGCTGAGCCGTCAGATCAGGACCGATAATATTGCTGATTCTTTTTTGGATTTTATCAAGAAGCTCAGGGTAAATAGTAGGGCTATTGGATCATATGCGGCAATATTCTAAACATGGGCGAATAATAGGCTTATAGATATGTATGATAGATTCTGGAGAGAAAAATTGTCTCGCACGACACAGTGAACCAAGATATATACAAAGCATCAGTTATCCGAACATTCTTCCTGCTATTTCTGACCTACGATGCGAAGAACCTTTACCTTGGAGCAGGATATCTACATAAAGGATCAACAGAAAGACATATTGCAAGGGTAATATTTAACATCCAACCTTCTATTTGCTTACCTTTACTCGACTAATGTCACAGTTCTTTTGTAAATGTGATTTCTGCATAACTTTATTGGCATTACTCTAACAAAATGTGTTTAATTACTGAGCGATTCTCAGAAAAGAACAACTTTGAAGCTAAAATTGAAAATCAAACCAATCTCATCCTGGAAAAGCACCCAATTATTATTGAGAATCATCGTCATTTATTAAAAATAATAGCTACTGCGGGGAGAGAAACCCATGTGTATTACATAAATTGGGGGGTCCCGATTTTTTTAAATTGTGGTTCCGTAATCATTTCAACAAAAATAGGTACACGATTTGTATTAACTCTTTCTCCAAAAAAAGGTACGCTAACGAAAATATCGTTCATTTCTCGTCATATATGCGAGGGTAATGGTTAACAAGCTAGCCTCGTTAGAACAATCACGACTGAGTAGTGAGTTCGAGCCTCACTGTGTGCCCCCTACTTTCGGCCTTGCTTGAGCCACATCTTAGTTGTACATGAAAAATGACTATACAGAGAGTGATGTGTAAATTGTCGCCATTTTATACTTATTTTGTTATGAATTGCTTTTATTCGAAAATGTTTTTCTACTTCTTCAGCCACTTTTGATGCTGCCCAAGCCTCGTTTTGAAACTTGCTGACACCTTCGACCTTTCTGAAGCGCTTTGAATGAAAGGTAAAATATCTGGTAGCAATATACAAATGAAGAGGAATAAAAAGCAAAATAGGTAGCTATTATTAGATAAAAATTACAGTATTTGAAAAAGAAAGGAAGGAAAGCAAACAGAAAAAAAAAGGAAGACAGAGCAAGCGATGATGCTCTCAAGCGGTTAACGCCTGCTTTAGTGAAATGAAAAAATTCTCAATTTTAAATATTTTCATTTGTACCTTCTTACTTCTTTAAATAAAGACCTACAGTCATACTTATGACTGTTATTATATTTTTTTAAATGGTAATGCATATACCGAGCGCGATGGGGTACCTCGAGGCGGTATAAGGGTTAGCAAGCTTGTCTCGCTAGAACAATCACGACTGAGCAGTGAGTTCGATCCTTAATAGGTGCCGCTAATATCGGCCTTGTGTCACATCTAAGCTACACTTGGAAAATCACAATGTGTGTATGCGTGTGCGTGCGTGTGGTGTGTACATGTGTGTATGAAATTAGTAAATAGAAAACACTTCAATTACCTCGGTTTATGGACCAGTTACATAATAAATTAGTATGAGTGATATGGGAATTAAACATAGAATACAATGTGCTTGGTTTAGTTTCGACCAAAACCGCACATTACTACAAAGCTAAAACATTAGCCTAAACCTCGAGACACGTTTTTAAATAGCGTGGTCAGTTTGAGGCTTTCGTAGTCAGATATGACGTTAAACGCGTTCAAAAATATCTACACTCTCTACTGTATGCAACCGCTATTTGGTTAAATGGTTAGAAATTCCTTCGAACCTGTAAAGCATGTGGTTCTTAGCAAAGACCATACTTTTTTGTAACTCGTAGACTGCGTTAGAGAAATGCAAACAAAGAACTTTAACAGATAAGAAAAACAATAGCATTTGAGGAATTTCCACAGGAGCAACCATTAAATCGAATATCGCATGTAACTCGTAGAGAAAATAATGAATTATTCATGATGCTGACGTTCTTCAAATAAAAGGTAAGGAAAGCCCCATAAATACAGAAAAGAGTGATAACGGTTACTGGACTGGTGAAGTGTATTTTCCTGAATAATTGTGTTCATCGAATGATTTTATAAATTTCACCCGACAGTAGCTCTTGTTACTCGGCATATTTTAAACCGCTCTGCCACAGTGAGAGTCACATCCTAGCAAGGAATACACCCTACCTCATTCTTATTTTCTCGAAAGCTCAGGTAGGATCAGTTTCGTATCCGAAATCTAAACAAACCAATTTCTAAAGGATTAATAGATTTAGATTTAATCCGCCATTTTCATTACTCCAAAGGTTATTTGAAGTGGATATCCTTACTTCTTTAGAAATGGACACACACTCTCTATATATATTTCTATCTCTTTCTCTATCTCTCTATCTCTATCTCATTCTCTCTATCTCTTTCTCTCTATCTCTCTCTCTATCTCTATCACTTTATATCTCTCTTTCTCTCTATCTATCTCTTTCTGTCTATATATATATCTCTTTCTCTCTCTCTCTCTCTCTCACACACACACACACACACACACCTGGTATTTGACGTGGATATCCTTACTTCTTTAGAAATACACACACACACACACTCTCTCTCTCTCACTTTCTCCCTCTCTCTCTATCTTATTCTCTCTCTCTCTCTCTCACACGCACGCACACACACACACACATACACCGGGTACCGTCTGTGAGAAAAAAGAAACATGACGCTATTCAATCTGCCAGAATTTTAGACACTCTATGCTGTACTGCTTGGATTTCGTGCCGGATCATCCAATACGAACATTTCAGTGTTTAGGTGTGAATCTGAGGACAGTGCAGAGGATTCTGAAAGAGTTGGTTGGGTCTAATGGTGATTACGAAGGTATTGTGGCTCAGAAAACTCACTCTGATCGTTCCGATACACGGCAGACACCATCAAGTGCCTTTCGGAGGAAGTCCTGACCTGAGTCAAATAGGTGACAGGACTATGCACCATGCCACACAAGTAGGGAAACCCAGTCATGGATGTCAGACAATTTCTGCTACCCGTTCTGCACCTCCCAGTTTATTATATGCAGCTTAGTGAGAGGCCAGCAAAACCACTTTTAACACCAATGATGACCTGAAGGCAACGAGAAAAGATGTAGTAGATTCCGAAGTCGTTTGAAGAACGTGGTTGAAGCCAAAGGCGTTTTTATAGAATAAATTTACTCTTTACTATTTCAAGATATTTTTGTGTAATTTGTGTAAATATATCTGTTGAAATGACACAAACATCTCATTTCAATTTTTGCGTAATTTACACGACAATTTATCCATCGCACCCAGTATATGTTACTAGTAATATTAGACGTTTCCTAAACATTCAATATTTCTTAACCGAGTGCTTTCATGGATAACTGTTCTAAATTGGAAATCAGAGAGGCGACTTCTAATTCCAGTCGGGTTCTTTATATTCACCCAGACGCAAATACCTTTGGGAGAGGTAGGAATTAACATCTCCCTTACCTATATGTGTTAATTAGTAGAACTTATATCAATAAATCAGTATTATGTCCAAAAAATTCTTACAATTAAAAAAAAAATCATCAGACTCTAAATAACCTGAAAAAGGTTGATAAGCCGTAAAAATAAATCAACTGCTATAACTACTAATAATAGTAAGGCAGCTTGTGTAAATTGTATTAAAATAAAATCGAGCTTGGGAGAAGTTACCCTATAAACTAATTTCCTAGTATTTTGTTGCGAAATGTGCGACTTATATGCCGTCAATAACATACATTTTAAAAGTATTAATCAGAAATATTACTTTATATTATTTATATTATTCTATGAAGTGCCTAGATGTCCGAAATCCTCTTTCAATATGACTATCCCTCTACACTCAGAATAAAAATGTCGTCAAATAATTTATTCTTCGTTTTCTTTTCTTTTTTTAGAAGCAGGTATCACCACAAATGAATATATGTAAATGTATACAGCATGCATGTCCAAATTCCGTCCCGTAGAACAATTACGGCCCGCGGTCAAATTTCATCTCTCCCCCCATCATTCTTTGTTATGCAATGTATCACTTAAGGGCAGCCTTTATTATCAATCAATGCATGTAAAATACACACCTAAGAAATGCAATTTCATGTTTTACCAAAACATGGCCGCAGCACTGTATGGCCGGCCTCAAGCGTGTGATACTGACCTTGGCCTTTACACGTTACAGTGAACCGACTTTCGCATCATCTGACCTAGCAATGTATTCAATATAGTCTTTTCACTTCAAGTCAGCTGAAAACGTGAGCCCGAATTACTTTCTTGGAGGTTAGCATCGAATATTTTATTTTACTATTAAAATCTATTGCTAGACATTTTACAATAAAATGTATTTTGAATACTTTCATAGTGTTTTGAAACAAGTGTGGGGGTTCATATTTCCCGATAGCTTTCACCCTAACAGGCTGGACCCGGAACAACAGAAATTAGAAGAGGGTTCGGCAATCTTCAAAACCTCCCGATCAGAGGCATTGCTGCCGGGTATAGTTTATCACCATACACAGGATATAGTTCTTAAAGCAGTGGCGGTGAATGTCTTTCATAACTATAATTCTTGCTTGCAGAAAAGAAATTGAATATTAATATATACACCCTTGTGAAAATTAATTGAAACAAAAAAAAATAATTCCGTTATTATGTACATTTTTTCGTATTTTACCAATGGAACATGACCCAGTGCACATGTTAGTACTTCGTATGTCCATTCCACGAAGCCGTTCCTTGAAGATTGACCACGGATTCTCGACTGGATTTAAATCAGGAGAGTTACTGGGCCAGTCAGTAGTACTTTGATTTGCTCACTGGTAAGCCTTACCATTGTGTTCGTGCAGCGTTACAATTTTCGTATGCATTCTTGTAGCAACGTCCATCGGAGACAATGACCGTAGGACAACTAATCAACAGTCGAGACAGTAGTGTGTGGGCGTGATAAACATTTAATGCAATGATAGATACAATATTTTTCCAGGCCAAACAAATTACATCATACACCCCGTAAATATATTTATATTACTGCACACCACTGCAAATGCCCTAATCTGAGAAAAGAATATAAATCTATTACACTCTCTCACTCCAGTGGATCTAAAACTGATTGTAT
>OZ038481.1:125933943-125973943 GCA_964036315.1 Acanthosepion esculentum
TTATTGATGGAATTATTCTTCTATATACAATCCCATACATTTTGAAGGTAGAAATTGCTTCTATAAAAGAAAAAATGATCAAGAAAAACTTGGATGAAATTAAGCACTTTATACAATTAACCAACTCTTTATCAAATAAAATTGAAAAAAGTATTTATTAAATATAATATAATGAATAGAAGATCATTTCCCAAATACTTAATTTGTATCAAGTATTTGTTAATATAATAATATCAATATAACTATTTTTAGTATTATTATTTAATAATATTAATATAGGGTTTTTCATATAATGTAATATAAAATTTTTCACAAATATTTCAAAAAATTTAATCAGCAGAAAAATAATATAGAGTGTGCAATATACCAGACTTTCAATCAGCTGTCGTTTTCGTCCCTGATAATGGCCTGACCTAGACAGCCGAAACTACGCGAAACTTAAGAGAACGAAAGAAGGAACTTTCACCAATTTTCATCCGGAAGTTTTTTTAGTGGATACACGTGTCTGAATATACATCCTTCTTTTTTTTTGTCAAACATTGCATTTAATGTCCACTGCCCTAGATATACAAATACATATACAAGGAAACGTTCCTTGCGACACCAGTGGAACTTTCGATGTCGATAATTGCTAAACTATATATTTTAACCTAATCTATCTTAAGGAAAGTAATTTAAAAAATGAATTTTCATCCGACATTTTGTTTATTATTTAAAACTTATTTAATGGATACACTTATCTGAACGTTTATATAAACATACAAATTTCAACAACACTAAAAGACATTTACTGATATTATAAGCATTAATTAACATTACGTCGCATATTCCATAGTTTACCTTGACTCTCAGCTAACCTGAAGTATATTCATGAGCGTTTTTAGATTACCAAATATTAAAGTACTAAAGATATTTTTATTTCTGTTTATAAATACTTGTTGCTTGGTGGAATCCTTGTGTTTGTCGTGATGAGGTCTATCAAAGGACGAAACGGTCGGTTAAGAAGAGTTTTCCTTTTATGTTTATTGATACTCATATATATATATATATATATATATATATATATATATATATATATATATATATATATATAGTCAAGTCAGACAAACCTACCAAGGTTTCACTTAGGCAGATCGTCAGTGTCTGCTCTACGTTTGTATCGAGCTCTTTATTTAGTTAGTTGTTTACTCGTATCGGGTTTTTTTCTTTGGGCCTTGAACCCGCATCTGTGCAATTATTTTTGACAGACTTTCATGTTCCTGGCTCTTTCTTTTTTAAAACCTCTTTTCCCTTCGAGATTGATTTGGCTATTTTTAAATCAAGAATTCGAATGTTTTTCGACACGTGTATAGTCACCTATATATATATATATATATATATATATATATATATATATATATATATATATATATATATATATATATATATATATACTCAAATATACGTATCCAATCCACGAAAATAAAGTATCAAATAATATAATAATGACTAATTAAAAGTCATTAATTGCATATATATTATGTTTGTGTGCATATGTGTGAGTACGGGTCTGTAGAACTCAATCGACACAATTAATTAAGTTCCTAAGTGACGTGTTAAGTCCTCAGGAGGAAGTTCTCCCCTCTAAGAATGTTTTCATTCAACCTGATATATATTGCATCAAGGGAGGTGGACATACAAAGGTTACAATTTCGCACATAAAATCATAAATATACAGGGTTGCTGCATTCTGTTTAAATTTTGACGTTCGGAGGAAGACGTATTCAACATTCTGACGCATTTTTATTGCTATTGTTTTCAATTATTCCACATTGTAATGTTTCATATTTCAATTATACCATTGATAAATGTATTATTACTCTGAAGTTATGATATATATATATATATATATATATATATATATATATATATATATATATATATATATATATATATATATATATATATATATATATATATGTATGTATGTATGTATGTGTATATATATAATAAAAAGGCTTAAACACTAATATTCCATGCTCATAATTTACTCTGTCCTGGACATTGAGTTCTACCTGGAATCTATCCTCTTAGAATTATTATTTATACATATATATATTATGTGTATGTATGTATGTATATATATTTAGATATATGATTGCATATGTATGTCTATATTTACCACTAATTTTATCAATCTCTTATATATATATATATATATATATATATATATATATATATATATATATATATATATATATATATGTATATGTATATATTTATATATATATATATATATATATATATATATATATATATATATATATATATATATGTAATTATGTAATTATAACGTAGCGAAGGAATCATATTTTTTTAAAATAATTATAATTTATTTACGCTCTACTTTTGTACTGAGGACTGTTTTTTGTTTTCTTAAATAGAAACAAAAATACTAAAGAACTTCGGATTACTTACCTAACGTGTTCTTTCCTATTTATATACATACATACATACATATATATATATATATATATATATATATATATATATATATATATATATATATATATATATATATATATATATATATATATATATAAACATATATATATATATATATATATATATGTATATATATATATAAACATATATATATATATAAACATACATATATATATATATATAAACATATATATATATATAAACATATATATATATATATGTATATATATATATATATATATATATATATATATATATATATATATATATATATATATATATATATATATATATATATATATATAAGCCAAATTAACTTTTTAAAAAAACAGTCTGATATACATGTATTATTTTGCTTTCATCACGCACTATTGCTTGTCTCAGTCTTTATTAAAGTACAATATACTGCTTATTGCAGGGAAAAAAGCAACATTCTAGTTCCAGTTATTACAGAAAATGAAAAAATAAACATTAACGATAACTGTCAGAACAATCTCAATATAGGTTCAATTGATTTTAAGATTTTCTTGCAAATATTTAGTAGAATAAAATAGTTATTTTAGCGCTCATCATGTTTGAGAAAATGGCTGATACTTTGTGTATATATATATATATATATATATATATATATATATATATATATATATATATATATATATATATATAGAATGTAATTTATTTGCGAAAAATTACCTGCAAGAAAATTACGTGCTATGAAAGCGATTTCCATTTATTTTATAATTACTGCAAGGTCACCATATTCTGAGGGCAAAATTAATTCTGCAGATATTACTATTCTTTTTCTTTATTCCCAGAAATACATATCTATCCTCTTGATAGTGTTTTTTTTATATATACCTATTAGATATTTATACAGAAAGACTTATGTAAAGTCAAGAGAAGCTTTGCGAATTTTCTCAAAATTCCTAAATCACAAATCACCCTACCTCTGTTTCGTTGAAATGTTAGCAAATACCTGAATCTACTTACCTACCTGTTTCCCAAGAATATCACTTATCTCGAAATGGACATTACATAAATTGATTTGGTTTCATTCCGAAAGAAATTCCATTTCTATGAAAAGTACCCGGATCCTAGTTAATAAATTTAAATTTTGTTTCTTTCTTACAGGAAGAGACCTTAGTGATTTTGCGTCAGAATAAAAAAAGAATGAGAAACACGTGGCGACAAAAAGAGAGAAGAAAAAGGAAAATAAATAAATCCTGTTTTCGACTGACACTCTGACGAAAGAGAATTCAAGTTTCTGCATTGGTTTTGAAATTATTTTATTTTCCGAACAAGTTAGAGTTTATTTATTGCTATGAATAATGTATTTTAAAAAATGTCTTTTTTTTGTATATTTCAGGAATAGTTGCAGAAAACTTTACCCATCTTCCTTTTCTTATTTACAGAAAGAATTCGAATGATGTCAATATGTTGAATTTTCATTTGCCACGCAAATATATATACTGTACTTAAATAACGCTGAATGCACCGATTTTTTGTTCGATCAGTCAAGGAATGTCGAGACTGATCAGTACTTATACGAGAGAATGCTTATGAACACCAGGTATATAGGTCAATGAAAAACCTAACCTATTCAGCTAAACAAAAAACATCCTTGATAATAGTTAATAGATTACATGAATCCTCTCGGATCCACATATCATTTGGACCCTTTTTACACACACTGTGTTGGTTTTATAAACCAAGCTTAAATGTTACCCAAGGCAGAATATATGGGGCACGCAGTGTGGATAGAACTCACTATTCAGTGGTAAATGATCTAGCGAGACAATTTTGCTAATCATTTAACCGCGTCAAAGACGTCCGTTATACGGCCATTGTCCAAAAATCACTTATACGAATGCAATAAAAAATTATAAAAATTTTAATGTCAGTGAATTGTTAGCCATCATTGAATGAAACTTGCATATATCTATATCTATCATACTACCTATCTATCTATAAACACAGGCACTCACACACACACGCACACACATGCACTCACACACAAAAATATAATTCATTCGAAAATTATAACATAAAAATGTTATAAAATCATTACAAAAATAGCCATTTTGTTCCAACACTTCTGGTGTCTTATCAAGCGATGGTGTTGGATCTAACATTCTACATTAGGATTTTCGGTTATTGGAATTTATTCCGTATACACCAAACCTACACTTGTATATATATATATATATATATATATATATATATATATATATATATATATGTGTGTGTGTAATTGTCCAAATAGGGTAACAACATAATTATCCATACCACAAAATGTTTCATTCAGGCTTTCAGATAATCCATTTTGACACCATTTGTCGTAAGAATCACTGAAAAATCCATTGACTTCTTCTGCTAATAAATAGGGCTGATTGAAACAGTTTTGGGTCTTTCCAAATGACCAATGGTGAGAGGAAAAAGATCATCCAGGCCTTCAGTAATGGAACCAATATTCATACTCTGGCTTCTATCTTCAAAGTCCATTCAAAAACTATCAAGATAACAGTGAATACGTTTTAAAAGGAGGGAATAGTAGAGTGGAATACTGAATCAGAAGGTCATAACACCAAGAGGGATCATCATTTCAACTCTGACCTAAAGAGATCAATTAGAAAACATTCAGCTCAATTCATAAGACGTTTGGTACGGGAAAGAAAAGTTTCAGCAATGACAGTACAAAGATCAATAAAAAAAAAAGACTTGAAAATAAAATGGTACTTGAAACCTGTGAGGCACATTGTTACTCCAGGACAGAAAATTAGGTTACACAGGGCTTACTACACCTTGAAAAAGTTGGAAAATGATCCTGGAAGATATATATATATATATATATATATATATATAATTGTTTATTTAAAAATTATAACATAAATATGTTATAAAATCACTACAAGAAAAGAATATATATATACATATATATATATATATATACACGGTCATTAAGTTAAAAATAGGGGTCAATACTACAATAGAGCGATAATTCGTTATTATAGGATATTACATCCGCCCGATGCGATGCGCTAATACGCATCGAAACGCGAATGTATTTATGTAGCGGTTACTTACGTTCGAATGTAATATCCTATAATAAAGTGTATATATATATATATATATATATATATATATATATATATATATATATATATATATATATATATATATATATATATATATATATATAAATTATCTCAATATTTTATGAGATTCCGACCATTATCTATGATTAATAATGAACATGTCATTTTCGTTTATGATCGATGTCATCACAATGCTTACATTAACCTTAGAGTAATTACCCACTCTTATTGCTCAAAGTAGAGTCCAATAGCGTTTTAAAAACCACGGAGAATTGCAGTATGATAACTTTAATAATAGGTTCGGAGCTTAATCAAACAACTAGAAAATTTTGCTATAACCTATTTGGACAATTTTATTGTTACGCCCTGTGTATATTATAAAATTGAAATATATGATCCCGACAGAGTTATAAATGATAAACGGAAATCCGAGTATGCATTTCGACATTTCCGCATAAACGGATAAATTTTCTTAACACTATACTTTCATGAATGTTTTCAAATTAACAATATACATATATATATATATATATATATATATATATATATATATATATATATATATATATATATATATATAATGTAAAATGCCATTATACTAATGAAAATATCAACTTTTAATTTAAGGTATTTACTAAGTTTGCACACAGTATAAGTTCTGAATTATTCTATTATTTTTCATGAATAAATAAGCCTTACCAAGCAGTTTCAATTTCTCTTTGTTACGTATTTGTCAAGCGTTTTTATTATAATCTATGAAACATCAATGTACATCATTTTCCAATTGTATTACCCTTTTTTATAACATTCTTAGCACAAATATCGCATTCCTTGTCGTAAACACGTGCCGAAAATTAAATAAAAGAATTGAGAAAAAAACTCTTGACTAATTTCGCTATCCTTCCTAAAACACAAATCCGCCCTACCTTTCTTTCGTTGAAATGTTAGCAAATACCTGAATATACTTACCCAGCTTTTTCCCAAGAATATCTCTATCTATAAAAGGCAGAATGTGTGTGTGTGTGTGTGTGTGTGTGTGTGTGTGTGTGTGTAATGAATGCACGGCCGCAATTTTCGACCGATTTGCACCATAATTTACATGCACATGTTCCAAGTTAGCAAAAGGCCAAGACCGACTTTGCATTTCCCAAATCCCATCGATAGTGGGAATAATCGATTTTTTCATGTTTCTACGGCAGTTTTCATGTAGTTTGCGGTCATTTTCTACTGGCCAGAGTGAGAGCCTATAGCTGGCTGCCACGAATAGGCAGGAAGATTCTATTGGCCAACGTGAGAGCCAACAGCTGACTGACAGGAATGTTAACTAGCATGCAACAATAATCGATAGCTGCATTCGTCACAAGTATGAAAATTTTTTAATCTGCATGGCACTTTACTCCAATTGGCTCATTCGCTTGCTTAAACTCAACGTTGATTCTGATTCCGCAGAATTGGATTGGGTGTTTTTTTAATTCGGTTTTTCCAGTTACGAGTCCTTTTTTAAAGCTGATCGTTTTGTGCTCATTTTGTTTAGTTCTTTTTACGTAACAGATTTAAAGTTTAATATAGAGCTTAGAAAAAATTCACAGTCTGAGATAGTGTTGTGGAGTTATTTCCACAATAGAACTTGTAGTCGGACTAAATGCGTCCTAAACGGGGTAAACGTACAGAAACGTTAGGAACTTGTAAATAAGTGTTACGCAGAGTAATCGAGTTGTGGTCGCTGATCACTTCTTCTCTCGACTACCTACTGATTCCTACTTATAATAGGTGGGAGAGTCTATTCTCTAGACTAGGTGTCTTCCACTATAACAGATAGGCAAGAAGTAAGGCATGTAGCAACATCAGCACGGCAAAGGGCACTCATTTAAAGGCAAGGAAGGTCAAAAATATTTTAAGTCAAGTGATAGCGATTGCTGTATGAGTCGTACGATTTTTTAATCAAGAACGGGCAACGCCGGGCCATGCTTCTAGTCACTTATATAGAAGTGGACATTACACAAATTGATTTGGCTTTATTCTGAAAGAAACTTCATTTCTATGAAAAGTACCCGGATTCTTTTCCTTTATGATCGATTTCATCACGATATTTCTGTTAAACGTAGATTAATTATACACTGTTATTGCTCACAGTCCAATAATGTTATGTAAATCTCCGAAAAATTCAATAGTCAGTCAGTTATGTTCCATGCGTGATACACGCTTAGGCGATCATGTACCTTTCGATACTTGACTGACGAGCCAAATTATTTCCCACATTAGGTTGCCATTTCATTCTGCGGTAGATCAGTTGCCATCTAAGGCTATAGAACCAGGTCTGCCCTGCTATTTACTCATACCTGGTAGTGGGGAGAAGAAAAGAATTTATACTTTTCCCAGGGCTATTAGATCATACGTTAATGTATTGGATTCGAACTCGGCTCTCCGATTCCTCAATCCGCACCGCTATCGATTACTCCACCGTGCCTCCCGAATTCCAATAATATATCTTTAATCATTTCTAAGCTACAACACAACAGCACTTTCCCTGTCCTATTACTGGTTTATTACTGCTATGTGCTCTATTCTTCAGATTTTGTATGATAGGTTTCGATACGTGGTTTATTTAGGATGAATGTCCTATGGTGCTTGCATTTGTTTGCATCTGCTTTTTATACAGTGTTTTGAAAATTGATCTAATTAGGTCTTCAGGTAAATCACCTGTGTTATATATGTTATTTATTATATTTATTATTTATTATGCCTGTAAATTTTTTAATGCAGAAATCATTTAAAGCTGCCAGCATATTTATTAGAGTTCCATCTGGTCCTGCTGTTTTTAGTTCTGTTCAGTTTGGTTTGGGCGGATTTCACTTTAGACTTTAATATCTCTGGTCTTTCCGTATTTTCCTTTAATGTTGGTTGTCCTCTTTCGTCATGGAAGAGTTCTCCGATGTATTAGTTCCAACTTTGAAGTATTTTTCCCACTCCATTACCCTTATTTTTTTTAAAGGTCAATTATAGTTTAAATCAGAAAGAGACAGTTAAAATGCATAAGTCGTATAATGAGAAAAGGTGATATCGGAATATTTGATACTCGCAGGATAGAGGGAAGGCAAAAAGGAAGGAGAAAAACAACGCATAACTCACCTCGCGAGCTTCAGTAAATGGAAGGCAGAACAAGGTTTAGGAATTTTTTTTAATCATTTCACTGCAAGTAACGAAATAAAGCTACTATGACGCAAGGAATTAATGAGTTTGGAGAATACCTGAAAAACTACTATTAAGGATAATTAAGAGCTCAAAGAAATAGGAAATTGTGGAGAGTCATGATCGCCAACGCCCTGAAATGACACGGTACATAGAAGAAAAAAGATTCTCTTTAATACTTTTATTATTTTATTTCTCTACACTTTTTTGAGCAATTCAGATTTTGCCAGCATACATTTGTTCCTAATTATTTTGTTCAATGTTCTATATCCTGTTCCATACCTTGGCACAGTTTGTTTTTTAATCATTTCACCCCAAGAAAGGCAATAAAGCCATTAACAAGAAAGAGGATACTGGATTTTAGCGAATATAAGGAAAATATACTATTGAGTAGAAAGGACAATAATAGAACAAGATTTAAGACGACAGAGCATAATGATTGACATTGCATCTAGATTTTTGACGAGCTAAGATAGCTCGAAAGAAGTCGAACGAGATTTCCACAAGCAAAAAGTACGATAGAAGAAAATGTTAACATAGAACTTACGGTTACATCTAGCCATTCCACCTGAAAAATGATGAGAACTTTTCGCCAATCTCGTCGCACTTACCGTCCTCTGTCAAAATGCTTCCCAGATATTTAAACTTGATTTTAGTGTTGCCGAACTGCAAATCGCATTTCGGGCTCATCCTTTTACTGGTGACCATACATTCTGTCTTTTTGTAGTTTATGCTTAGTCCCTTCTTCTGCAGCTACCTTCTGTAGGTGATTTTGTCATTTCTTTTTCATCTTTGCTATCAATACTGTGTCATCTGCGTATCACGTGTTGTTAAGATTGTGGCCGCCCATGCTAAATCACGGTAGGGTTTCCAATTCTCTCAGAATTGCCTCGCTGTAAAGATTGAATAGTTCGAGGGAGAAGACGCATCCTTGCTTAAATTCCTAAATTCTACATAACGTAGAGGAAAGTTCACCAGGAGAGTTACCATGAAAGTATTTATAGAAAAGCACAGTGAAGCTACATTACGACGGTGAGAATGTGTCTGAAGGGGAGATGCTAGGTCAGGGTCTAATAACATTGCAGATTCTTCTTTGGACTTTCTCAATAATCTCTAAATATACAATTAGAGTATCGGACCAGATGTGGCAGCAATATTCAAAGCAAGGGCGCATGGTAGACTTATAAATATGCAAAATAGATACTGGCAAAAAATTGTATCGCTCGACACAATGAAAAAAATTTCCTGCAGCACACCTAGCAATTGATTCAATATACACTTTCCCTTCATGCCAGCGGAAATCGTTAGTTCAAGAAATCATAATAAGTTTCCTGGGGTGAGCATCGGTTCTGCTGATGGAAGTTAAAAAGGGTTCTCTCGGAGTATAAAAATATATCATCTTTTGAAGTGTTAAAATTGACAAGCTACACATTGCATCATTTAAAACATATTGTAAGTTCTTTTTGGGACCAGCTGCCAAGTTGATCTTATTGAACCGATCAGAAATATTATTAAGACAGGAATGAATAGGTGTGTCGTCAGTATTGTTGTCTCCTTTTCACCATCTCAAGAAATTACTCTGTTAATCTTTCCGTTTTTCCTTCTCTAGTTTTATTTGGGATGATATCGTTTTATTTTTTTAAAGTTAAGCTTCTCTTAATTTTCCAAAATTGGGTTTACTATTTCATTTAGATCATTGTATGTGATGTTAACACTAACCGTATACCTCTCCGCAAAATTCGTGTCATTAAGGTGCATGTTGTATTGCAATTTCGGTACTGACTTGGCCCTCTTCCGTAGTCGTCATTTGGCTGTGTTTCATAGTGTAAAACTGCATTTCTTAATCCCTTAGTCATCGTTATGTACTCGATTTGACTCTTCCTTTCGACTCCTGGGCATCTCCATATCCATAGACGTATACTTAAAGCCAGGTGTTGGCTACTACCTGTTCGTTTACCTTTTAACATTGAAAGTTTTTTTCTCTCTACAGTTTCTTAGTCAGACTTTTCAAACTATTTCATCGCCTCAATCTTTTCTTAATTTGGCATTGATGTCTCATATGACGATTGCAATTTAGAGTGATTTGTATTGAGCCTTGGCGGTGTCTAGCGTGTAATAAAAGTTTTCAGATTCTTCTTCTGTACTTTGAGATGTCGGTGCATATTAAATTACGATGCATTTGTTAAAAGACTCCCTTTTCACTACCACTGCATGAATTACATCAGATAGTACTACTGAATATATTCCATCATATATTTGTACAATATGTCCTACCCAACTCATTTTTTATTGCCGCCTGCATATAAGACTCGGTGTTAGTCAATGACGAAATGGCGAAATCTCCATTGTTTACCCGAGAGTCATCTATCTTTTTCGGTTTGACTGAGAAGTGATTTCACTTTCCATTAGCCACGATAATCTTATTGAAATAGGACGTTTAGTTAGCTGGACGATGACTTTCAAGAGTTCTTCCACCTTTTGAAAGGTCTTATTGTCCATCCTACTAGGTTGCTAAATAACTGCCACCCTCGCAACAAATTGAGGTGCGTGTTTAGTAGCCGTCCATCCGAAATAGATTCCATATATATGTATATATATATATATATATATATATATATATATATATATATATATATATATATATATATATGAATGTTTTAACTTATGTAAAGTTTTAAACAATAACTTAAAAAGAATTG
Source organism: Acanthosepion esculentum (assembly GCA_964036315.1). Classification (NCBI taxonomy): domain Eukaryota; kingdom Metazoa; phylum Mollusca; class Cephalopoda; order Sepiida; family Sepiidae; genus Acanthosepion; species Acanthosepion esculentum. The sequence continues at coordinate 125,945,411 of OZ038481.1, forward strand.
ATGCAACTGCTTATCTTGTCATTCTCGCGTTAATTCGAAAAGTCAAAATTTTCCATGGCTTTTATCAGAAACTAGAACTTAATCAATATTTATATTCTATAGTCATGAGCAAGGTATCATGGCTATTCACAGAAAAAAGGACCAAAACCTGTCACCAGCACCTACGTCTTGAAGGTACATGTCTTTGAGATTGGAACGTTTCGGCGTAGCCCAATTGACATGACCGATTCGGCGTATCCGATTCGACATGGGAATTTTTTGGCTGAGAGACGATTATTCAGAATACTACTTCGTCGTTGTATTCAAATTTGCTCTCTCTCTCTCTCTCTCTCGCTCACTCTATCTCTTTAGTATTCAAATTAGTACTTCATCGTTATACTCGAATTTGATCGAATAATCCAATTTAAGAAAAAAGAGTAGTTAGAGGCATTTTAAATTTAAGAAAAAGAATAGCTTCAAATTTAATTCCCTAAATGAATAAAATGTTATATTGAAAGTTGGGTGTTTTCAATGATTTTATCCTTTTTTTGGTGGGGGTGCCTCAGATCAAAGACAGTGATGTCGAAACAATCTGACGCCTACACGGCTGTGTCGAATAGTCCAATTATTTTTCTGGCGCCGAATCAGCCACGCCAGATGAGCTACGCCGAAACGTACCAAACACTGAGAAAAAATCTAGATTTGCCGAAATATTATTTCCTCAATTCACTTCTAAAATGGTTGGATCTGCTATAGAAACATTTAGCATCTGCTTCTATTTTCATTGTTTCTTTAATAATTTACTTTTTAGTACTTCTAGATTTTCTGTAGACAGTTCTTATTTGTTATGAGTAGAGCAATGATAATTTTAATGAAAAAATAACAAGAAATTCAGTTTACAAGGATATTGACTAATATTTAAGGGGTGATTCCTGAACTGATTGAGCATGAACCCGTAATTTAGCGGGACCTAATGGCTAAATTTCGCTTTAGCTAGCTGTCTTCGTTCGTGCAGTTGAAGGTATCAAGGTTCGGGCTACGAACCTTTAAAAGGAAGCACCAGATACAACTCCTTCCAGGAAATAATACTTAACTCGCTGATGATCACTGTCATATTGAAAAGGGGTTAATGTAACAACTTTACCACAATGCCACCTAAAAAGAGTAGACAAGTTACGAATAAAATTAGGACATTTTCATCACTGCTTTGCACAAATGAGATGGCACTCTTATCATAGTTAGGAATACTTTTTCATCGTGTGCCCTGACCGTTCAGGACATGGCGTTCATGCTCCAAACAGTCTCTTGTCTCTTGTGATCCTTGGTAATTTTCTCTCTTTGCCAAGTATCCTCTCCCCACGCCTTAGGTGAAGCACTGCCTTCACGTATCTCTCTTACTCTCGATATGCCCTCCGAGGTGTAGCTTTTCTTGGTCCTGTTTTGTAAGGATATGTTCAATAAATTCCAGCTGACTCTTCCTGATTCTGAATGTAATCGATCCGTTTGCAGCCATTTTTTAAAGACTTACACGTTGATAATCATTCTCTCCATATAATTCTCAGTATCCTTCTGTAGTACCATATTTTTTTAACTCAAGTTTTCTCATCATCCGATTGAAGATTGTCCAGCATTTACTGCAATATAAATTGATGGATATCATATAATCATTCTTGTCTTTCACTGTAAAGATATTTCTGTTTCTCAGAACTTTGCTGAGCTTTTTGAATGACTCTTTCGCTAGTTTAATTCTTGTTTGTAGTTCAGTGTCCCATGTTCTGACCTCTGCTAAAACACTTCGCAGATATTTAAACTCCTGTACTTCCTGAATGTTGAATTCGCCAATTTATAAATCGCATCTTCTATTTTCCACTTACTGATGATTATAATTTTTCTCCTGGTGTAGTTAATTGTTAGTTCCTTTTTCTCACTTTTCCACTACTCTGTTTCAGAGGTTTTGTTGTTTTCAGTCCGTATCATCAACCAAGAAAGTATCATCTGCTTATCTTATATTGTTAAGATTATGCGAACCAATATAAAATTCTGACAGGGTTTCAAGTTCCCAAAGTATAGCCTAGCTGTATACTTTAAATAAATCTGGCGAGAAGACGCATCCTTGTCTTACACGTCTTTCGATTTTTGTGTAACTACTCAATTCATTTTCTATTCGTATACAGGTAATTTGCTTCCTGTATACATTATGGATTGAGTGATTTAGGTTACTTAAAGCCAGAAAATATTTTTAGATTGTAAATTTTTTTGATAATAAAGATTTAGTGATAAAAGTCTTGCTATTTAACCCATAGCAGAGGGGAAACAAGGTGGATATATATCTATTCCAAGGCTATTTGCTCGTAAGTGAATATAACGAACCCAACTTCCAAATTAGAATTTGCTTCCTGTATACGTTAGGGATTGATTGATTCAGGTTATTTAAAGCCAGAAAATATTTTTAGATTGTAATGTTTTTATAATAATGATTTAGTGATACAAGTCTTGCCATTTAGCCCATAGCAGAGGGGAAACGAGGTGGATATATATCATTTCCAAGGCTATTTGCTCGTAAGTGAATATAACGAACCCAACTTCCAATTTAGAAACTCGGCTCTACGATTAAAACTTCCGGAGCAATATCTATTACATCACCTGCTCATCAAAGCTTACAGCAGCTGATATTCCCAAGCGGTTACCCATGAAGCTACTGACCAGGCTCGACGTTGTTTATCTTCGGTGATTGTATGGAAAGCCAAGTTATGGATTAAACACAACGAAAAACCTTTTATGTATAAATCGATGAATATACAATTATTTAAAAATAAATAAAATCAAAATTGATCCAATATCACCCCAAAATACCCAGTCATTGTGCTCTACACAAAACACAAAAAGAATGCGAGCTGTAATGGGATTGGCACTGGTATTATAAATAGGATTGGCAATACTTCCATATACTAGCCAAAATTATAGCAAAATGTATCTGCACTTCTAGGAAAGTATAACCCTTGACATATAAAAATTTCCGCCGATACACCTTAAGTATACCTTGTTGAAAGGCTTAAATGCAACTCTGTGAAAGATACGCTCGTGGCTAGTTTAAATATTAATAAATCACATAGGAGCCGGATACCTATCCCGTCAGAAAATAACTCTCAACTGTATTGTATGAAGTAACTAGTTAATAAGTGCTTAGATATTTTCTGCAGAAACCCATGTTCCTAAGAGTTATCGTGTTGCATTTTTAATTGCGTAGACTAAACAATATTGATATAGGATTTTAATGAAATCTTAGGGTTTGTTTTACAGAAACCTTCTCTTGTATATTATGAATTTTAAATTATAACGCCTTCATGAAGAAAAAATAAACACCCACGAAATGATTTACAGTTATCGGCGTTCTGAGAAAATATGTTCTCAAGAATTTCAGCAAAACTAGTAGAGGGTGATTTTGAAAGTAAAAGAATGACAGGTATTCCCAGAATAGTCAGTGTTTATAACTGTCTTTTGTAAACACTTCGACAAATCTGATGCCTTCACCACTTTGCATGATTATCGGCATGGTCGACACAGAATTATGACGACGATTTTAATTTAAATTCTTTAGATACATATTTTAGTAGTCATGGTGAGATTTGCAGTTTACATACAGAAAACATTCAGTATTCAATGATTGAACAGTTACTGTTGGTCGAAACTTATAAAATCTTTTTTTATTAAAAGAGCTTTTCAGTAAATTATATATCTGATGGCCTGCAACTGTCATCGCTACTTCTGGTACAAAAAATCTATGACAAAATTCACAAATTACTTTGATAATTTCTATTGTTTAGTCAGGGGTGTATGATCGATTTTTATCGATTCACAATTACAGTTGGGTGCGAATGATTTATGCGCAAATATCCTTGAGAAAAGAATAAATTCATCTCCTCCGTATGTGCCTGGAAAAAAATCATTGTTAATATCAAGAAATTTTTATTACAATATTCACTCAGAAAAGAAGAGTTAATTCTGTCCAAATTAGATCTGAAAAATTAATTCAAATATAATATCTTCTATGTCAGTATTTAATATGCCAAAATATATATGCAGCCGGTCAAACCACACGAAAATTAAATTTTACAATGAAAATCACAATTGTGATCATTCAAAATGTCGTTTGCATGCAAAACCCTTGAACAGAAATCTAAATCCCAATTTATATTTTGTTCAAGCATTTTTTTTTCAAAGGCTTTTGTCTTAATGATCGACTATATTCTACAATAATTATAGAGTTCCCTTGACGATTATTCCAGTGCCGGCATCTATTTTAATCTTCTTTTGTAGTATTTTCCTTTCAAGATTTGTGGCTGTCCAAAACTACCTATTCTTTGTTTCTATTAGTAATATTTGTTTTTACTAGCCTGCCCTTTCTCGAAACTGAACTCCATTTATACGACCTTGTTAGGCATATTTCCCACTCTTTTTAACTGCTATATGTATACAAGATTTGATTCTCCAATTCTCCAAGCCCTCATCCCTCATTTTCTCCAAAAATTCCTTTGTCTCTTTCTTATGTTAAGTGTCCATAAATTTTGAATAAACTGGCCAGAAATGTTAGGAACCGAGTGAGAATCTAACTTATAATCAAGCTGAGATGACGATTTACAAAGAGTAGCTTATATGTGGCACAAGGTCGAAAGAGTAGAGCAACCAGTCTTTAACTGATCTAGCAAGAAAAACTTGTTATCCTTTACATCACGTCGAAGGGCCGACCTATCCAGTTGTCATGTTTTCATACATATATATATATATATATATATATATGTGTGTGTGTGTGTGTGTGTGTGTGTGTGTGTGTGTGTGTGTGTGTGTGTGTGTGTGTGTATGTGTGTGTGTATGTATGTAAGCACACACACACGCATACACACATTACAGCCAAAATTATGGGGCCACACTGAATATCTTAAAAATACAAACAAACTTATAAGATATATTCGTATTTAAGGCATATATATATATATATATATATATATATATATATATATATATATATATATATATATATATATATATATATATATATGGGGAGATAGAGAGAAGTGGGAAGAGAGAGAAAATGTTTTACCTTAAATTACATTTTAAAATTTATGGCGTTCGATGTATCTCGACATACAGCTTGGTAGAGTTCATGCAGCTTTCTAGACGGTTATGTTTTATCGCCGTTGTTGCTAAATATTCCGCAATGTAATAACAGTAGATTACTAAGATAAGTAATATGTGGTATGAACGTGCATGCAAATGTACTGCTGAAAATTCAGAAATTAGTGCACTTTCATTACATTTTCGCCTTAGAATCTTACTTTACGTTTGAATTGAATTGTATTATTTAATGAATTATTTGGTAATGATCTGCGAGATTGCATTACTCCCCATTTGTTATACATCTAAATATATATTAAACTTAGTCTGACAACAGAATATATTCTGATTCCACTTGTGAAAAACATTCCGTAATACGAGTTTGATTGACGACCATAAACCATTCTCCTACTTCTAGGTTGTCCTTATGTATTTGGTCCATGTATCTTTCGATATATGACTGACGAGGCAGATTTTTCCCGCAGTAGGTTGACAAATCTTTCTGCGGTAGACCAGCTGCTATCCAAGGCTATAGAAGCCGCTCTGTCCTAGTATTTACCTATAGCTGGTGGGAGAAGAAGAGGATTCATACCTTTACTAAGGGTATTAGCACGTAAGTGAATGTAATGGATTCGACTGGAATTCGAACTCGGCTCCCCGATTCGTCAGTCCGAGCCTCTATCCTTTACTCCTGTATGGCGGAGTAATGGATAGCGATAAAAAGAGAGATCTAACTAGGTATCGAAAAAGAAAAAAGTTAGATATTTAAGAAGATGAACAGAAAAGAGTCAACGAAATCCGATGGCGCATTGGGACAGAGGAAGGTGCCTTCTAAATGCTAAGCAAAGTATTAAAAAACACAGACAAGGACGTTAGAATCAAAGACAAAAAAGAAGTCCTGAACAGTTATGTAATATCGGTACCACTGTATGGTAGTGAATGGTGAACAATCACCTCACATAGGATAAAAAGACTTGAGGTAACAGAAAGGTGGTTATAAAGAACGATACCGAGTTTACATGGGATTAATCTGGGAGTTTTAAGTAAATTAAAAGCAAAAAGGAAACAGAATCAGAAATGGACTAAATTCCTAGGACACACAAAGAGGAAAGATGGTCTGGAGAAGTTAACACTCCCAAGACATATTAAAGGCAAAAAAAAACATAGAGGAAAAAGTGAATAACCTTGCGCAAATGGTTGAGCGGACAGGTAGTAGGAGAGGGTTTCAAGAAGGTACATCGTATGTAGAGCGACGAAGGACAGAAAATTGTAGACAACTATGATGTCACAATTCCTGAACGCGACATGACACAGATAATAATAATAATAATAATAATAATAATAATAATAATAAGAAGAAGAAGAAGAAGGAGAAGAAGAAGAAGAAGAAGAATGTTGCCGAAATTCCTAATCATTCTATCACGACAGCACCTGTCTTCTGTTGCGTCAGATAAAGTTTAATACATATTTAGGTGTTTTTGAGGAGTAATGTAATCTCATAACTTTAAAAATGTAATCTAAAGTTTATCGTCCATAAATCTTCAGAGATTCTTTTCGACGTATAAATTTAACCGTCAATTTTGTTTATATTTTCGGCCTCTCGCCTACAAAAATATAATTCCATCAATAATAACATTATTTTAGTCAGATGCAGTCATTCTGGAGGAATCATATATATTATTCAAAATTTAAATACATTGATATTTCTCTCACTTAAACCGACATTGACTCCCCTCTTTAAAACTTATCTCTGTTAAATTTTAACCCCGCTTCATCATTAGACATGCCTGACGATCTGTCTAAGTGAAACCTTGGTAGGTGTGTCTGGCTCATTAGGTTTGACTAGGTTTGCACTACGTTTGTATCGAGCTCTTTAGTTAGTTGTTTACTCGTATCGGTTTTTTTTTCTTTGGGCCTTGAACCTGTATCTGTGCGATTATTTTCGACAGACTTTCATGTTCCTGGCTCTTTCTTTTTTTAAAACATTTTTTTCCCTTCGTGATTGATTTGGCTATTGTTAAATCAAGAGTTCGAAGGTTTTTCGACACGAGTATAGTTACTTATATTTATATATATATATATATATATATATATATATATATATATATATATATATATGGACATACACATACATGCACAAACACAATATATACATAAAACCTTACACATCTCCACACAAATACATACACACACCCATCTAAACAAATAAATAATGTATCCCTCTATCTATCCGATTAACTATACATATATACGTACATATACACCCACATAAGTATATATATGTATAGATACATATTAAACATGCACACACACATATAAACACATCTACATACACATCTACCTACATATACATACATCCATGTACGCATATATACACACACACACACACACACACACACACACACATATATATATATATATATATATATATATATATATATATATATATATATATATATATATATATATATATATATATATATATAAACCTATATATATTCATATCTACACATGTATATATGAAGATACTTTTGGAAACGTCTTAATATATATATATATATACATATATATATATATATATATATATATATATATATATATATATATATATATACGTAAACCTATATATATTTATATCTACACATGTATATCTTAAGATACTTTTGGAAATGTCTGAATATATATATATATATATATATATATATATATATATATATATATATATATATATATTAAGACGTTCCAAAAAGTAACTTCAGATATACATGATATTATTCTGTAGAGCTAGCGCGGTCATTCATGTCTTTATTAAGTCCTGCATGAAAGTCGGAAGGTCATTCGTGTAGCATTCTGTGGCATAACATAGCTGGTCAATGTATGTAGTTGCTGGGCCAGGAACCCGTCTTGCGTCATGTCTTTGTGTCCGGAGCAGTAGATCACTCGAAAGTTCTCCTTTTACTCGCAAGCAGTGTCCTGCAAGCGCATTCTGCGTTCATGTAAAATTGTAGAAAGTTCATAGATGGATCCGTAAGGCTGTTATTTAGTAGATTGTTTTCCCTAAGAGATAATTCTTATATCTGTCAGCATCCGCATGTCGTTTCTATCAAGGTTAGACTCAAGGGTTTTATTTAATGCCCAAGCAATCTCACCATATATATTAAAATTGTCTCTACAGTGGCGCTAAATAATCTACGTTTGAGGTTAGATGGTAGACCAGATTTCCAGATTACATACGTTTTATACAAGGCGATCCAGGAAAGACTGTGCTGCCTTGAATAAAATAGATACATCCCTATAAATAATCGTTGTGGTTAATGTAAAGCTTATTCATCTAAACACTCATTCAAACAATTTTCGAACCTTTGCGAGTAAACAAACCGCAAGTTTTTCCGGATACAAAATATTTACATATATTTTCTGCTCGTGTTTACTTTCATGATCACTTTTTATTAAATGAAGTATTGTTATCTATTATTCTTAAGTTTTAAATACTATTTGACTTTGACGTCATTTTTGTTTATTAGAGGAATCACTGACAGCTAATACCTTTAGGGTTTTACTAGTATTTAATTGTAAATTTATTTTTATTAAATAAAATAATTTCAACCAGTTTTATTAAAATGTGGCAGGCAGTTACATTCATCTTAATGCTTAATGAATTTTTATGAAGGATGTTAACACTTCAGAGAAAAAAAACGGCAACTGTGTATTAATAATCTCGTAGATGAAAGAGTTGGATCGTGAATTTGATGTTAGAGAATGTCTAGTTCAAACCACGGACTGGGTAGTCCGGACACGGACTGATTGGAAACATCGCAATAACGGAACTGTACTAAAAATTACAACATGAGATATCACTCGATATGTAAAGCAGAAAGATAAAAAAAACTACCATCTTTGATTAAATAAAGTTTGCAGTTTGATGTATTCTTAAAGGTTACCGGCAGGAATAGACACCTGAAGAAACGCTGGGAAGAAAACTGTCGAAAGGTTGTGATAATAGCAAAAATGACGTGGACAATGATCCGAATATAAATAATGCAAATAAAATTAGATTTATAGGTTTGTAAAGAAAATTTTTGCACGTTTCACCAAACCTTTATTATTTAAAGTCAAATCGTATTTCAGATTGTATGAGATTAATTACGGTACATTTTACGGCTTTAAATAACACTTAATGGGTTATTTAGAGCTGAATTATATATCAAATTTTAGAAGGGTGCTTTCAGTACCTGGTGTTCACAAGTCTAAAACCTTTGCTGGGCTCAACTTCTACACTTCTGTGATCGATCAACTAATGTTGTTTTCAGCGAGATTTTCCCGTAAATCGCTTACTCATTTCATATTACCTCATGATTTCTATCGTTAGAATAATGTTACACTCAGTCTTTGATTACATGACATAATACTGATTTAAGATTGGTAATATGTACTTCCGATTTATTAAAATAAGCTTATTCGGCGAGAAGAACATAATTTACTATTTCGCGAAATTCCGAGGTAGATTTGTCGAAAGTCACCATCCTATCTGTAAGTGGATATATCGCATGCGAACATTTGTGAGTTTCATGTAGAACATCTACAACAACATTTGTTCTTGCTTTAACTGCATGTCGATGTAATTTTATCAAAACAATGACTCACTTAAGGAGTGCCTTTTAACGAGACCAGCTGCATACTCACTTGCAGTGTGCATGTTGCTCTGAATGCAGACTTGGATTCCAGGAAATTGATTTTTTCATAAAGCGAAAAGAGAAGTAAAAAGTAAACGTGCAAAGTTGTTGAATTGTAGATCAAGACGTCATTTACCTGCCTCCTTTCAGGACGTGGACGTTTATAGCCCTCCACAACTTCATCTAATTTATTTAATTAACTTTTACCTATTTAGTATCCCTCATTGAACATCTGTCCTACATTCAAACTTATCTAACTCACTGTTACATTCGGATCATCTTTACATCAATATATTTTCATTATATATATACCAGAAATTTCAATTTCTAACTGTAAGTATGAATTTAGGTCTAGCTCTCATTTACTTAAAACTTCCACACTGATCACATGTTCGGTTCCTGATATTCATGTGTCTGTTAGTAGAATCACATCTCTATAGCTTCAAGTTTCAAGCGTCATCTTTGTCTGATAGAAGATTGTCCATCATTCACTTCTATAGAGGATATGAGACATTACATCGCATTTGAAAGTGATGAAATGATATTATGAGATACCAGGGCAAATATATTCTTTATCTTTCTAATTCTAAAATAATGATTATCATTATAATCTGTGACAAATCCTTGACTATTTTGCTACTATATTTTGGTTTATATGTTCTTTAATTCTTCTTATTGTTTCAACTTTAAGTCGTGCAGTATCTTTATTGGGAATGTTATTCTCAACATTGCTGCATCCAATATATTTTCGTATTGTTTTACTCAGAAAGTCTATAATATATTGTCATTATTTCACAAGATTTAGGAAGAATTCTCTGTCCCTTGCTTATTAAATCTCTATTGGTCTGATAAAGAATTCTTCGGCTTTCGATTCTCATCCAAAAGAAGGGAAAATAATGTCTCTCTGATGAGCTGAGATTCCTGCTGTCTGTACTTTCAGTAATTGGTGGAAAAATCTAAATTGACGTGAGAAAAAGAAGTGCTATATTTACCTTATAATAAAAGAATATCTTGAAAATAATATGAACTCAAATGAAATATTTTTACATATCTGGCCACAATTTTGAAATAAAAAATAGCTACTTTAATTAAAAGAAAACGATTTACTGAGCTGAAAATGTTTAGAAAGTGTTTAATCGATAGATCATCCATAAAAATTAAATCCAGGCGCTATAAATTAATTCAAAAGAGTAGTGAATTCACTGCTACATGTTCCAATTTAAGATAACCGTATTAAATAATAAAACGTAAAGCTTGGATAGTACTGCACTACGTTTCGCAATGTTATTAGAGTTCAGATTTTGCGCCTGAGTTCTTACAACGTTTCATCATTCCTGGCAGATATTCTATTATCTCAATGCGGAATATTGAACAAATGTCATTGAAACAAAAAGAAAAAGTAAAATAATAAGTTATATATATATATAAGTTGAACATTATACGTCGTTGAACATTACTCTCCAAAGATTCTTTTTTTACTGCTCTATATAGCAAATTCGGCTGCATTCATTTGGTAGAATCCATGAAATAAATTATCATCTGAATGGATTTTTAAGAATTCTGTATTCATTATTATATTTGCTTTGTTCTTCCATTGGCCACTCTTCGGATTCATATATCCCCCTTGGAATTATCACTACTAATTATCAAGTGATATATATATATATATATATATATATATATATTACATAAAACTTAATACTACCCGTCAAAAGTGTAAATGTTCATTTCATTTTTCTAGTTGCATGACGATTGCATCTAGCATGAAACAGACTGTCGCCTCTAAGTGTTGACTTCTACATTCACTTTTATATTTACACACGCTCTATCTCTGATATTGAGCACTTTATCCCATAAATATAGCACACTTTAAGACTATATTTCTTCATATATATATATATATATATATATATATATATATATATATATATATATATATATATATATATATATAATGCACAATAAAATCCAAAATCCCCTATCATGAGGAATAATTTTATTTCAACCGACGAAAAAATAAAATTCGTCAAAATTATTCAATCCCCGTATAAACTGGGGTTATATGAAGAATTAAATCTTAAATTATAACTAAGAGATGAATAAAAAGGGGTATAGAAAAGAAAACATTAAAATACATAGATGAACTTATATTTAAAAATAAAAAAAAATCATACTTAAAAGTAATATTCCAAAGACAAGTTATATTTAAAAATAAGTCAGAAATAAAACAATTTATAATAAAAATTAATACAATAATATTTAAAAATAAGTTATATTCAATATAAAATCTATAGGTTATATTAAAGAATAAAAATATATTTAGAAATAAAAATATAATAAGATTAAATAAATTATAGATTTAAAAATAAAAATATAATGGAATAAAATATCTTTCAAGATAAGTTAAATCTAAAGATAAGTTATATTTAAAAATATAAAATTAAAGTTATACTTAAAAATACAAAGTTATATTAAAAAACAACCCTGAAATATATAGATAAAGAGATGTGAGTGATAAAAGGAAAGAGATTTCTTAGAACAGGGGACAATTATAAGATGTAATTAATATAGTGTAAAGGTGGAAATATTGAAGAGTTATATAAATATAGTAGCTAATAGAGTAAAACTCTATACCGGTTGAATATGACTGACGAATTTTATTTTTTGATCGCTTGAAATAAGCTTATTCCTCATATGACAGGATTTGGGATTTTATTCTACATTTATATATATATATATATATATATATATATATATATATATATATATATATATATATATATATATATTTAAGTTACGAAAAATTTGGTAATCCTTATAGTTAGTCCCAAGGAGGATGAAAACCGGAGAGCTCAATGTAAATTCAGAGCTAATAATTTAAAGTAAAAGCAAACCACTTTACGTATCCATGTAATAATTTATTTCACCATAGCCTTTTTAAAGGACTACACTTCCAAAAGGTCAAAAGAAAAATGAAATGAACATTTACACTTTTGACGGGTAGTATTAAGTTTTATGTAATATATATATATATATATATCACTTGATAATTAGTAGTGATAATTCCAAGGAGGATATATAAATCCAAAGAGTGGCCAATGTAAGAACAAAGCAAATATAATAATGAATACAGGATTCTTAAAAATCCATTCAGGTGATAATTTATTTCATGGATTCAAGCGTCCCTCTCTTCAGACCAAATTCTACCATATGAATGCAGCACAATTCATTCAGACACAAGGAAAATAAACAAGGAACAGCGAGGAAAAATAGAAAAAGGAAAAAGTTTTAACATTAAAAGGGGGAAGAAAAAAAGGGAGAAAAAGGCAGAGATTACAATATAAGTTTTGTTAAGGTGAAGAGAAAGAGAGATAGCTATCAGCGCATAAGTGAGTGTAACGAAGCTGAATTTAATTAGAACACGACATGGATTTCTCATTTCCAGATGCAATCCATTTTGAGAATAGGTGGCAGAACTGGGGCAAATAGGGATTGCAAAATCCCAATTGCTATATAGATCAGTAAAATAAGAATCTGTGGAGAGTAATGTTCAACGACGCCCTAAGGAAACTTATAAATCTTAAAAGGAAGCATATAAAAGATCAAAATTCATAGAAAATCAGCATTTAAAATAATGGCTTCTACTTTTAATCTAAATTCGTACTCAGCTACTGGTAAGAAATTTCCAAATTGTTAAGTGAGTATGCATTTATATATTAAATCGGATATATTTCCATAGGTAGGTATATTAAACGATTCTTAGCTGCACTGTGAAGACATCGTTCATATTCAACAAAAATCTTTGCAATAAATATAATCTGTGTTAATGTATTGATACCTTTGTGTATTTGAATCACATTTATTACATAATGAGCAGTGACATTTTTATATGGCAATTCAAATAATATCTACGTTTCGGGTTAAAGATTTGTTGATCCCTTGTATAGCATTTTCAGGATGTTTTTGGCACACTGCAGCATAAGTTCGTAGAATAAATAAGTAATTTTATCATGATCTGGCGTGACGTATTTTGTGATCAGCGGGCAAAATAATGAACCGAGTTCATAGCCCAGCGTAATCTATAATGCCCTTACGGAATGCTTCGGTCCGTTTCTGCTCGTAGCTACGGATTAAATAGCAAGGTAGACTAGGTTCTCTATCTTTGGCGGGTGTAAAACTGTCCAAGAGATGGGAAATTGTGAACCATGCAAAATACAACGGAAACTACTCCATTATCTTTACCAATATGTTATGGAAATTCACACAAAGACAAAAAAAAGAGAACGGGTAAGATTCATCATCCCCAAGGTATTTAAGGAAAAAGACATTCAGAAACACACAGACGCAAAGGCACACAGACACAAAGACACACATACACAAAGACACACAGACACACATACACAAAGACACACACACACAAAGACACAAAGACACACGTACACAAAGACACACAGACACAAAGACATACAGACACAAAGACACACAGAAACACATACACAAAGACACACAGACACAGACATACAGACGCAAAGACACACATACACAAAGACACACATACACAAAGATATACAGACACAAAGACACACATACACAAAGACACACATACACAAAGATATACAGACACAAAACACACATACACAAAGACACACATACACAAAGATATACAGACACAAACACACACAGACACAAACACACACATACACAAAGATATACAGACACAAACACACACAGACACAAAGACACACATACACAAATACACACAGAAACACATACACAAAGACACAAAGACACAGACATACAGACGCAAAGACACACATACACAAAGACACACATACACAAAGATATACAGACACAAAGACACACATACACAAAGACACACATACACAAAGATATACAGACACAAAGACACACATACACAAAGACACACATACACAAAGATATACAGACACAAAGACACACAGACACAAACACACACATACACAAAGATATACAGACACAAAGATATACAGACACAAAGACACACATACACAAATACACAAAGACACACTGACACAACGACACACATACACAAAGACACAAAGACATAAAGACAAACATACACAAAGACACACATACACAAAGATATACAGACACAAAGACACACAGACACAAAGACAGACATACACAAAGACACACAGACACAAAGACATACAGACACAAACACACACATACACAAACACACACATACACAAAGACACACATACACAAAGACACACAGACACAAAGGCACACAGACAAACATACACAAAGACACACTGACACAACGACACACATACACAAAGACACAAAGACATAAAGACAAACATACACAAAGACACACATACACAAAGATATACAGACACAAAGACACAAAGACAGACATACACAAAGACACACAGACACAAAGACATACAGACACAAAGACACACAGACACAAACACACACATACACAAAGACACACATACACAAAGACACACATACACAAAGATATACAGACACAAAACCACACAGACACAAACACACACAGACACAAACACACATATACACAAATACACACATCCACAAAGACACACATACACAAAGATATACAGACACAAAGACACACAGACACAAAGACAGACATACACAAAGACACACAGACACAAAGACATACAGACACAAAGACACACAGACACAAACACACACATACACAAAGACACACATACACAAAGACACACAGACACAAAGGCACACAGACAAACATACACAAAGACACACTGACACAACGACACACATACACAAAGACACAAAGACATAAAGACAAACATACACAAAGACACACATACACAAAGATATACAGACACAAAGACACAAAGACAGACATACACAAAGACACACAGACACAAAGACATACAGACACAAAGACACACAGACACAAACACACACATACACAAAGACACACATACACAAAGACACACATACACAAAGATATACAGACACAAAACCACACAGACACAAACACACACAGACACAAACACACATATACACAAATACACACATCCACAAAGACACACATACACAAAGTCATACAGACAAAAAGGCACACATACACAAAGACAAACTAGCACAACTCAGACATGCACAAATATACACAACAATAGAAATTGGTTTCGATAATATGGGCAAATATAGCTAGATGTTGGTACTATAAATTAATTGGTAAGATTAGTGATAATTGGATAATCTACTGCTAAATATTGTTCCAATTTAAGATAGGCGTACTGAAAAACTGATGATAAAGCTGCACTGAGTTTCGCAACGTTAAGGATTTAAGTCATTATTATACAGGGTGCAATTGGTAGATTGTCGCCATATTATATTTTTAATTCGCGCATGCGCGTTGCTTGTTTACATTGTGTCAACTACACAGTATAGTAGGGTCAGTTGGGCACCGTCTGCAAGAAAAAGAGCACCAAGGTGCAATTCCCTGCGCCAGAAGTTTGGAAACGGCATACCATACTGCTTGGCATTCGCGCCGGAAGCTCCACTATGAACAATTTAGAGTGTTTGAGTGTCAATTTGAGGACAGTGCAGAGGATTAGGAAAGAGTTGGATGAGTCTAATGTTGATTACGAAGGTGTTTGGGGTGATCACTAGTGATTGCAACGTTATACCTCCATTCATCATCCCATATTGCCTCAATCTCAACACCGGGAACTATATCAAGTGCCTTGAGGAGGTAGTGCTGCCGTGCGTCAGTAGAGTGCCGACTGAAAGATCCTATGTTTGGCAACAGGACTATGCAACATGCCACACAAGTAGGAGAACCCAGTCATAGCTGTCAGACAATTTCTGTGACCACATCACACCTAACATCTGGCCACCTAACTCTCCAAACTGCAACCCCCTTGATTATTATGTATGGGGCGCAGTTGAGGGAGAGACTAACAAAACTCGTTTAACATTAACGAGGAACTGAAGGCAAGGATTATAGCAGCATTCACCAACTTAAACAAGGAGAGCATCCAGAAAATAGGTGCAGAAGATTCCGAAGTCGTCGTGGTTGAAGCTAATGGCGATTTTATTGAATAGATTTACTCTTGAATATTTCAATATATTTTTGTGTAATTTTAGCAAACACATCTATTAAAATGAGATATCAATGGTATTTTTATTTTTGCCTCAATTAGACGACAATTTTTCCATCGCACCCCGCATATTCTGTTTGCCCTCATTTGGCTGGATATTGATTAATTTTAAACGAATTACTTTTCATTTACGGATTTTTAAAAATCATTATTCGTTATGAATATAGTATCAGCTTTAACTGTACCGATCATTAATTAATAATAACCAATGAAATAATTCATATTCAATGAAGGAACGCAGTTAGTGTAACTGACATCGGAGCGGAAAATACAATTGATAAGACGATTACAAATTTCGGGCTTGATTGTTGCATTCACTTTCAAACAAATATCTTTGGGAAAAGCACTTCTTATTAACCCCTCCCACACACACACACACACACACACACACACACACACAGACACACCGAATTATAGGCTAAATATCAGCGTAGACTAGACTCTCCAGCCTTGAGTGATAATCATTCTAAAAGAAGGAATATTCTGAATTCAAAACTGGAAAATGTTACGGGAAACCAGTCCAATATTCTTGTCAAGAAAACATGCTAATCAAAAAAATAATAATAAAGAAATGGAATTTGGAGAGAGTCATGATCACCTACGTCCCGAATAGAGATGAAACCTTATTATCAATCTTTGCAATCATCTTTTTCACTACAGCAGTCAACCCGTTAGCCATTATATTATTCATATTAAAATTATTGCTGTTTTTATTTGTTTTATTATGAATTTGATACTCATTAGTTGCATTTTTTTTTTAAAGGAAAATGGAGAAAACAAAAGAAAACTTATACTGAAAAGAAGAAAGATACGCAGTTTCTTAGAAACGTAATGAAAGAAGGTGGTTTGGATAATGCAATATTTATTGTATATATTGAAATCTCACAGTTATGTGCCATGTGTGTTACACGCTTAGACGAGGCAGATTTTATTTCCTTCAGTGGGTTGCCATTCAAACTCGCCTCTCCGATTCCACAGTCCGAGCCTCTTTCGAATTCCAGTGGATTCAATTACATTCACTTACGTGCTAATACCCTTGGGAAAGGTATGAATCCGATACTTCTCCCCCAGCTATGGGTAAATAGCCTTGGATGGCAGAAAGAAATGGCAACCTACTGTGAGAAAAATATGCCTCGTCAGTCATGTATCAAAAGATACATGATCGCCTAAGCGTGTATTACGCATGGCACATAACTGACTGATATTGAAATCAAGAATTTGTTGTTTTTTTTGGTTGTTTGGGGTTTTATGGCATATCAAGCACTATAGGTTATTTAATGCCAGATCCAGTATTTACTAAATATATCAAAAACGTATAGCTGGCAACATCATTGTTTCAAAAACGTATAGATGACAACATCATTGTTTCAAAAACGTATAGTTGGTAACATCATTGTTTCAAAAACGTATAGCTGGCAACATCATTGTTTCAAAAAATATAGTTGGCAACATCATTGTTTCAGTGTGCTGGAAAAGACTTGGAAGTTCACTATTTTCCCATAGCTGGGACCCCAACAGGTGCTACCACCCGGGTCAGAGTGGACCTGGGAATACCAGCAATTAACAGGTGGTTCCACGCTTCCTCAAAACCTCCTGATCAGAGGCCTTGCTGTTGGATGCAGTTTAACGTCGTACCTAGGACGTTGAATTCAAGAAGGAAATAATCTATTTAACAAGCATGTGTAAATAGGTGAAAATGAGTGGTGGTGATATTAAATAGACAAAAATTGGTAAGAGCTAAAAATTATAGGAAGTTGTGGAGCGCCATGATCATCCACATCCTGAAGGTGTGCGACCAGGTTGATACCTGTTTAGATTCGTCTTCAGCACAGCACACGGAAATAGAAGAAGTAGGCGGAAGAAGTGGAGAAGAGAAGAAATTTCTTTGTTATAAACTTAAAGGAGTGGCTCTGACCTAATTTTCAGTTTTCTTTTCCAAAGACGTTTCCCAAAAAAAACGATTAATATTTTTCTTTCACAATTAGAATATATTTCTGATGATTAATAATTAAAAGATTAGAATTAATGTTACGTTTAGACCATATACATCCTGTACGTCATTTAAGATTTTTCCTCGAATTAAGGGCTTTTTTTTTTTTTCAGTTCTATTCTGGATAGCTGGAAAATATTAGTTTTGATTTATTATTGTTCCATTTTCCCACGAAACAAAATCATGATGCGCTCATGATAATATTCTATATCTGATCTCTATATGCAATGTATCATAAAAAAAACGTTACGCTAAGGACGGAACTAATACGCCCCCAAAAGGCTATCAGAGTTATTTCCCTTACGTCACGCCGCTAATTTTCAAAGAAATACGCTCATTAACAGGATGCGTAAAATCCACGGACGCAACGCTGATATTAGAGAAATAAAAATATTCAGAGATGGAACAAATATATCGGAGAACTCTTCCATGACGAAAGAGATCAACCGATAATTCACAAAAATATTGACGGACCGGAAATATTAAAATCTGATGTGAACTGACCAAATTGAAGAGAAA
Source organism: Acanthosepion esculentum (assembly GCA_964036315.1). NCBI lineage: Eukaryota > Metazoa > Mollusca > Cephalopoda > Sepiida > Sepiidae > Acanthosepion > Acanthosepion esculentum. Next base: position 125,964,829 of record OZ038481.1, read on the forward strand.
CAAAGCGGCTGATCCAGACAGAATGGGAATAAAGATACTGGCAGCTTTAGAAAATTTCGCCATAGACAAGATTACAAAAATAATCGATGAAATCTACAGTGGTGAAAGATATACCGGATGACCTAAGTATTAGGTTGGTGCAAAAATAATGTCGTTTTTGTTCAACTTCATGTGAGAAAACGACATTATTTTTGCACCAACCTAATAGATCTATTTTTCATAGCTCTACCTAAGAAACCAGGTGAAAACAAATATGAACACTATCAGACAATCAGCCTAATGAACCATATGACAAAACTCATCCGAATTCTGCTGAATAGAGCGCGCAGTAAAATCAGACCGAAAATAGGACAAGAATGGTGCGTGTTCGTCAACGACACTTGAACAAGGGAGGTATTATTTATGTACAGAATGTTACGATAGAGAGCAATACAGACGCATAAGGACGTGTACCTGTGCGTTATAGATTACGCGTTCGATAAAATACGTCAATAAGATCTGTTACAAATGCTCAGCAACTTTGATAAATTTGGGAAGATTATTAGAATAATCAAGAATCTATACTGGCAGAAAACCGCCTGCATGGGGATATCAATAGATATACAAAAATAGAAAGCGGTCTAAGACAAGGATGTGTCTTCTCACCGGATTTATTCAACCTATACAGCTAGGCGATTCAGCGATAATTAGACGTCCTATAGGGATTCATTATTGGTGGCGCTCAATCTTAACAACGTAAGATATGCAGATGACACAGTGTTGATAGTAGAAACGGAAAGAACATTACAACTTCTACAGAAGGTAGTGAAGGAAATCGAAATAAAAGATTAAAAATCAAATGCAGGAAAAGAGAATGGGTGATTCCTGGCAAAAGGATGAGGCCAAAATGCAAACTACACATTGGAGATACAAAAAGCAAACATATACAAAAATTGAATTATCTGAGAATGTTTTAACGAAGGACGCAAAGTGCGACACTGAAATCCGAAGGTGTACTGGGATCCCCAATGATGCATTTCAAGCGCTAAGCAATGTATTGAGAAACAGAAAAACTTCGTCCGAAACAAAGAAAAGGGCAGGGAACTGTTGCAGAATATCTTTCCTCCTATACGGCAGTGAATGCTAGAAATACATCCTCAATGATAAAGAATAGACTTGAAGCAAGAGCAATGTGCTCCTACAGAATGATGCTGAGGATATCATGATCCGAATATATTAGTAACGACGAAGTTTTAGAGGAAATGAAAATAAAAAAGGAAACTTTTAAATAACACCAGGAAGAGACAGCTGAGATTTCTAGGGCGTATAATGAGGAAAGAATGCGTGGTAAATCTGATACTAACAGGGCAGATTGAAGGCAAGATGGACAGTGGAGAAGAACACATAAAATATATAGTGAGCTTCAGTAAATGGATGGGTGAACAGGGTTTAAGAGAAATAACAAAGGACAGGAAATTGTGGAGAGCCATGATCGCCTACATCCTGAGAGAACACGGCATATATGGAAGATGCCAAGTCAGTGACAAGTGAACAGAGAATGTCTTTGGAAACACATGACAATTACCAACACACGCACACACAAATGAGCCCGCACGAACACCTACAAATGCGCGTAATAAGATATGTACACACAAACACACAGACGCACGTAAACTAATACGTACATACACAAAAGTGTTCACACCTTCAAAAGAATACACAAACACACACAAAAAACGCACTTTTAGCTATAAGAACATACAACTTGCGCGGTATATAAACAATTATTTATCAATTTATTCACACGGATACACATCCAAACGAGCACATATACATTCAAATATCAACTCGTTCACACACATATTCACAAGGATTACGGCCACATCATATTGGAACACCGGTTACCATACGATCACCCAAGTTAGGCAATTTCGAGCCTGGTTAGAACCTAGATGGGAACATCTTGTGAATATCAGGTCTTAAAAGCTTGGATGTGCGGATAGCGTAATAAATAAAGACATCGAATTGTTAATCGGAGTGCCGAGTTCTAGTTTCCTTTAGATTCCTTATATTCATTTACACGCAAATACATTTAGGAACGTTATGAATCCCTCTCTTCTTCCCCTAGCTATGGGTTAATTAGTAAGACTTATCTCATTAAACTATTATTATTTCCAAACATAATTTACAAAATTATGCAACATATTTAGATGTCGGCATTAAATAACCCATGGAGCTTGATATGTTCTTAAAATAAAAGAGAAAAAAAAACAATAAACCAACTGACACAGACACAAAATCTTGGATGCTCACACAGGTATAGACGTGGGTAAATACGCGCATACAAAAACACACACCAAATACACACAAGCAAAACCAAACATAAAGGTAAATGAACAAGCGTTCATAAGCACAAGATTTAATACCAATAGAAATAAGTTTCGATGAATGAACATCGAAGTGTTTCCATGAAACAATTCGTTAGAATAACGAGTTCGAAACTTCTTGAATACACAGTTCGATGATAAGTTAAGCACTATCTACATAATTCGGACTATTGTCCTCATCTTTGTTGCCATATTTATCACAATGTTTCAGCCGTTGTACGCTCCGGCCTTCTTCAGGTGGCTGGGATGTCGAACTTAACCATTTATTTCGCTCGCTGTAGTAGATTGTTCTAGTTCCACGTGCCATGTCGAAACGTTGTGATAAATATGGCAACAAAGATGAGGACAATAGTCCGAATAATGTAAATAGTGTACATACTACCTCATCTCAGAAATATAGACAGATACTGAAGGGCCGAAACGTTGTGTTAATTATGGCAACAAAAATGAGGACAATAGTCAGAATAATGTAAATAGTGTACATAATACCTCATCTCAGAAATATAGACAGATACTTATAAGATAAGAGTTATAAAATAAAATATATACGAAGCGCGTTGAAATATGATCCACAATTTTAAACGCGTTCAAAGTACCCGACTAACAAAATGATGGAAGATGAAGCAAAATCTATGCTCGTTTTCAAGGTAGGCATGCCTGCTTTCTCAACCTTTGGCCGGATATAAAATCATCATGAATGAATTAATGTCCATTCTTTTTTATACATCCATCGCTATTGGTTATAAAGATAATAATGAATTTATTATTTATACCAATAAACTAAATCAGGTAAACCGTTGTTCTCCCTACGGTAGTGAATCGTTATATCTTTTTTTTGTTATTGTGTGAGAGAGCAGTGCGCCAGGGTTCCATAAAAGCAGTGCAAAACGGTGGAGAATTGATAGAGTAATGGTCAGCAGCTCGGGTTGAGGTGTCTGCTCAATTCTTATCAAGTTCGTCACACTAACTAACGTGCAAAGACCGTTGGGAGGGGTAAGAATCTCTCTCTTCTACTCTAACACCGGCTATGTTTAAATAGTTGCAGAAACTGCGTTCTTTAGCTTTGGGTGGTAACCGGTCTAGGAAAGGGACAACTCTGAATTCAAAACCTTAATATGCAGGTTAAATAGTCTCACCATTCCGAAATTAGCCAAGCGTGGTGAGTACAGCTAGACCTCTGTAGACATAGTCAATCAGAGAGGCTTCCTTCAACAGAAGTGGGGAATCTCTGGATTTGGATCCGGTGCGATTTCGGCGGCACTACGGACATGTACAAGATCGGCATTCCCCAAAAGCGACGTTAGCATACAAATATATAATAGCTCACCACTCGTATTCAAGGATAGCATTAGGGCGTCTGGGCAATCCCTATTGCAGACGCTTGCTCATGGAGATTTCTGTCTGTTCAACACTTACAGAGCCAGCCTGTGTTTATGCTGCAACTATACTGAGCAGACCTTAGTTACAATTTCTGGGAGAGAGCGTGTTATAGAGCGTGATCAACATTCTGAACAAGACCAGCACTTTCAAACCCTAGGTTACGATGCATTGTGTCTTCTTGCTAACATAGCTATTGACGGCACCCGCAAGTGTTCCGTCTACCGAATTTCATTCACAAGCCTTGCGTCAACCTGTGGTATGGGTTTCAGGCACATTCTGGGATCGCCCCCTCCATCAAGAAGTCTTCTTCCTGACAAATCAACCGTGGTGAGATTTGAACCCGGACCTCATGGTCAGAAAACGAACGTACTAACCTCGCGGCCAGTAAATACCCATCATGACCTGGACATGAAAGTCTTAATTCTTCCTGGATTTTCTAATTCCTCCAAAAAAATCAGACTTGTTCTTTACCTATCTGAGCTGCTTCTTTGTGATATGAAACGAACCATCATATTCGCCAGATTTCTCCCTTCCTTAGTCCAAGAATGTTTTTGCCGCAGTTCATCCATTCCACCTACAACCTGCTATGCTTTGTTTACAGTTATTACAGACACTCGCTTGTTTGTGTTGGATGATCGTCTCAATCTCCCAAAATATCTAATGCTTTTTACTTATCTTGGAGAGATTCTGGTTGATGCTGACACCATTCTTGCACAGGATCGAATCCAATTAGCTTATTGCTTATTATCTTGAATCTGGCTGCCATGAAGAGCCAACTAACCAATACTTCTGGCTCTTCTATTTGTGAGCATATAATAAATAGCAGGAAATGTGTGGTTAATTTTAGTGCGGACAGTTTCTTGATTTTATCTAGGTCCCACTCCATATTTCACCCCAAAGTTCAAGAGTGCTTGTATATCAGATCCCGTGGGCCTTCCCTTTGTAAACAAAAGGAATGCTTACTGGGTCTGAATGTTATTGACTCTAATTTCTTGAAATTCATTTTTTTATTTCCATTCCATTCGTTAATTTAATTTACACGCTTTTATAAATTTTCTATTCCCAGAAAAATAAACTTGATATATCTTAGGACGAAACCGGTTGTTTCTTTGTTTTTTGATGTTGTTTTTTTTAACTTTTTAAAAAAATAAATATAAATTTTGCCTTTTCCTAGCTATTATCGATATAATATCTGGTGGTCACAAGTGGAGTTCGATTTAATCAATGTGAATGCGTCAGAGTTTAATTCATTAAAGATGACTTATGATTAGTTTAATTTTTCTCAGATTTAGAATATTTTATATGTTTTTCCAATGTATTCGGGCAACTAGGCACGCTCCTAAAATGATTACACATTTTCAGATCATTTGCTAGTTTGAGTAATGTTTCTTTCTCTTCATTCCTGAATTCAAAATTGTGGAGAATAACTATCTTTCCAAAGACGCTCTGTCTTTTTTACAAATACTTTCATGGTAATTGCTCCGATGAGCTGCTTTCGCTGGTTTCCAGACTTCGTGAATTCAACCGTCCTGTTCACTGCTGAAACTGTTAAATGTAGCCGTCTCTTCTACTCTAATAGTTTAATATTCGCCTGTGGAACTCCCTTCCTTATTCCTGTTTCCCTGACAACTATAATCTCCAACTATTCAAATGTAATGTCAATCGACATCTCCAGTTGCCTTGATCTATCCTCTATCCTTCTCCTCGTCCTTTCCTCTATCACTCCTATCTGCTCTCGCTCCAAATCCTCTGTAACCCCTTGCATGCTAGTGGCTGCCCGCCTTGCTTGGGGTGAAATGCTTAAAAAAAGTCATGGTAATTCGCAGAAAACAAAATACCCTGGGCCTGGCTGTGCAGACAAATGCACAATTTGAGCGGCGATTTTGCGGAGCATTTGATAATATTACAGGTCTATATAAATCTACAATTCGTTCATACATTGAATATTGTAGACATATTTGTTCTGCTGCTTCTGCCATATATCTAAAATTTCCTGACATTATCCAAAGAAAATATGTTATTGGTCTTGACATGACATCAGGATTTCCGTCACTTTCACACCGTTATGACATACATAGCTTCGCTGACCATTCCCGGGCATCTATCGAATGCAGACATTTGAGAAGAAGATAAGGATTCTATCGGTTTACTTTTTCTTTTTTTTTTTGTTGTTTGCTTTTTTCTCTCTCTTTTTCCTCCGTTTACTTATGGCTACAGATGAACTAATCCGACACTGTTCTACTGACTTCTCTTTGAGTGAGAATTTTAATTTTTCGGTGCAAGGAAGTTGAGAAATGACCCCAAATGTAAAATCTGTTTCGTTTTTCTTTGTTTCTTTCCCTTTGTTTAATGAATTCTTTGATGACCCTTCTGCTAACTTGTAGTGGGGTTCGAGGTGATCTACTCTATAAAACTTAATAACTATCACTCTCATTGGCCTCGGAAAGTAGAGCAATTTGTGGCTGGTATTCTGTATCCGCCTTTCAACGTGTATGCCATGCTAAATCCTATAGAATTTGAAATTACATCTTTCTTTAATTTAATTTTATGACTCTTTGACATTATTTAACTTTAATATTTTGTGAAAATACTCAATGTAAAACTATCTCCACCTTTGACATTTCATCTGGGAGTCGTCAGTGCTATTTATACTAAGTTAAAATGTATTATATTCAATATCATTACCAAACCCCTATGCTACCCCACTGAATACAGTACTAGATGATGAACTCTTGAATCAGTAACAACTGAATATAATACCCAAGTATCTCCTAGACAGGACGAATCCTTTAGACTTGTTCGACAGTCGTCCGAGACCTGGTAACTTGAACAAATTTATTCCTTGGCGGTCAAGAATAAAACGCAAAAAATTACAAATATCAATGATTACAAACAAATATTCATGCCGGATTGGCAGTCATCTGGATCAAAAAAGGTTGAGTAGCACAGAGAAGAACCAGTCTGGGGGCGAAAAGTCTGTCACTGGAACGAACTCTTCCAACAGCGAAGAGACATTTGGTCACCAAACCCAGACTATGTCGAACCTTGGCCCAAGTGACTCAATGCCAAAACAAATAATATAAAAAGCGAATTAAATGGTCTCGCGAAGAGTGTCAACAAGTAATCACATTCTTTTTCGCCGGACTCGAAAACTCACAAAACAACATCACGGATCTGATATAACAAATATGAAGAACTATGGTAGATTTTTGGAATAAGACTCCAAACTGCCAGTGTCCGCAGAAAAGACTCTCAAATGCAAAAATAGATCAGATATAACTACATGTGAGACGGAATGCAATAAACATATGAGAGTAGAAATAAATAATATGACAGAGGATGAAGTAAAATCTAACATAAATTATGTACGAAATGATAATCTCTCATGAAATAAAACTGGAGAATCTACCTGCGAAAAAAACTGCAGTTATCCAGACGATATAACTGAAGATGAGTCGAGTTTGGGCTAGAATTCCTTGAAAACAACAGAGGTGAAATCACCGAAGCAAAAAGCCACATCATCCAAGTACTCAGCAGTGTAGCTCTAACACAAATGTCAGACAGAGACCAGCTCCCAAAACGTCATATAACAAAGTCCAATAAGCACACTGTGCAAATATACAACGCTGTAATGCAAACACTCTTAACGGACGAACGACTGTGAAACATCTTAGAAGTAAATGATGTCATATACGAAAGAGTTTTAGCAGCTACTGGGAAGTTTGGGGTCAAGACAATAAAAAGGTCAAACAACAGACAAAGAAAGCCAGATTAGAAGGCAAAAGTGATGCAAAAAATAAAGGAAATCAGATGTGAAATATCGAAACGCGAAAAGAACACAAGAAACCCAAATGTCTCAAGACGAGAAATGCAGGAAATTCAAGTAGAAATATAAAATTAAATCACGAGATGTAATTTCATCAATGCTAATGCTAAAACAGTAACCTCAGTTAAAGCTGCAGAAAACAAAATATGATACGAAAAACGTTGTAGGTTCTATCGCCAAAATAAAATATTCCAAATAGATTAGTTCAAATAGAACTGTCCTACAAAACTACAACATATGGCCGCCTAAGATACCTGGAAACTGCAGAAGACTGGATGATGATATGTGTCAAAGAAGATGAAAGATGTAAGAAACTTTATTCAGTATTAAAGGAAGCCATCATGTTCAAAATGAAGTTTTAAGTGGGTGAAGAAATGCAAATAAAGTTTGCAACACCGACTGAAGCTGCAAAACTTAAAAAAGAATGCAAAGGTAAATGCAACCGTGCTGATATAGAAATGATGGCAAGTTAAACTGATTCACGCTCACGGTTACGGAGATAGAACCTGTAAAATCATTGTGGGACGTTACAATATATACAGAGACAACAATAAAACTAATCGTCCAGACGTCGTAATTAGAGACTGAAAACACAAAATGAGCCTTCTTATTGGTATCGAAGTCCGTGCAGACTGTTATGTATCTTTGTTTGAAGTTATTCAAAAAAATTCTCGGAATACCAGGTCCTTGAAATTGAAATCTCAAAAATGTGGCACATAAGGACATCAACAATGGCAGTTGTAGTTGGAGCCCTCGGATTGATTGGAAAACTTCCAACAGACTCATTGAAGGAATTCTTGGTAGCCCCTGTTTTAAGGAAATACAAAAATTGTTCTCATAAGTACAGCCCATATCTTTATCAATATATTATCAATGTAAAATATGTGACTGCTCAGTGGAAGCTCTCAGTGTGCCATTTTTTAACTAAGGTACCTGGTTGGAACCCGGACAGAAATGAGTATACATCAGAAATCAAAGGAATAATAATAATAATAATAATAATAATAATAATAATAATAATAATAATAATAATAATAATAATAATAATGAATAAAGGAGATATAAGTGATTTTTAAGCGGTTATAATTTTCAATTTTAAGATTTTATATAGTATAAGGATATGACAAAGCAAACTGCAGTGGGCGATGTTTGTTTTTTTTTTACGCAAAAATGAAAATAACACTGACTTCTCATTTTAACGGATATTTTTTCCAAGATTTCACAAAATTATCTTGAATTATTAAAGAGAAGATTTATTCAATAAAATTGCCATAGACTTCCACTAAAGCCTCCAGACGACTTCAGAAGCTTCTGCGACTGTTCTGAACGTGCCCCTTGTATACATTAAAAAATGCTGCCATGATCTTTGCCTTCCGTTCATCTTTGGCGTGGCAAGGACCTTCTTTGGTTATTCGCTCAACTGCGCCTCGTACATAATAATCAATGGGAGTTTAGTCTGGGGAGTTAGGTACCCAGATGTAAGAGGAGCTCTAGTTGCAGACATTGACTGACAGACATGAACAGCGTTCTCCTGCTTGTGTGG
>OZ038481.1:125981443-125991443 GCA_964036315.1 Acanthosepion esculentum
CTAGTATCACAATGGTTATACTCATAATTATATGTCTATTCTATAATTTTGCATCACATGTGGTCTTTCGCATTCCATAAACAATTTTGCCATAAAAATTTCTTTCGCCTAAAAAACACTCCGTTATGGCGATATTTTCTTTCTTGACTCAGATTATATAGAACTGGTTGTTTTATATATCATTGTTAAGAAATTAGGAAGTATTTTATATTGCCGTTCTATGTTCCGGTTTCTGGTTTATACTTGCGACATTAAGAACTTATCTGCAGCTTATTACTACTTGTCAAACGAGAACCAGTAACACTCAGTTTTTAAAAAGGCCGACATTGTCATCGTCTGAGTTATAGAACTGTCACTTAAATTTCCAACTTCTCAAAAGTCTTTTTTGAAGTTCTTTCAAATTCGTTCGAATGCTACTTTGACGGAAAATTTGCTCATGATTCACAACCTGTCGCAGAAAGATTATAATATTTTCCATTTTTCTTATTTTTCTAAATTTCTATTATTATTATTATTATTATTATTATTATTATTATTATTATTATTATTATTATTATTATTATTATTTCTCGTGTATCTTTGTTTTTAACCGGAAGCCTTGCTTTATGGGTTCTCGAAGACAGCGAGAAACTTTTCCGAAAATATTTGTAATGCCATAAAATGCAGACTTCTGGAGTGATGTGTACAGATTAGGGCTTTAAGTCCATTGATATAGATCCCCATCACCACGATGATAACTAGGACAACATTATTATTATTATTATTATTATTATTATTATTATTATTATTATTATTTTATTTCCTTTGATTTGTGGTGTGTACACATTTCTTTCCGGGTCCCGCCCAGAGACTTAAGGTTAGAAATGGCATCATGACATTTTCCACTGAAAGAGAAACAAACACATATTTTACATGGATAAAGCCCTTCGTAAGGTGTTGGCTGTACCCGTGAGAACATTTTTTTTGTATTTCTTTAAGGCATGAGCTTCCAGGAATCCCTGCAATTGGTCTACTGGAATCTTTTCCAACCAATCCGAGGGCTCCAACTACAAGTATTATTGATGCTCCCATGTGCCACATTTTTAAGATTTCGATTTCAAGGTCCTTGTATTTCGATATCTTTTTGCTGCCATATCAATAACGAGGCACTTTTTGTGTTTGCGGTCTCTAATAGCAATGTCTGGGCGGTTAGCTTTGATTGTTCTGTCTGTGTGTATTGTGTAGTCCAATAAAATTCTAACAGGTTCCATCTCCTTAACCTGATCTGGTTGGTATTTATACCAATTTTTTTCAGTTTCCTTCCCGTAGAATTTACAGATATTTCAGTGCAGATATTAGCCAATTCTGTCACGGCGGGTTTTATATTCAGTGGGTGACATCTCCCATGTGAGATTTCGATTTCAAGGTCCTTGTATTTTGATATTTTTTTGAAGATCTTCAAAGATACATTACAGTCTGCAGGTACTGCCATATCAATAAGGAGGCACTGTTTTGTGTGCGATCTCTAATAACAATGTCTGGGCGGTTACATTGATTGTTCTGTCTGTGTGTTGTGTAGTCCCATAAAATTATAAGAGGGCCTGTCTCCCTAACCGGGTCTGGGTGGTGTTCATACCAATTTCTTTCAGTTTCCTTCCCGTAGAAGTTTCAGATTTTCCAGTGCAGATATTGGCCAAATCTGTCATGCCGGGTTTTATATTCAGTGGCTGCAAATACCATGCAACCTGATACAAGATGATCAATTATTTCTGGTAAATTATCACAGAACCTGCATTTTGGGCTAACAAAATATTTTAGTATGTGTGCTTGATTTCTAATTAACAAGCACTGATCCTGTGCAGCAAGGATAAAACCTTCCGATTCAGCTTTTAACCCTGCACTACGTAGCCATGGATGGATACAGGGCTTGTCTATATAAGCTTGATTTGTACGGGCAGAGTATTGGCCAGGAAGCCGTTTATCTTGCCATTGTTTCTGCATCTGGTCGGTTGCATTTTTTTTCGCTTTCTTTTTTATGTATTTTTCAACTTCAGTCGGTGTATTGTGCTTTACTTGTAATTCTTCCTCCATTTTGAACTTGTTAAATTTTATTATTATTATTATTATTATTATTATTATTATTATTATTATTATTATTATTATTTCATGTATTTGCATATTCACATTAAATGTGTTGTAGTTTATACTGAAAGCAAGAAGCAAATCAGAAATTCTCCAGTATTCTGTTCAGTAACCTACCGGCATAATTGGATTTCTTTCTAGAATTACCAATTCAACTACTCTCGAATTTTGGCACGATTTCAAGACAAATGACAGAGGCACTTTAATTTTTTTCTTTTTCAGTTGTTGTCCTTTTTATGATGTACCTTATTAGCAACCAATATCTTGAAGCAATGCCCACCTCAACTGCACAAACAGAATATGGACCATGGGTTCAACCATGCACACCAAATGCATCGCGCAATTTGCTTCAACTCGCAAGTCAGGCAGACACTTCTTCCAATACAAACACGGATGAAAATGTCGCCAACTTAATATTAAAAACAGAAGGAACATTACAAAGTGGAAAAGACATAAAACAAGTGTTGGTGAGTAGTATATTAGCATTTATACGTAGCGGATTTTGTAATTACAAAAGAAGCTGCTTTGTTCTTAGGAATCCTGGTGCATATCTGTAGGTAATACAAACCTTAATTAACTAAATATTGGTTTCCCTGTCACCACTGGCTTCAATTCTTCAGGCCTCGCCGCCATACCAGTTTATGTCAACAAAGGGCACACTTCAATGTTGTGTAATGGTTAGCAAGCTTCTCTTGATAGATCAATTACGACTGACGATTTTCTTTGCTTATTTCACTTTATTATACGAGAGACTGTCGTGGCAGCATCCATTCCAGAATGAAGCGGGAAGAAGATTGTGAGGGGAACGCATGCCGACTTCTTCCCTCAGCATTTCGCAACATACTGGCTAGCCTGTCTTCGTGAGAGCGAGAAGGAGGCGTATTGAGTCTTCAAAATCGTTGCTGACATTTCATGACTTCGGGCTGTTTGGGTCACATATTAAAAATTTAAACAAAGGCATCAACTTCAGAATTACACGCCTACGGAATCGTCTGACAAGTAGTTTGTTATTCTGGGCAAACTTCCGTATTCTGTAATATAAATACACTCCAGGTAATATTCGTCTCGTTTATGGAATAATTAATGAAATAATATTTTAGAATATTTGCTTAGAATGTCCGATAATGGTGAATATTCATTAGTAGTCGTGTTGTTTAAATGATAAACTGAGAAAGAAAGAAAGAAAGAAAGAAAGAAAGAAAGAACGAAAGAGACAGAGACAGAGAGAGACAGAGAGAGAGAGGAGGCGACCAACAAACATTAGACAGTAGATTACAAATATACAAATCACAATGCCAGGTACGTAAAACAAACCCAAATATGAACGATATGGTTGCTAATTTTGACAAAATATTTAAGTATATAATCTTGCAAAAGGAGCCCAATTAGGAATACGTAGAAGTCGGGTAACCTCCTCAGCTAGAACGGTCTCAGATTGAGGATATTCTCAAGTATCTAAATGTGATTCCTAAGCTGCCTTAGCTGCCACGTATTTCAAACTTAAATGCATCCTAATTTCATAAACAGAGAAACAATGACAATCCTGCTTTAGCATGCATCAAAGCATTTTCTATTATTATTATTATTATTATTATTATTATTTATTTCCTTTGATATCTGCCATTTACACATTTCTTTCTGGGTCCCGCCCAGGGACCTAAGGTTAGAAATGGTATCATGACATTTTCCACTGCAAAAAAAAAATTATTACATAGATAAAGCATTTCGTAAAGTGTGGGCTGTACTTGTCAGAATTATATTTTTGTATCTCTTTGAGGCATGGACTTCCAGGGAGCCCTTCAATTAGTCTACTGGAATCTTTTACACGCAATCCTAAGGCTCCAACTACAACAGGGATTTTTGATGTTTCCATGTGCCACATTTTCGATTTTTTGCTTCTTGCATATCTTCCAGTGCATATATGTCGCTAATTTGTTGTGGTTGTTGTTGTTGTTATTATTATTATTATTATTATTATTATTATTATTATTATTATTATTATTATTATTATTATTATTATTATTATTATTATTTCCTTTGATTTCTTTTATATACACATTTCTTTCCGGGCCCCAAACAGAGACATAAGCTTAGAAATGGGTTTATGATATTTTTCACGAATCATTTATATATATATATATATATATATATATATATATATATATATATATATATATATATATATATTCGGTTTAGCAAACCTCGAAATGCTGTTTTAAACACGTGCCTTCGCCTATTTTGTCGATCTATAATATCTACTCTGAAATTTTGCCTAATTTAAACAATGACAGCATTCAATCCGGAAAATATAATTAATACTGTTTCATTAAAAAAAAAAAAAAACAGAGTATTTACTCAAATAAGTATATCCATAAGAAAACGTAAAACAGAAAATATATTAAAAAATATTTGTGGGATTTAAACAATTTCATATAATATGTTGTCATTGTTTTCGGTAGGCTACAATTTCAGAGCAGATATGATAGATCGAGAAAAATCGGTGACGGTTTGTGTATGAAAGCAGAAGTAATAATAAGAATGTTTCGAGATAATGAGCTTAGATAAAAAGCAACGTAAAATTTTGGGTTATTCCACTTGACTTTGTCAAAAAAAACTCTATGGGGCGCTTATAAAATGCGTGCATTTTTTCCATAGACTCTTTTCTCTTTTACAGCTTCTGACTATAAGATGAGTATAAAGTGTCCCCTAACCGAGAACGTTCATTTTCATGGTTTTCTCCCTTGACATTTTTACTCTTTTACACACACGTCCATCACGAAATCCGACAGAAATGTCACGCATTCAAAAATGCCCATTCTCTAATTTAGATGTTTTCTATGTAATTAGTCTTTAAATGTTTTTTTCTCTTATTTTAATTGTAATTTCATTTTGTCAATACATGAAATTAGTTCTCGTTTGTTTTGTATTGTTTCGCCTTACTCATTTTTTTACCTGGACTCAAAACCCTCCGCAACAACAGTTGCGGGGTAAATTTTCCAGGAACCTGTAAATATTTATTCTCCAAAGTGTTGATTCTGGTAACATAATAGTGACTAAATATGTATCCAGACATACAAGCGATCCCGCAACAAAATACATGGACTGAAATTAGTAAACATGAAAAGAAGTGATGAAAAATATCTTGAACCATTCCGTTGTATTTAAAAGCATTGCTAAGATGGAAAGAAAATAATAATGTCTTCCTCCTCTTCTTTTTCGAATATATCCATCCGCTAGGGTGGGTAAACTAATCCCTTTGCAAAACCTTGTCAAACATATTTGCTCTTCTTAAACAATCACAGACCCAAACTGTAATTTATAATACAACTATATTAAGCATATCTTAGTTACAGATTCTGAGTCCGGCCGCATAATCTGGCATGATCAGTAGCAAAAAAATAAAAAAAAACAGTATGCTGAAATCAAACGATGATTTATTTTAGCACATCAATAGCCCGCTACAGAAGAGATTCGGTTACTCATTTTCAATCAGAATGTTTCGGGTAACACGAGGTATTGTTTTGTAGGCACTTCTCAAAAGGATCGTTTCCCCATGTTTAATGAAGGCGTCAAACATTGTGAGAATCGAACACAGGCCACATGGTTTGAATCACTCGGTCAAACAACCTTTCAGTAAATAAAATTAATAAAACAATAACAGAAAAATGATTCATTCGACACAGTCTGCTGAGATAAAATGCATCACTAATGAGAGGAAATAAAATTACGTATAAATAAATGTAATGTTATTTCGATCCAGTGCACTGCAGTAAACAATTTGGAAAATATAAAAAAATAACAAACACACACACATAAAACATAACAAAATAAATCTCTCCTGTGTAATAAGATGGTTTAACTATAATACCAGCTTAGAATACATTAATATTTATCTCAATTTGTCTACCAAGAAATAGTTTAGTCTAGCATTGATAATAAAGTAACACTTTTTTTTTGCAATGAGATTATCAAGACTCCATTGACTATAATGCTGTCATATTTTCTTTTGTAGAAGAGCATTTTTAAAGACAACATTATAATAGAAAAGATAAGAAGTGAACCTCTGATCGGATTTCCTCAAGTTGTCCTTGAAAGTGAAAGCCAACAAGTAAGTATTTCATATCTAAAAAGTGTTTGTTACTTGCTATGGCCCTTTGACATTTGAAGTGTCCAAGGCGAAGAACAGACGCTTTCACACTTTTCCAACGTTTCTGATTTTATTTAAATACGTGTATAAAAAATAAATAGATTATCACTTCAGTGTGAATATGCATATAGCTGATAACTCTCGGTTCCATAAAGGAAGTAGTAATTGCGCGAAGTTTAACTAAACTTAGAATGGAAGCGAAGTTTCAAATGCAAATTTCAGGCCCCAGCTATGTACAAGTAGGGGGCAGTAGGAACCCTTTAATATCGTAAAGGTAGTTCATGTTACCTGTTCAATAAGAGTGTCGTACTTGGCTGTTGTAACCATATAACACAGTTCAGTGAATCAGATATTACTTGAAGATATGATAACGTAACGATGACTGGCACGTAAAAATGGAGTCGTCGAGCCGGGTTCAAGTTCTTGCATTAGCAGTTGCATTATATTTTGCACATGTAACTTTAGGGACAGTATGATTAATATCTATTGTCCTCCACCACCCCAGCTGATGGTTAAATATCAGAGTAGACAGGACACTCTGGTTTGGGGTAGCAACGAGTCTAAAAAAAGAAAACTCCCAAGTTCAAACCGTGGAGATGATGACAACGGAAAACAAAGGTAATGGATCTTCAAATATAATATACATCTATGAAATTACATGATCGCCAACGCCCTGATGGAAAATAGCAAAAGCAAAAAGAGTTGAAATATAAAAATATTACATATATTTAACAAATTATTTTTTAAAAATAGGTATATAATTACAGAATTAAAAAACAGTTTATACGATGTTTAAAATTCTGAGAAAAAATTGATTTGCATGACGGTGACATAGTTTACGATAATAGTGAGAAGAAAGGACTAAGCATGAACAAGAAGACAGAATGAATGGTCATCAGTAAGAGGAAGAGCCCGAAATGCGATATGCAGGTCAGGAACACTAGAATCAAGCAGACACGAAAGTTTAAATATCTTGGAAGCGTCTTGACAGAGGACGACACTGAAATCCATTGACGTATTGGGATGGCCAAGGACACATCCCCAAAGATGGGAATGAGTATGGCGAGACAGGGGGGTTTATTTGGTAACAAAGAAAAGAATACTGTGCTGTTACGTGACATCTGTCCTTCTTTAGGGCAGCGAATGTTGAACGATTTCTTCAAAGATGATGAAGAGAAGCGAGGCAACGGAGATGTGGTTCTACAGAAGGATGATAAGGATATCAAGGACCGGGCGTGTGAGAAACGATGAGGTCTTACAGAGATTCCAAACAAAAAGGAGGCTTATACTTAACATAATGAGGAAGGATGGCCTGGAGAATCTGATACTCACGGGTCGAATAGAGGCAAAGAGAGACAAGGGAAAAAAACGCGTGACATACCTGGCGGGGTGAAACAAGTGGATGAGAGAACATGGCTTGGGAGAGGTGGCAGAGGAACGAAACTTGTTGAGACCTGCAAGGGATAGACGGAGGTGGAGAGCCATGATCGCCGACATCCTGAAAGTACATGGTACATAAAAAGAAAAGAAAAAAACTTTCATTTTATGAGTACATGAAACTTCAATGGGTGGTTAGCAACGACCTCCATATAGAAATCCACGTTACTCATATGTTCTGTCCATATTATTTTCAATATTGTCAGGAGAATCACATCAATATCGTTTCAATTCTCTGTTCAGTCTGTGAAAAGTTTGTCGAAAATCCCTACTATGCATTAGATTCGATATTACCTAGTTCAACAATCTTTTAATGTTAATGCTATCAAATCAGTTAATAAATCTGATAGATTAATGCTAATGTGGCAAAAGTAGCATTCCAGGTTCCTATATTATCAGAAGAAATAATAAGACTGACAATTTGGTTTAAAGAAGCAATAAATACTAGAAATGAACGCTAGAATGATGTTAATGTTAACTAATGATTTAATAGTTGAATTGTTAACACAGTTTACAAATTAATGTGTGTCGTTTTCCACGTCTCAAAAATAGAATTTTAGAGTAACGTGTGGGTTTACGTGTTCTTAAATTAGGGACACGGGCTGTTTATTCCTGCTAGAAGGTCCAACTACGAGAACAATGCGGACTCAAGTTGAGTCCAGCCGAGATGTAAAGAAAACAAACAAGACCGATATATATATCGTCAGCATCCGTCCGTCTGGGGAAACGATGGAGTAGCGCTCGTGCACTACGAGCCTGGGCGGGATGTATGGACAACTAGGGCTGCCCAAAATTCTAGTTCCTCCTCTCGGCCTTGCTAGTAGAGTCCAAAGGAGAGGATGAACCAATACAGTTTGGTACCAGCGCAGCTGCAGGAGTTGCCGGAATGTAGCACAGAGTGCCGTCCATCCGCCTTAGGGGATCCACTCCGGATTAGTGCAGGGTTTACTCCTTAGCCTTTTCTTCTCCCGAGGATATCCACAAGGCAGTGGAGCTATTTAACCCATAGTTGGGATTTGGTTCATGGGCACCAGGGCGTGTCCACACACCGGTGGGCCTGCATGGGCCAAACTCCTCCCCGCTCCCCTGTAGCTTTGCCCAAGTCCGCAAGGTGCTCGGTCGCCATGTGTCGGCACCAGGAGGCACTACATAGGGCTTGCTGATGGAGAGGCTATATACTGGCGGAAGAAGATTACGCACTCGGCTCCCCTTTTCGCATTCCTGCTAGCCATATATATATATATATATATATATATATATATATATATATATATATATATATATATATAGCATAAATATATATAAAAACACATAAATAAATACTTTCGCAAAAAAACACCAAATTTTTTTTTCAGTTATTTTATCCATATATATATATATATATATATATATATATATATATATATATATATATATATATATATATATATATATATATAAACAAATATATGTATTAAACAACAAATTTACAAGCGACAAAGACATCAACATTTGTGTTTGTGTGTGAACGTAAAGAATTTGTATTTTGATGAATGTTCGTACGTACGTATGTATAATGTTCATGGCGTTTTCCCACAAGTGGGCAAAACGCGGATCTATACGAGAGATCACATTTTTAAATGTGTCCGCTGAAATGCAAAGTGAAAAGAGAACGAGTTAAGAAGTCGCCAGTATTTATAGTGTAGGGAGAGCGACCCCTAGTGAACAATTAGGGAATTAAGAAGGAGTTACTTCCGACAGACTGACATGTAAATTATTAAAAGTGCGTGGCAGTTGGTTAGTGATAAGCTTCGTTGACTAATGATGATCTGTTTTCATCCATCATCACGAGTCTTCATATGCCAAAGCTAAGCCAAGTACATACCTGAAATATACTTTACCGTTCATCACATATAAAGGCGGTCTTCCGTTATTGATTGTTACCAGAAACTGAAATCAATAAATGAAAATGATTTGGCTGAGAATTACGCAAATATCATAATTTTCTTTTCTTCTGTTTATTACAGCACACTACTGAAAACATGTTTCGAATCATCTATACTCAACTCTCACAAGCGGCCATGTTTTTTGATCATATCTACAAAGCTCTGGACCAAGGTGATTTGAAAAATCAACTGGACGTCATTATTTGGGAAAATCTCTCCATACTGTGTGAGCTGAAGATCGTCCTGCTAAAAATAAACCAAAATCAATCGATTCCAGAAAACCTTTCCATCATTGATAGCTTTCCAAATTCGATGTCAATCTATCAGAGAAATGCGCGCTGCTTAAGTATCATATTCAAATATAAATCCC
>OZ038481.1:125996443-126048943 GCA_964036315.1 Acanthosepion esculentum
CACGCCTTGAAGCAATGCAGAATTTTAAGCGATTTTTTATTATAAATTATTTAATTAAAATTTTTACAAAATGAAAACAATTCTCGTAAAAATGAATTATTCATCGAAAAAAATTTTCTTCTTAAAAACAATAAATTCCCAAAAGATCAACAAGCTGTAAACAAAAACCAAACAAATTCTTCAGCATTAAATAACCCAAAAGGCTTGATATGCTGGTAAAATAAACAATTAAAAAAAATAAAAACAAGTTTTTCACAGGAAAAGCGCATAAAAAACTAACCTTTATCAGGATGTCGGCCGCTGACGTAAACAAAACAAGATTTTTAACTAAAATTTCGAATTTGTTAGAAAGAATTAAAAAATTGTTTAAAAATAATACAAAAAATACTTTGGTTTTTCCTCTTAATAGTAACATAAACATTTTGATGACAAAACTTTCTTTTTATTGAGTTTGGGTCTGTTTTTCATCATGCTATATTGTTTGGGTTTTTTTCTGCGAAAAGTGGAGATACCTAGTGTAGATATATGATTTCACGTGCCATAGAAATATTTTGAAAATCAATTTCATAAGAACTAGAAAAATTTTGAACTTGATCTCTGGTAGAAATAAGGCAATTGAATATAGATTTAGTAATACATTCTATGGATATTTTCATGGTAATTATTGTGATTAACGTGTTTTATTTATCTATTTACTTTTGTTTATGTGTTTTTAATTTTATGTTTTATTTATTTGTCTTTTATTCTTTCCGTTTTTAATTTTTGATTTTTAAATAAATAAAAAAAATTGTGTTTTGCATGTTTACATTCTGAGATGCGCTATAATTTGTTTTATTTAGTAATATGTGTTCGTCTGGAAAAGTATTTATAGATGTTTTCTCCTCCAGATGGAGTTTACAGGTTTTTTTTTATTGTTGGAATCAGATGTATTTTTCTTATTTTCCATGATATTGTTGTTGTCATATGTTTTTTGTTTATAACTTCCCAAATATATTTACATGGGATTGTGCTGTTTGTATATTTACAAATTGTAAATGATGTTTTGTATCTTTTACAACTGTCTGCGAATTATTCATGCCTATGTGTATCCTTTTTTATCAAGGACTCATATCTATCGATTTGTGTAGCTCTCTCTCTCTCTCTCTCTCTCTCTCTATATATATATATATGTATATATATATATATATATATATATATATATATATATATATATATATATATATATACACACACACACACACATATATATGCATGTGTGTGTGTGTTTGTGTGTGTGTGTGTGTGTGTATATATATATATATATATATATATATATATATATATATATATGTATATATACATACATATCTATATATACATATATATATATATACATACACACACACACACGAACACACACATATATATATATATGCATGTGTGTGTGTTTTGTGTGTATATATATATATATATGTATATATATATATATATATACATATATATACACACACACGAACACACACACACATGCATATATATATATATATATATGTGTGTGTGTGTGTATGTGTGTGTGTGTGTGTGTGTGTGTGTGCCTATGAGTACGGGTTTGTGTGTGTGTGTATGTGAAATAGATTAGTTAATAAATCAAGGAGGAACGAAAGGGTACCAATATATATATATATATATATATATATATATATATATATATACGGACATATATACATACATATACACTCACACACATATATATATGTGTGTATGTTTACATATATATATATATATATATATATATATATATATATATATATATATATATATATATATATGTATTATAATATTTTTAAAAAATATGATTCCTTCGCTACATAAGAGTTATCATGTTTCAAAAGCGAGAGCCGAGATCCTTAATATAATTTTTGAAATTAAGTTGAATTAAGGTGTCTGGTCTCGTTTCATCGTCAAGCGAGAATTTGGGAATAAGCTATCTTGTGGTTTGCGCGTGTTTATAAGTATGGTCTCTTGCAACATTAGTTACTATGGAAACGGCTAGGGTCGGCTATTTTGGTTAGGTGGTCGAAGAGTTAAGAGTTATTTTTTTATCTACAGACCAGTCACCTTCGGAAAGTTTATGTCAGGTTATGATGGGGTCCCTATTTCAAATCTGATAGTAGCGGTCGCCGTCTAGTTAATCTAATGCGAAAGGCATTTTATGGCGTTGCGGCAGGTCGTTAAGTGTCGAGAGGATTCTGTTTTATTATTACCTATCTATTAATTTATTTATTTGTTTATTCAAATGGCTATTTCTTATACAAACGTGTTGGACTGGATTACAATTTGTTGTTTTTTAACGACTTCACAAAGGGTTTTTCTAGTTAATGATTGGGCTAAGCTTTTAAGACTTATATTAAACTATGGAATTTATTTGTTTATCTGTTTTTTATGTTAATTATTTAATGCGAAAATTTGCTGATGTCGGAAAAAAAAAACGTTAACTCCTGCCAATGTTTTAATAACTTTTCATTATTTAGAAACTTAATGATGTGTAGTTTTTCATGTAGGCATAGAGGGCATGGGTGATCCCAGGTTTTACAAGTTCTTGTTCTATTTATTGTTTTCCATTTTACTTTTGGTGTTTTATTCGTTTCTTTTAAATGCCAGAAATATTGGGATAGAGATGTCTGATTTCTATTTTGGATATTGTTGAAGGAGCTCTTGTGTTGTCTCCAACTAATTTTAAATTTATTCTTCGTTGACCCAGTGTATATCCTGTCAGTGTTAGAACTCGCAATGGATGAGATGGTGCATTGGTATACCACAGATTTAGTGAGGCATTTATTTTCTAACGGGCTGTCTTTAGGGTTTCTACAATCACATAATTTTTCATTATTTTTGTCTAATTGCAGTTTAGGAGTTTTATTGATACTGTTTTGGCATGCGTGTTATTCCAGGATTTTATTATTATATTTTTTTTATGATTCTTTCCAGATTTTCAGTGCAGCTGTAACTTAATTTTAAGGTGTTTTTATTAAAGATCTCGCTAACTTTGTTATTAGTGGGAAAGTGTTTTTCAATTAAAGCTAGGAACTTATGCCCAAGTTTAGTACTTACCATTGAACGGAGGAGTATACCATACGATCTTTCTTTTCCTGTTTTTCTTACTATTGGTACTATTGTTTCTATGGCTTATGTCAGCGCCTTTGTATCCGCTATTTTTCAGGGCTGTGTTATAAAAATCACTGTGTTGTCGGAATATTTCCTTATTTGCGGAGTTCATGCTTATTCTTTTCTCTATTGATGTGGGTATATGCTTAATTATAGATGGAGGGTGGTTTGACTTACTCTGTACATACAAGGGTTAGTGTTAGGTTTTCTGTAGAGTGTGTAATTGTTGTTTATTAAGTCTAGAGTTACGTCGAAGAAGTTTACCCTTTTTAATTTAGTGTTTACTATAGTTTTTAGATTTAGTTTTCCGAATTCACTATAAATTATCTTTCTAATTTTATCTGTTTTAAAATTTGTGAGGGTCTCGGCTCTCGCTTTTGAAAGATGAGAACTCTTATGTAGCGAAGGAAGCATAGTTTTTAAAAAATATAATATAAGCTCTTTAAAAAAATATTATAATGTAGAGCTTACATTATAATATTTTTAAAGAGCTTATATTATAATATAACAATTGAATTTATTAGTGTTTTGGTGTACATGCATATAAGCTGAAGTGTTGATAGAGTTATGTCTCTTAGATTTGAAAATATTTGTACCTGAGCTCATAAAGTTGTATTAATTATTAAACTGTAGTTTAGAAGAATAAGTTCCTGTTGCATGTTTGGAATTGTGTATTGGACAAGTTGGTAAGCGTTCAGAAGAGTTAAGAGTCCATACTTGCGTGAATGTTGTAATGTTCTTTAACGTCTGACCGCATGATCACGACGGGAATTCTTAAAAGTTACATTTTGGCAGCAACGAAGTAGACGAAGCAAGAGAGGAAGAAAACCACTCGTGTTTTGTTTATATAAGATGGTGTATCACGTGATCGGCTACTAGTTTGGTTAGCGGGAAAACATATTTGTCGCGTACAGGCGATTTGATTTGTCGGAATTGACCAATCAGCGAGCTAGTTTTGAGGCGATTAACCAATGAATGCTCATCGCATAATCTGTATTTATGATGGTGATGATCATCATCACAGACTATTTATTTTCAAAGCAACTAATAACAGTACTGAACACACGGACTAAAACGATAACATCTTCTAGAAAATCTGAATAAACATCAACTATAAGATGAATCTTCACTTAGAATTATCATAAAAAATATACTACCCCATTCGACATGAACAAGAAAATTAGATTGGAAAATAAAATATCCCTATAACACTAGATACATGCATAACACAACACATACGTTGAGTTAAAATAAAATAAAATCGTCTTTGATTATGGCTAAGATTATAGATGCAAGCGCTGGAAAATACAGAACTTTTGCACCGTTTTTACACACTCTGAGTCCAGGAAAGAAAACACTTGTACGAACACAAGTAAAATTAAATAAAAACCTTAATCGCAGTAACAGGTCAGTCGTCTTTAACGAAATATGTTAAAAGTGGGATTTCTGCCTAAATACACAATATATACGTTACTGTTTTCTCGAGCATTTTTATTCGTATATTTATTCATTTTTTATGATAATTAGGTACTATCATAAAATCTATAATAGCCGTGTGATTTAGATATCATTCTTGAAACTATACTACTTAAATGGTATCCTTTTTAACTAACTGTTAGCACAAATATTAGTTTTGGGGGAAATCTTATTAGCGTTGTTCCATTCTCTTTCAATTAGATCTGTCGACATTCCGAATCAAATTTTTAAAAAATCACATTTTTTTTTCTCTCAAAAGCATCAATGTAATATAGTTCTTACGTCTTTAACGAGAATGCGTAACTTGGTGCAAGGGACATAACTTCGTTAAAGAGTTACGGGACTTGACAATAAGAAAATGAAACTGCTTACAACAGAGGTGAAAACTTAATAGCAGAAAGGAAAATACCAAATCTTGAAGAAACTGGAGAATGCTACAGAACAAAACCAAAGAAAATCATCAGCAAATTTATTCGGTTTTAATGAAGATTTTCAAATCGAAGCACAAGTCGTGTTGTCTGACGTCCAGTCGTACATTTTCTCTTAATACGTGGAAAATGATATCGATATTATATATGTTTGCTTCTATTTCTTTAATGATTGATCAAGCCAGTTCGATTTGTCTAACCTACATTAGTGACAGCATCATATAAGAAGAAGTCTTCTGCACATTTTTTAATTTCATCGATCTTCCCATAGATACGATAAAATAACGAAAAGTAATAAATGATAAACTTGACGCAAACTGTATAACACGTGGTTCAGATATGTTTCGTTCAGTTTATACTGCATAAATATATTCCTCGTGACCTATGAAATCTGATAATCCAGTCTGGCCTTGGAATTAGTGAGGTCGGATTAATAAGATAATATAAATTTGAGCAATGCTATATTCGAGACGTGAGGAGCGACTCTACACCCTTGTACAAAAAATTGAAATAAAACGAATAACTCCTTTATTATTTAAATTTTCACCTTTTTCTAACGAAACATAAACCAGTGCCCATGTTAGTACTTCGTATGCCCATTCCCCAGAGTCGTTCCTTGCAGATTTACCACTGCAAATGACCTAATGTGAGGAAAAATAGAAATCTATTGCACCTTGTCACTCCAGTCGGTCTAAAACTAACAAGCAAAGTGAAAGAAAGGAAACTAAAGCGGTTCTTTCAATTAATTTGCACAAGGATGTATATATGATTTGTTCATACAAAGCGAATGGTCAAATAATAACTAACATTTAGTTCGAAGAATATCCAAGTTACTTGTGAACATGGAAAAGCCCGGACGGGGCCATTAAACACCAGATATATGATTTAATCTTCATGAAATGATTGAGAAATGCCTGTTTTATACTCTGTACGTCCTGGGTTTGACGATAAACTACATTCGGCAGCAAGGCTTCTGATGGGGTGGTTTTGATGAGAGCGGAACCCTCGCTTAATTGTCGTTGTTCCCAGGTCCACCCAGACCTGGAGTCGTAGCACCTGTTATGGTCCCAGCCATGTATTGAATTGTGAAAGCAGAATAACATGTTTTTGTTACTTCAAAGCACCCAAGAAAATTAATTTTCGACATTAAATGACCCATAATTAGTTGATATACTGTTAACCAAACAAATCAATCAATCAGTTCTCTTGATGATTCTTGAATGAACTTTGAAAAGCCAGTGTATGAATATTTATACCATTACTGGACTGAATGATCTTTTTCGACTCACCATTGCTCAGCTGGGAAGACGTAGTAAAGCTGACACAAGACAATTTTAACCTATTCTCTTTCTAGTTGAATAACTCAAAAGGGGTTTTCATTCATTCTTACGACAAATAGTTTCAAGATGGCTAAATG
The DNA here is from genome assembly GCA_964036315.1 of Acanthosepion esculentum. Taxonomy (NCBI): domain Eukaryota; kingdom Metazoa; phylum Mollusca; class Cephalopoda; order Sepiida; family Sepiidae; genus Acanthosepion; species Acanthosepion esculentum. The sequence continues at coordinate 126,002,909 of OZ038481.1, forward strand.
TCTTATCGAAAAATCTGGAAAAAATAATCTCAACTAGTTTAGTGTTTTGTTAGATATTAAACATTTTGTGGTATGGCCAATTATGCTGTTAAACAATGGACAATTTTCCTATTACATCTGGTATAGAGAAGACAGCGAAATATTCAAATGAAGCAAATTCAAGGAAAATCATTTTCCTCATTTTTTTTTTCTTGAAAGCTGAACCAGCGGATAATAGTATATCTAACCCCCCACAAGGAGGGTCGTATGTGGCACGAGGCCGAGTTTAACGTGGGATCTCCGAGGCCGTAGGTTCGGCCAAAAATATTCCCTTTCGAACGCGTATAAACGGGTTCAGGGACAGTCTACCTCCCTGAACGAAACTCTGCCCTTAGGCGGAGCCACGTCCGGGTTCCTCTCTGCCCGAAGGCAGAGTTCGACTGTTTAGCCGAAAAAAGAATTCGGCTAGTCTCAACCAGCAGATAATAGTACTGTCGAATATCTGTTATCAGCAATGTAAAAATATTATCAATTCAATTATCGACGACCAAGTTTCAGCATCATAGCATTTTAAAATAATTTAGGGGAATACTGTTTATTTATTTAAATACTGTTTTATTATTTTGTATCATCGACCACCGTATAGATTATGGAATCCAGAACTCTGCAGTCAAATTAATTGTGAATTCTATAATCCTTTCCGTTGCTGGAAAGTTTAGTGCTTTGTCAGGGCTACATACAGTTATGAATTCAGAATTATCCTTTTCTTAGACTAATTGGGAACCATGACTGTCCAGTTAACCCATAGCTATGGTGAGAAGGGAAATATTCATATTTTCCCAAAAGTATTTGTTCGTAAATGTAAATGTAACGAACTCGACCGGAATTCGAAATTGAGCCGCTAACCATTAAATTACCTGCAGATGCTAATTTAACAGGCTTTTTAAAAGCCAGATCTATCAAAAATACTAGATCTGCAATGAAAATGAATTATCATGACTAAAGACTATTACACAATTCGCCAACTGATTTTTTTTAATATATCCTTTGTGTGTGCATGGCACCAACTGGTGATTGTTGAGTGAAGGGGATTAGATTCTTAACACAAAGCTACGTGTTCCGCTGAGAAGATTTATTCCAGTAATAGAAATAAAAGTGCGTTGTGGTGTAATTGATCTCGGCAGGGAATGAGAAATCAATAGACCCGAGTTCGAATTTCAGTCAAGTTTCTTGTATTCATTTACGCTTAAATACCCTAGGAAAAGTTATGAACCCGACAATTCTCCTCCCAGCTATGTGCTGAAAAACTGGTCTCTATCGTCTTAGTTGGAAACAAGTCTGCCGCAGAAAGAAATGGCAAACTACTGCGGGAATATCTTCTGCCTAGTTAGACCTGAATCGAAAGAGAATGATCCGCCAAGCGTGTACTACGTGTGGCAATTAACTGACCGAGTAATAGAAAGAAAATATGGTTGCAAAGATATTGCATGATTAGGAATCATTTCTTTTCCTCGTAACAGATTTCAAGATTCAGTAATTCGTCGATTACAAGCGAACTTCAAAGACTACAAATTCCGACATTTCCCGTATCTGAAATTCTCAATATTCAGGTAATAATATTCTTCTCTAAAACTTTATCGTGTCTCTTCTTATTTTGATGATCATAATGCTATCAGATGGATCAATGCAAATACTGAAATTCTCATGTCTCATACATTTCCCAAAGAGCTACTTGAAATATTAGAAAAGCTTGATTTATTCGAATAATGCATAACATCTACTAGAAAGACGCAGCCTACATATGGGCAGAGAACGAGTTCCGCGAATATAAAAATATTGAAGGATGTAGGCAAGAATGCCTTTTCTCACTGGATTTATTTAATCTATACAGCAAGACAACCCTAAAAGAACTAAATGACATAGCAGGATTGATTAGTGATAAACAATCTTATAATTATGTGTAGGGGTGACTCTGGTGAGAGGCTCCTGAAACCTGAAGAACCCTCAAATAATTTACTAATGGGAAACAAGAAGAAAAGGTTAACTCCAAAATGTAGGAAAGCGGGACGCCTGGTTGTCATCAAAAGAGACAGCCCACCGTCTCTGCTGGGTACAGCGGGCGTCCGAATGAAGCAGACACAGAAATTTTTCTGAGTATTGTAGTAACAGACAGCGGAATAATGGATAGAGAAATCCGAAATCGCTTAGAATTAGTGACATTTGCCTTCGAGAAAATAATCGAGGTATTAAGAAATAATGAAAAGTACTTAAAATAGTGCTCAACTTTAATGTAAGGACTGATGTCCTATATGACAGTGAATGGTGGCGGTATCCTCACAGATGATAAAGGACATTGAGGAAACAGAGATATGGTTTTATCGAAGGATTCCGAGAATGCCATGGTCTGAAAATGGGAGCAACAGGATTTTTAAGGAAAATAGAAACAACAAGAAACTTATATTTACAACAGACAATTGAAATTTCTGGAACACTTAGAAAGAATAGAAGACCGGGAGAATTTAACACTCATAGGACATGTCAAATGCTACAGACGCATGGGGTAAACTACTTAATAAGAATGTGTGAATTCATGGCATAACAAACACAAAGTAGGATGGTAAACGGTAAAACGTTATGTAGAGAAACAAAACTTTGAGAAATAAGAGATATGGTTATCTGCCCTTGGCAATTTAAGGTTGGTCAATCATCTTACAGTTACTGATTGGCGCGCTTTTCTACGTTTTTTGAAGAACACTCACTCTTGGTGAGATCTACGAAATGAACACATGCAGAACTTCTTCCGCAGATAAGTTTGGTCGCAGATACCATTAAGTTTTCAAGGACTTATTTGTGATATTTTTTAATACAACTTGTATAAATCAGAGGTCAGTTGCGTTCTATTCTTTATTTATTACAACGTCTGCATAAAGTAGGGGGGAATCTTATACGGGGTACACTTCAATTCCCAATAAATCACAGGAAGTTGTGAAGAGTTATGGCCGCCTATATTCTTAAATCATATGGTGCATATTTATAAGTTACTTCGCCTTGATATGCGAAACGGAATTAAATTTTACAAAGAAACCCTGCAGGCGTGACTGAATTATTTGTTAAACTGAGTTCAATTGCAACAAAATCTTAAAGTTCGAAAGCTGATTTTCTAGACAGACAAACTCACCGACGCGAACACTCTCCGTTATGAAATCTCATATATAAGATAAAAGATGCTTATCTATTATTAAAGGTTACGTAGACTGATGGACTGAATGAATGGGGTCGTATTATTGAAATCTTAGTTTTTAATAAAATGTTCACTGCTGAGTTGAATTTGGAATATTTGATTTTCTTGCCTAAAATAATACAGAGCCTCGCTTTCTTTAGCATTTACTTAATTCGGAAAAAGAAAAAAAGAAAGAAAATGACGATTGTGCTTTTAACCCCGATATGTTTTCAAGAATTCTTATGTAATTTTTTTTAATGAAACCATTCTTTTGATCCAGAAATCTCAAGTGTAAAAATGGTGGAAAAAATTTCCAGTTGTTATCGCATGAGAATAAACATGCAAATTATTCTTCATCTAATTTCAAATCACGCTTTCCTGTAAACATTCGCTGTCGTCATGATACACGCAAGGGAAAGGATTTTTTTTATTATTTATCTTTTAATATGATATAATGTATGCATACTTCAAATTAGACAGTTTACATTTAGCATAAACCTTTCCAGAACAGAAATGATCATCTTGAATTAGAATGGGATTAATGATGGTTCATACCCTGAATCAATCCAGCATAAGAAAGTACTAAACTCTAACCACTATATATAACTCGGTGCATGGATCAGTTATACCAAATATAGTATAAGAGATATGGAAATTAAACCATGGAGTGTTTACGATAGCGAAAATTTTGCTGAACACTGCAAAACGCTACATAATCAAAATAGTAAACTAAGGATTCTATTCATGTTTTTAAATAGCCATGACCGTTCTGGACATTCATGTGGATGTCCAATTTGCTCAGAAGTGTCTAAGCTAGTAGTGCAACTATCTTTTCGTATCAATAATTAAAAATGGCTTCAAGTAAAAGAATCCTCTAGATATTAAAGAAAACAATCCTTCACTATGTTATCGCAGCTGCTCACTAAAGCAGAAGAGAACAGGGCATTTTTCAACCTTGACCTTTCAATCGTGATCCCTACACGCTTGTAATTTCGTTTAGAGATGAACTAATTACCTTTTTAGTTCGATGTTATTACGAACCTAGTCGTAATACGCCTCTAAGTTTCGCATAGCAAATCTCTACTCATTTTTTAGAGAGATTTTTAGCATTTTAGTGATGCCATTTCTGTTTTAAGTCCCCTTTAACACAACACAGCGACTCCTCGCCGAATTCGAGGTCGGTACTGACCGGTCGGCTCTGATACGGTCGGTGCACAGGCTCCTGGCCTTTGATGAGAAGGTTTTGAGGAGCGTGTAACCACCTGTTAATTGATGCTGTAACCAGGTCCACCCTGACCCGTGGTCGTAGCACCTGTAAGGGTCCCATCTATGGGAAAATAGTTAATCCCCCAAGAGGTTACAAAACACTACGAATATATAAAAATAGGTTTTAATACCAGCAATACATTTTTGGAAATTTTTTAACCGTAATAGATTTTTGAAAGAAAAAAATTATTACCATCAATATATTTTTTGAAAAAAATATTACCAGCAATAAAAATTTTGTTGGCATTAAATGAACCATTGAGGTTGATATGCCGTAAAACAAGCCAAACCAAACCAAGATTTTTACTAAATAACTGAAATCATATCACGTGACTTTCAACAACAGCTTAAATGAATAACACATGTATTTCAAACAGAAAATCTTGATATAATCAATATGTTGAAATGCAACACCACTTTAAACGAAAGCTTAGGAATGAATGTTGTCTTAATATTTAAAAAGAATCAATAACAGTGGATTGAGGAGCCTTTTTTCCCGAAAATAATTTTCCAGATAAATACTTTATAAATTTTCAATCAACATTAACGCTAACTGTTCGCTAAATGAATGATCTTTAATTCCTTTATGGAAACGGTTGAACGAAGAATTTGTAGACATAAATTCAGTTGATATAATCAACAGCAAAAAATGATTAATTACATGAAGTGCAAAGACTATATTGAATCAATTGCCAGGACTGCTACTAGCAAAGACAATTCTTCTCGGCAGAATCTATGTTACATATTTATAAGTCTACCATTCGGCCTTGCTTTAATATTACTGCCACATGTGGTCTGCTGCTCCCGCTATATATTTAGAGATTATTGTTCAAATCAAAAGAAGAATTTGGATGCAGCTGGGTTCCCTTTCCAAATCGAACCCGTAGGCCTCGACCGTGGTGATGGAAAGCGGCCGGATGGCATTACCATCTTCCCTTTTAAAATGGGTAAGTCGTTGATTTGGGATGCGGCCTGTGCTGATACATTCTCGGCCGGTAATTTGATCAGGTCCGCTGTTGAGCCGGGGTTCGTCGCCCGAGATGCAGAGATAAAAAAAATAGCTAAATATTCTTCTCTTGCTGATAGATTTTTTTTTACTCCTGTGGCAGTGGAGACTTCAAGGGTTATTGGCCCTCATTCGATGGGCTTCCTTCGGAGGATTGGCGCGATTGCGTCTCGATTAAGGAACGGAGTGGCTCTTGCAGCGTGTCTCACTGGCGACAATTCGAGGTAATGCTTTCTCCATCATAGCGGCTGGCAGAGGATAGAAAAAAAATGTTTATAGTTACGTTGTCCTGGAATTGTCATCATTGGCCGACTGAACTTGCTTTGTTTCAAGTATTGTTTCCCTTAGATCGAACTTATCATTTCTTTTTATACTATAATGTATTTCAGTGTTATCCAATAAATCTCACTTTTGTCTAACAGATACGAATCTGCAATGTTATTGGTTTTGACGTAACATAACTTTTGCCGTAACATAACTTCCCTGTACTTCTTCTATAAATACTTTGTTCTATAAATACAAAAAGTATGTTGCTTTCTCTTTTTTTCTTCTCTCTTTCTATTCTCGCTGCAAGACGTAGTCCCAAAGAATCCTCGTCTCGACCATGGGTGACAGTCGTTAAATAATATTTCACGCATTCACGTACGCACGAACTTTTACGAACTTTTCCAACCTTCTCACTCACACCACAACTCACATGCTGAACATTCCTTATACACTCACATAGGCTTTCCTTACACAGCATATCTTCTGAGAACAGTCATTATAAACATCATTCCAGGAACTTTGAAATACAAAAATAATAGTTAAAGAGAGAAAAGTCTTGTTTTAATCAACCTTTTCTTTCTTAAATGCATGCTTTCTTTCCCATCGTCGTTGATATTTTACATGTTAAAAAGCATATTTTATGCGTAAAATCCACTAAATAGTCAGTCAGTAAAAACTTTGAAAAACTCCTAATACCCACGCCAGACACTTTTATACAGCAACCAAATTTGTGATTAGACCGGATAAAAGTGCCACATCAACATTTTAATTCACTACAACATGTCTATACAAAACACAATTTCTCCTGCGCGGCAAATAGAATTTTTCCATCACACGTGGAAATCACACCAGCTCGAATCGCCACGACTACTTCTACGACAAGAGCCTTACAACACTCCTTGACCCTTGTTTTAATCAACCTTTTCTTACTTAAATGCATGCTTTCTTTCATAACGTTGTTTGATATTGTACATCTTTTTAAATAGATATTTTATGTGTAACGATGTCCTTTGCTTATCCTTTTCCATGTCAGTTTTGTTTCCTAATCTAAAGTTAAATTAATGTTGTTGAGGACCGTGGTGTGATGATGTGAAGAGATATCAGAAGGTTAAACTTTCCTGCTGGCGGGTCCAGCTACATGGGAATGTCAGACTTTAATTAAGTCCAAATAAGACAAAGAAAACAAACAAGACCGATACATATATGTAAACAAATATATATTAATAACAAATTACAATGACATGGACAAATACAGTTTGTATGGATAAATTATGTGTGTGTGTTGTGTGTGTTCGTACGTACGTGTATTGTTCTTAGCGTGTTCCCAGATTTTGGGAAACGCTGTATCTGTGAGAGGTCACATTGGCCTAAGTGAAAAAGAGAGAGATTTTTACCTCACCTCCGCACGAGGTAGCGGTCTAAGGCCTGAGTCGAAAAAGAGAGAGAGAGTGAGAAGGGTCATCCAGTATTTATAGCCAGGGAAGAGAGACCCCTGTTGAAGGATTAAGGAACTGAGTAGGAGCTAACTCCGACAATGTCCACCACAATACCGTTGAAATGATTAGATATAACCATAACTTCTATTCTAACAATTTCTTCTCTCGCACAATTCTTGTGAAACTTTATTCCGCTACCTTGTTTCCAAGTCAATTTTGATCTTCAAAAACTTAAATGCAATGTCAATCGTTATCTACTATCTTCTTAATTCTGTTCTTTTCTGATTCTATCTAAATTGTAAAATGAACTTCAACAATTAGAAAAAATATTCTATTGTATAGGTTACATAATCAAAAGACTGACAAGCTCCTATCCTTATAGAAAATAGGAAAATGGAGACATAAGGCTGCATGTGCAAACATGTAAAGAATAAAAGATTGTGTCATGCAGGAAAATTACATGTTACACGACTTGGATAACATATCACCTAATTTTATTTTTTCAATTTTTTTTTTAACTGAATCTAATTAGTGAATCCTATCCGATTATATTCGATAAAGAAGGCCGGTCGTAAACTACATTCGTAACACCATTTGGGAGATTTTTCTTTTGCATCCGAATTTTTTCAACGACACTTGTCTGATTTACTGGGAGATTTGAATGATGCAAAAATAATTGTGGACAATATTTAAATTCATGAGAAGACGATGTATGAACATAATAAAAAAAAATTCTCAAAGTCAGTAAAACAGAGAAATCAGCCAGTCATTAAATTAAATGAGCGATAATGCGATTTTCGAAAACATAAAATAGGACCAATTGAACATAGAATATTAAGCAAGGGGAGAGTACCTAGTTATGAAAAGTTTCATAAATATGGAAGTTATCTGCTCCTACGATAATAAAAGAAGCTCGTATAATCACTCCTATGATGCAAACATTTTTAAAAAAATATTATAACTGATCTAATCTAGTATAGGTTATCCCCACATAACTTCATCAGTTTCGACATGTAGTCGTTAGAGGGTGTTGTTAAGTGCCTATATAAATATTTTCTGGGATCACCTTCTTTTCTCTCTTATTGTCCTATCATGTTGGCGTGACAACGTCAGCCGGTACCTTCCAAGACATGGGGATATTTTTCTCATGCCCAGGAAGTTCCTCTCTCACACATATAGATGTATCACCCACATAATTCTTTATTTGTAAAGTCTTGTTACTTTTGCATGCATAATTGTGTATTTTTTCTTTTTAATAAGTTGTAGTGAGTGCTAAATAATAATTACACTCTTTATACAATACCTTCATATAAGGTGGGGTGAGAAAAATGACGGAACTGAATTCGGGAAGCTATGTAAAATTTTCTTTGGACCAATGAAAACGTTGCCTTCCCAGAAATGAGCGGCGAACTGAGAAGACGGAAATAAATTCACTAGGCAATGTGAAATTGCTTTTGGACCAATGAAAACCTTGCCTTCCCAGAGATTGAGCGGCGAACTGAGAAGACGGAAATAAATTCACTAGCCAATGTGAAATTGCTTTTGGACCAATGAAAACCTTGCCTTCCCAGAGATTGAGCGGCGAACTGAGAAGACGGAAATAAATTCACTAGCCAATGTGAAATTACTTTTGGACCAATGAAAAACTTGCCTTCCCAGAGATTGAGCGGCGAACTGAGAAGACGGAAATAAATTCACTAGCCAATGTGAAATTGCTTTTGGACCAATGAAAACCTTGCCTTCCCAGAGATTGAGCGGCGAACTGAGAAGACGGAAATAAATTCACTAGCCAATGTGAAATTGCTTTTGGACCAATGAAAACATTGCCTTCCCAGAGATTGAGCGGCGAACTGAGAAGACGGAAATAAATTCACTAGCCAATGTGAAATTGCTTTTGGACCAATGAAAACCTTGCCTTCCCAGAGATTGAGCGGCGAACTGAGAAGACGGAAATAAATTCACTAGCCAATGTGAAATTGCTTTTGGACCAATGAAAACCTTGCCTTCCCAGAGATTGAGCGGCGAACTGAGAAGACGGAAATAAATTCACTAGCCAATGTGAAATTGCTTTTGGACCAATGAAAACCTTGCCTTCCCAGAGATTGAGCGGCGAACTGAGAAGACGGAAATAAATTCACTAGCCAATGTGAAATTGCTTTTGGACCAATGAAAACCTTGCCTTCCCAGAGATTGAGCGGCGAACTGAGAAGACGGAAATAAATTCACTAGCCAATGGGAAATTGCTTTTGGACCAATGAAAACCTTGCCTTCCCAGAGATTGAGCGGCGAACTGAGAAGACGGAAATAAATTCACTAGCCAATGTGAAATTTCTTTTGGACCAATGAAAACCTTGCCTTCCCAGAGATTGAGCGGCGAACTGAGAAGACGGAAATAAATTCACTAGCCAATGTGAAATTGCTTTTGGACCAATGAAAACATTGCCTTCCCAGAGATTGAGCGGCGAACTGAGAAGACGGAAATAAATTCACTACCCAATGTGAAATTCCTTTTAGACCAATGAAAACCTTGCCTTCCCAGAGATTGAGTGGCGAACTGAGAAGACGGAAATAAATTCACAAGCCAATGTGAAATTGCTTTTGGACCAATGAAAATCTTGCCTTCCCACAGATTGAGCGGCGAACTGAGAAGACGGAAATAAATTCACTAGCCAAAGTGAAATTGCTTTTGGACCAATGAAAACCTTGCCTTCCCAGAGATTGAGCGGCGAACTGAGAAGACGGAAATAAATTCACTACCCAATGTGAAAATGCTTTTAGACCAATGAAAACCTTGCCTTCCCAGAGATTGAGTGGCGAACTGAGAAGACGGAAATAAATTCACAAGCCAATGTGAAATTGCTTTTGGACCAATGAAAACCTTGCCTTCCCACAGATTGAGCGGCGAACTGAGAAGACGGAAATAAATTCACTAGCCAATATGAAATTGCTTTTGGACCAATGAAAACCTTGCCTTCCCAGAGATTGAGCGGCGAACTGAGAAGACGGAAATAAATTCACTAGCCAATGTGAAATTGCTTTTGGACCAATGAAAACCTTGCCTTCCCAGAGATTGAGCGGCGAACTGAGAAGACGGAAATAAATTCACTAGACAATGTGAAATTGCTTTTGGACCAATGAAAACCTTGCCTTCCCAGAGATTGAGCGGCGAACTGAGAAGACGAAAATTAATTCACTAGCCAATTTGAAATTGCTTTTGGACCAATGAAAACCTTGCCTTCCCAGAGATTGAGCGGCGAACTGAGAAGATGGAAATAAATTCACTAGCCAATGTGAAATTGCTTTTGGACCAATGAAAACATTGCCTTCCCAGAGATTGAGCGGCGAACTGAGAAGACGGAAATAAATTCACTAGCCAATGTGAAATTGCTTTTGGACCAATGAAAACCTTGCCTTCCCAGAGATTGAGCGGCGAACTGAGAAGACGGAAATAAATTCACTAGCCAATGTGAAATTGCTTTTGGACCAATGAAAACCTTGCCTTCCCAGAGATTGAGCGGCGAACTGAGAAGACGGAAATAAATTCACTAGCCAATGTGAAATTGCATTTGGACCAATGAAAACATTGCCTTCCCAGAGATTGAGCGGCGAACTGAGAAGACGGAAATAAATTCACTAGCCAATGTGAAATTGCTTTTGGACCAATGAAAGCCTTGCCTTCCCAGAGATTGAGCGGCGAACTGAGAAGACGGAAATAAATTCACTAGCCAATGTGAAATTGCTTTTGGACCAATGAAAGCCTTGCCTTCCCAGAGATTGAGCGGCGAACTGAGAAGACGGAAATAAATTCACTAGCCAATGGGAAATTGCTTTTGGACCAATGAAAACCTTGCCTTCCCAGAGATTGAGCGGCGAACTGAGAAGACGGAAATAAATTCACTAGCCAATGTGAAATTACTTTTGGACCAATGAAAACCTTGCCTTACCAGAGATTGAGCGGCGAACTGAGAAGACGGAAATAAATTCACTAGCCAATGTGAAATTGCTTTTGGACCAATGAAAACATTGCCTTCCCAGAGATTGAGCGGCGAACTGAGAAGACGGAAATAAATTCACTACCCAATGTGAAATTCCTTTTAGACCAATGAAAACCTTGCCTTCCCAGAGATTGAGTGGCGAACTGAGAAGACGGAAATAAATTCACAAGCCAATGTGAAATTGCTTTTGGACCAATGAAAACCTTGTCTTCCCACAGATTGAGCGGCGAACTGAGAAGACGGAAATAAATTCACTAGCCAAAGTGAAATTGCTTTTGGACCAATGAAAACCTTGCCTTCCCAGAGATTGAGCGGCGAACTGAGAAGACGGAAATAAATTCACTACCCAATGTGAAATTGCTTTTAGACCAATGAAAATCTTGCCTTCCCAGAGATTGAGTGGCGAACTGAGGACAGGAAATAAATTCACAAGCCAATGTGAAATTGCTTTTGGACCAATGAAAACCTTGCCTTCCCACAGATTGAGCGGCGAACTGAGAAGACGGAAATAAATTCAATAGCCAATGTGAAATTGCTTTTGGACCAATGAAAACCTTGCCTTCCCAGAGATTGAGCGGCGAACTGAGAAGACGGAAATAAATTCACTAGCCAATGTGAAATTGCTTTTGGACCAATGAAAACATTGCCTTCCCAGAGATTGAGCGGCGAACTGAGAAGACGGAAATAAATTCACTAGCCAATGTGAAATTGCTTTTGGACCAATGAAAACCTTGCCTTCCCAGAGATTGAGCGGCGAACTGAGAAGACGAAAATAAATTCACTAGCCAATGTGAAATTGCTTTTGGACCAATGAAAACCTTGCCTTCCCAGAGACTGAGCGGCGAACTGAGAAGATGGAAATAAATTCACTAGCCAATGTGAAATTGCTTTTGGACCAATGAAAACATTGCCTTCCCAGAGATTGAGCGGCGAACTGAGAAGACGGAAATAAATTCACTAGCCAATGTGAAATTGCTTTTGGACCAATGAAAACCTTGCCTTCCCAGAGATTGAGCGGCGAACTGAGAAGACGGAAATAAATTCACTAGCCAATGTGAAATTGCTTTTGGACCAATGAAAACCTTGCCTTCCCAGAGATTGAGCGGCGAACTGAGATGACGGAAATAAATTCACTAGCCAATGTGAAATTGCTTTTGGACCAATGAAAACCTTGCCTTCCCAGAGATTGACCGGCGAACTGAGAAGACGGAAATAAATTCACAACCCAATGTGAAATTGCTTTTGGACCAATGAAAACCTTGCCTTCCGAGAGATTGAGCGGCGAACTGAGAAGACGGAAATAAATTCACTAGCCAATGTGAAATTGCTTTTGGACCAATGAAAACCTTGCCTTCCCAGAGATTGACCGGCGAACTGAGAAGACGGAAATAAATTCACAAGCCAATGTGAAATTGCTTTTGGACCAATGAAAACCTTGCCTTCCCAGAGATTGAGCGGCGAACTGAGAAGACGGAAATAAATTCACAAGCCAATGTGAAATTGCTTTTGGACCAATGAAAAACTTGCCTTCCCAGAGATTGAGCGGCGAACTGAGAAGACGGAAATAAATTCACTAGCCAATGTGAAATTGCTTTTGGACCAATGAAAACCTTGCCTTCCCAGAGATTGAGCGGCGAACTGAGAAGACGGAAATAAATTCACTAGCCAATGTGAAATTGCTTTTGGACCAATGAAAACCTTGCCTTCCCAGAGATTGAGCGGCGAACTGAGATGACGGAAATAAATTCACTAGCCAATGTGAAATTGCTTTTGGACCAATGAAAACCTTGCCTTCCCAGAGATTGACCGGCGAACTGAGAAGACGGAAATAAATTCACAAGCCAATGTGAAATTGCTTTTGGACCAATGAAAACCTTGCCTTCCCAGAGATTGAGCGGCGAACTGAGAAGACGGAAATAAATTCACAAGCCAATGTGAAATTGCTTTTGGACCAATGAAAACATTGCCTTCCCAGAGATTCAGCGGCGAACTGAGAAGACGGAAATAAATTCACTTGCCAATGTGAAATTGCTTTTGGACCAATGAAAACCTTGCCTTCCCAGAGATTGAGCGGCGAACTGAGAAGACGGAAATAAATTCACTAGCCAATGTGAAATTGCTTTTGGACCAATGAAAACATTGCCTTCCCAGAGATTGAGCGGCGAACTGAGAAGACGGAAATAAATTCACTAGCCAATGTGAAATTGCTTTTGGACCAATGAAAACATTGCCTTCCCAGAGATTGAGCGGCGAACTGAGAAGACGGAAATAAATTCACTAGCCAATGTGAAATTGCTTTTGGACCAATGAAAACCTTGCCTTCCCTGAGATTGAGCGGCGAACTGAGAAGACGGAAATAAATTCACTAGCCAATGTGAAATTGCTTTTGGACCAATGAAAACCTTGCCTTCCCAGAGATTGAGCGGTGAACTGAGAAGACGGAAATAAATTCACTAGCCAATGTGAAATTACTTTTGGACCAATGAAAAACTTGCCTTCCCAGAGATTGAGCGGCGAACTGAGAAGACGGAAATAAATTCACTAGCCAATGTGAAATTACTTTTGGACCAATGAAAACCTTGCCTTCCCAGAGATTGAGCGGCGAACTGAGAAGACGGAAATAAATTTACTAGCCAATGTGAAATTGCTTTTGGACCAATGAAAACCTTGCCTTCCCAGAGATTGAGCAGCGAACTGAGAAGACGGAAATAAATTCACTAGCCAATGTGAAATTGCTTTTGGACCAATGAAAACATTGCCTTCCCAGAGATTGAGCGGCGAACTGAAAAGACGGAAATAAATTCACTAGCCAATGTGAAATTACATTTGGACCAATGAAAACCTTGCCTTCCCAGAGATTGAGCGGCGAACTGAGAAGACGGAAATAAATTCACTAGCCAATGTGAAATTGCTTTTGGACCAATGAAAACCTTGCCTTCCCAGAGATTGAGCGGCGAACTGAGAAGACGGAAATAAATTCACAAGCCAAGGTGAAATTGCTTTTGGACCAATGAAAACCTTGCCTTCCCAGAGATTGAGCGCCGAACTGAGAAGACGGAAATAAATTCACTAGCCAATGTGAAATTGCTTTTGGACCAATGAAAACATTGCCTTCCCAGAGATTGAGCTGCGGACTGAGAAGACGGAAATAAATTCACTAGCCAATGTGAAATTGCTTTTGGACCAATGAAAACCTTGCCTTCCCAGAGATTGAGCGGCGAACTGAGAAGACGGAAATAAATTCGCTGGCCAATGTGAAATTGGTTTTGGACCAATGAAAACATTGCCTTCCCAGATATTGAGCGGCGAACTGAGAAGACGGAAATAAATTCACTAGCCAATGTGAAATTGCTTTTGGACCAATGAAAACCTTGCCTTCCCAGAGATTGAGCGGCGAACTGAGAAGACGGAAATAAATTCACTAGCCAATGTGAAATTACTTTTGGACCAATGAAAACTTTGCCTTCCCAGAGATTGAGCGGCGAACTGAGAAGACGGAAATAAATTCACTAGCCAATGTGAAATTGCTTTTGGACCAATGAAAACCTTGCCTTCCCAGAGATTGAGCGGCGAACTGAGGAGACGGAAATAAATTCACAAGCCAATGTGAAATTGCTTTTGGACCAATGAAAACCTTGCCTTCCCAGAGATTGAGCGGCGAACTGAGAAGACGGAAATAAATTCACTAGCCAATGTGAAATTGCTTTTGGACCAATGTAAACCTTGCCTTCCCAGAGATTGAGCGGCGAACTGAGAAGCCGAAAATAAATTCACTAGCCAATGTGAAATTGCTTTTGGACCAATGAAAACCTTGCCTTCCCAGAGATTGAGCGGCGAACTGAGGAGACGGAAATAAATTCACAAGCCAATGTGAAATTGCTTTTGGACCAATGAAAACCTTGCCTTCCCAGAGATTGAGCGGCGAACTGAGAAGACGGAAATAAATTCACTAGCCAATGTGAAATTGCTTTTGGACCAATGAAAACATTGCCTTCCCAGAGATTGAGCGGCGAACTGAGAAGACGGAAATAAATTCACAAGCCAATGTGAAATTGCTTTTGGACCAATGAAAACCTTGCCTTCCCAGAGATTGAGCGGCGAACTGAGAAGACGGAAATAAATTCACTAGCCAATGTGAAATTGCTTTTGGACCAATGTAAACCTTGCCTTCCCAGAGATTGAGCGGCGAACTGAGAAGACGAAAATAAATTCACTAGCCAATGTGAAATTGCTTTTGGACCAATGAAAACCTTGCCTTCCCAGAGATTGAGCGGCGAACTGAGAAGACGGAAATAAATTCACAAGCCAATGTGAAATTGCTTTTGGACCAATGAAAACCTTGCCTTCCCAGAGATTGAGCGGCGAACTGAGAAGACGGAAATAAATTCACTAGCCAATGTGAAATTGCTTTTGGACCAATGAAAACCTTGCCTTCCCAGAGATTGAGCGGCGAACTGAGAAGACGGAAATAAATTCACTAGCCAATGTGAAATTGCTTTTGGACCAATGAAAACCTTGCCTTCCCAGAGATTGAGCGGCGAACTGAGAAGACGGAAATAAATTCACTAGCCAATGTTTAATTGCTTTTGGACCAATGAAAGCCTTGCCTTCCCAGAGATTGAGCGGGGAACTGAGAAGACGGAAATAAATTCACTAGCCAATGTGAAATTGCTTTTGGACCAATGAAAACCTTGCCTTCCCAGAGATTGAGCGGCGAATTGAGAAGACGGAAATAAATTCACTTGCCAATGTGAAATTGCTTTTGGACCAATGAAAACCTTGCCTTCCCAGAGATTGAGCGGCGAACTGAGAAGACGGAAATGAATTCACAAGCCAATGTGAAATTGCTTTTGGACCAATGAAAACCTTGCCTTCCCAGAGATTGAGCGGCGAACTGAGAAGACGGAAATAAATTCACTAGCCAATGTGAAATTGCTTTTGGACCAATGAAAACATTGCCTTCCCAGAGATTGAGCGGCGAACTGAAAAGACGGAAATAAATTCACTAGCCAATGTGAAATTACATTTGGACCAATGAAAACCTTGCCTTCCCAGAGATTGAGCGGCGAACTGAGAAGACGGAAATAAATTCACTAGCCAATGTGAAATTGCTTTTGGACCAATGAAAACCTTGCCTTCCCAGAGATTGAGCGGCGAACTGAGAAGACGGAAATAAATTCACAAGCCAAGGTGAAATTGCTTTTGGACCAATGAAAACCTTGCCTTCCCAGAGATTGAGCGCCGAACTGAGAAGACGGAAATAAATTCACTAGCCAATGTGAAATTGCTTTTGGACCAATGAAAACATTGCCTTCCCAGAGATTGAGCTGCGGACTGAGAAGACGGAAATAAATTCACTAGCCAATGTGAAATTGCTTTTGGACCAATGAAAACCTTGCCTTCCCAGAGATTGAGCGGCGAACTGAGAAGACGGAAATAAATTCGCTGGCCAATGTGAAATTGGTTTTGGACCAATGAAAACATTGCCTTCCCAGATATTGAGCGGCGAACTGAGAAGACGGAAATAAATTCACTAGCCAATGTGAAATTACTTTTGGACCAATGAAAAACTTGCCTTCCCAGAGATTGAGCGGCGAACTGAGAAGACGGAAATAAATTCACTAGCCAATGTGAAATTACTTTTGGACCAATGAAAACCTTGCCTTCCCAGAGATTGAGCGGCGAACTGAGAAGACGGAAATAAATTTACTAGCCAATGTGAAATTGCTTTTGGACCAATGAAAACCTTGCCTTCCCAGAGATTGAGCAGCGAACTGAGAAGACGGAAATAAATTCACTAGCCAATGTGAAATTGCTTTTGGACCAATGAAAACATTGCCTTCCCAGAGATTGAGCGGCGAACTGAAAAGACGGAAATAAATTCACTAGCCAATGTGAAATTACATTTGGACCAATGAAAACCTTGCCTTCCCAGAGATTGAGCGGCGAACTGAGAAGACGGAAATAAATTCACTAGCCAATGTGAAATTGCTTTTGGACCAATGAAAACCTTGCCTTCCCAGAGATTGAGCGGCGAACTGAGAAGACGGAAATAAATTCACAAGCCAAGGTGAAATTGCTTTTGGACCAATGAAAACCTTGCCTTCCCAGAGATTGAGCGCCGAACTGAGAAGACGGAAATAAATTCACTAGCCAATGTGAAATTGCTTTTGGACCAATGAAAACATTGCCTTCCCAGAGATTGAGCTGCGGACTGAGAAGACGGAAATAAATTCACTAGCCAATGTGAAATTGCTTTTGGACCAATGAAAACCTTGCCTTCCCAGAGATTGAGCGGCGAACTGAGAAGACGGAAATAAATTCGCTGGCCAATGTGAAATTGGTTTTGGACCAATGAAAACATTGCCTTCCCAGATATTGAGCGGCGAACTGAGAAGACGGAAATAAATTCACTAGCCAATGTGAAATTGCTTTTGGACCAATGAAAACCTTGCCTTCCCAGAGATTGAGCGGCGAACTGAGAAGACGGAAATAAATTCACTAGCCAATGTGAAATTACTTTTGGACCAATGAAAACTTTGCCTTCCCAGAGATTGAGCGGCGAACTGAGAAGACGGAAATAAATTCACTAGCCAATGTGAAATTGCTTTTGGACCAATGAAAACCTTGCCTTCCCAGAGATTGAGCGGCGAACTGAGGAGACGGAAATAAATTCACAAGCCAATGTGAAATTGCTTTTGGACCAATGAAAACCTTGCCTTCCCAGAGATTGAGCGGCGAACTGAGAAGACGGAAATAAATTCACTAGCCAATGTGAAATTGCTTTTGGACCAATGTAAACCTTGCCTTCCCAGAGATTGAGCGGCGAACTGAGAAGACGAAAATAAATTCACTAGCCAATGTGAAATTGCTTTTGGACCAATGAAAACCTTGCCTTCCCAGAGATTGAGCGGCGAACTGAGGAGACGGAAATAAATTCACAAGCCAATGTGAAATTGCTTTTGGACCAATGAAAACCTTGCCTTCCCAGAGATTGAGCGGCGAACTGAGAAGACGGAAATAAATTCACTAGCCAATGTGAAATTGCTTTTGGACCAATGAAAACATTGCCTTCCCAGAGATTGAGCGGCGAACTGAGAAGACGGAAATAAATTCACAAGCCAATGTGAAATTGCTTTTGGACCAATGAAAACCTTGCCTTCCCAGAGATTGAGCGGCGAACTGAGAAGACGGAAATAAATTCACTAGCCAATGTGAAATTGCTTTTGGACCAATGAAAACCTTGCCTTCCCAGAGATTGAGCGGCGAACTGAGAAGACGGAAATAAATTCACAAGCCAAGGTGAAATTGCTTTTGGACCAATGAAAACCTTGCCTTCCCAGAGATTGAGCGCCGAACTGAGAAGACGGAAATAAATTCACTAGCCAATGTGAAATTGCTTTTGGACCAATGAAAACATTGCCTTCCCAGAGATTGAGCTGCGGACTGAGAAGACGGAAATAAATTCACTAGCCAATGTGAAATTGCTTTTGGACCAATGAAAACCTTGCCTTCCCAGAGATTGAGCGGCGAACTGAGAAGACGGAAATAAATTCGCTGGCCAATGTGAAATTGGTTTTGGACCAATGAAAACATTGCCTTCCCAGATATTGAGCGGCGAACTGAGAAGACGGAAATAAATTCACTAGCCAATGTGAAATTACTTTTGGACCAATGAAAAACTTGCCTTCCCAGAGATTGAGCGGCGAACTGAGAAGACGGAAATAAATTCACTAGCCAATGTGAAATTACTTTTGGACCAATGAAAACCTTGCCTTCCCAGAGATTGAGCGGCGAACTGAGAAGACGGAAATAAATTTACTAGCCAATGTGAAATTGCTTTTGGACCAATGAAAACCTTGCCTTCCCAGAGATTGAGCAGCGAACTGAGAAGACGGAAATAAATTCACTAGCCAATGTGAAATTGCTTTTGGACCAATGAAAACATTGCCTTCCCAGAGATTGAGCGGCGAACTGAAAAGACGGAAATAAATTCACTAGCCAATGTGAAATTACATTTGGACCAATGAAAACCTTGCCTTCCCAGAGATTGAGCGGCGAACTGAGAAGACGGAAATAAATTCACTAGCCAATGTGAAATTGCTTTTGGACCAATGAAAACCTTGCCTTCCCAGAGATTGAGCGGCGAACTGAGAAGACGGAAATAAATTCACAAGCCAAGGTGAAATTGCTTTTGGACCAATGAAAACCTTGCCTTCCCAGAGATTGAGCGCCGAACTGAGAAGACGGAAATAAATTCACTAGCCAATGTGAAATTGCTTTTGGACCAATGAAAACATTGCCTTCCCAGAGATTGAGCTGCGGACTGAGAAGACGGAAATAAATTCACTAGCCAATGTGAAATTGCTTTTGGACCAATGAAAACCTTGCCTTCCCAGAGATTGAGCGGCGAACTGAGAAGACGGAAATAAATTCGCTGGCCAATGTGAAATTGGTTTTGGACCAATGAAAACATTGCCTTCCCAGATATTGAGCGGCGAACTGAGAAGACGGAAA
Organism: Acanthosepion esculentum; assembly: GCA_964036315.1. Classification (NCBI taxonomy): domain Eukaryota; kingdom Metazoa; phylum Mollusca; class Cephalopoda; order Sepiida; family Sepiidae; genus Acanthosepion; species Acanthosepion esculentum. The sequence goes on from OZ038481.1 coordinate 126,022,595, forward strand.
TAAATTCACTAGCCAATGTGAAATTGCTTTTGGACCAATGAAAACCTTGCCTTCCCAGAGATTGAGCGGCGAACTGAGAAGACGGAAATAAATTCACTAGCCAATGTGAAATTACTTTTGGACCAATGAAAACTTTGCCTTCCCAGAGATTGAGCGGCGAACTGAGAAGACGGAAATAAATTCACTAGCCAATGTGAAATTGCTTTTGGACCAATGAAAACCTTGCCTTCCCAGAGATTGAGCGGCGAACTGAGAAGACGGAAATAAATTCACAAGCCAATGTGAAATTGCTTTTGGACCAATGAAAACCTTGCCTTCCCAGAGATTGAGCGGCGAACTGGGAAGACGGAAATAAATTCACTAGCCAATGTGAAATTGCTTTTGGACCAATGTAAACCTTGCCTTCCCAGAGATTGAGCGGCGAACTGAGAAGACGAAAATAAATTCACTAGCCAATGTGAAATTGCTTTTGGACCAATGAAAACCTTGCCTTCCCAGAGATTGAGCGGCGAACTGAGAAGACGGAAATAAATTCACAAGCCAATGTGAAATTGCTTTTGGACCAATGAAAACCTTGCCTTCCCAGAGATTGAGCGGCGAACTGAGAAGACGGAAATAAATTCACTAGCCAATGTGAAATTGCTTTTGGACCAATGAAAACCTTGCCTTCCCAGAGATTGAGCGGCGAACTGAGAAGACGGAAATAAATTCACTAGCCAATGTGAAATTGCTTTTGGACCAATGAAAACCTTGCCTTCCCAGAGATTGAGCGGCGAACTGAGAAGACGGAAATAAATTCACTAGCCAATGTGAAATTGCTTTTGGACCAATGAAAACATTGCCTTCCCAGAGATTGAGCGGCGAACTGAGAAGACGGAAATAAATTCACAAGCCAATGTGAAATTGCTTTTGGACCAATGAAAACCTTGCCTTCCCAGAGATTGAGCGGCGAACTGAGAAGACGGAAATAAATTCACTAGCCAATGTGAAATTGCTTTTGGACCAATGAAAACCTTGCCTTCCCAGAGATTGAGCGGCGAACTGAGAAGACGGAAATAAATTCACAAGCCAAGGTGAAATTGCTTTTGGACCAATGAAAACCTTGCCTTCCCAGAGATTGAGCGCCGAACTGAGAAGACGGAAATAAATTCACTAGCCAATGTGAAATTGCTTTTGGACCAATGAAAACATTGCCTTCCCAGAGATTGAGCTGCGGACTGAGAAGACGGAAATAAATTCACTAGCCAATGTGAAATTGCTTTTGGACCAATGAAAACCTTGCCTTCCCAGAGATTGAGCGGCGAACTGAGAAGACGGAAATAAATTCGCTGGCCAATGTGAAATTGGTTTTGGACCAATGAAAACATTGCCTTCCCAGATATTGAGCGGCGAACTGAGAAGACGGAAATAAATTCACTAGCCAATGTGAAATTACTTTTGGACCAATGAAAAACTTGCCTTCCCAGAGATTGAGCGGCGAACTGAGAAGACGGAAATAAATTCACTAGCCAATGTGAAATTACTTTTGGACCAATGAAAACCTTGCCTTCCCAGAGATTGAGCGGCGAACTGAGAAGACGGAAATAAATTTACTAGCCAATGTGAAATTGCTTTTGGACCAATGAAAACCTTGCCTTCCCAGAGATTGAGCAGCGAACTGAGAAGACGGAAATAAATTCACTAGCCAATGTGAAATTGCTTTTGGACCAATGAAAACATTGCCTTCCCAGAGATTGAGCGGCGAACTGAAAAGACGGAAATAAATTCACTAGCCAATGTGAAATTACATTTGGACCAATGAAAACCTTGCCTTCCCAGAGATTGAGCGGCGAACTGAGAAGACGGAAATAAATTCACTAGCCAATGTGAAATTGCTTTTGGACCAATGAAAACCTTGCCTTCCCAGAGATTGAGCGGCGAACTGAGAAGACGGAAATAAATTCACAAGCCAAGGTGAAATTGCTTTTGGACCAATGAAAACCTTGCCTTCCCAGAGATTGAGCGCCGAACTGAGAAGACGGAAATAAATTCACTAGCCAATGTGAAATTGCTTTTGGACCAATGAAAACATTGCCTTCCCAGAGATTGAGCTGCGGACTGAGAAGACGGAAATAAATTCACTAGCCAATGTGAAATTGCTTTTGGACCAATGAAAACCTTGCCTTCCCAGAGATTGAGCGGCGAACTGAGAAGACGGAAATAAATTCGCTGGCCAATGTGAAATTGGTTTTGGACCAATGAAAACATTGCCTTCCCAGATATTGAGCGGCGAACTGAGAAGACGGAAATAAATTCACTAGCCAATGTGAAATTGCTTTTGGACCAATGAAAACCTTGCCTTCCCAGAGATTGAGCGGCGAACTGAGAAGACGGAAATAAATTCACTAGCCAATGTGAAATTACTTTTGGACCAATGAAAACTTTGCCTTCCCAGAGATTGAGCGGCGAACTGAGAAGACGGAAATAAATTCACTAGCCAATGTGAAATTGCTTTTGGACCAATGAAAACCTTGCCTTCCCAGAGATTGAGCGGCGAACTGAGAAGACGGAAATAAATTCACAAGCCAATGTGAAATTGCTTTTGGACCAATGAAAACCTTGCCTTCCCAGAGATTGAGCGGCGAACTGGGAAGACGGAAATAAATTCACTAGCCAATGTGAAATTGCTTTTGGACCAATGTAAACCTTGCCTTCCCAGAGATTGAGCGGCGAACTGAGAAGACGAAAATAAATTCACTAGCCAATGTGAAATTGCTTTTGGACCAATGAAAACCTTGCCTTCCCAGAGATTGAGCGGCGAACTGAGAAGACGGAAATAAATTCACAAGCCAATGTGAAATTGCTTTTGGACCAATGAAAACCTTGCCTTCCCAGAGATTGAGCGGCGAACTGAGAAGACGGAAATAAATTCACTAGCCAATGTGAAATTGCTTTTGGACCAATGAAAACCTTGCCTTCCCAGAGATTGAGCGGCGAACTGAGAAGACGGAAATAAATTCACTAGCCAATGTGAAATTGCTTTTGGACCAATGAAAACCTTGCCTTCCCAGAGATTGAGCGGCGAACTGAGAAGACGGAAATAAATTCACTAGCCAATGTTTAATTGCTTTTGGACCAATGAAAGCCTTGCCTTCCCAGAGATTGAGCGGGGAACTGAGAAGACGGAAATAAATTCACTAGCCAATGTGAAATTGGTTTTGGACCAATGAAAACCTTGCCTTCCCAGAGATTGAGCGGCGAATTGAGAAGACGGAAATAAATTCACTTGCCAATGTGAAATTGCTTTTGGACCAATGAAAACCTTGCCTTCCCAGAGATTGAGCGGCGAACTGAGAAGACGGAAATGAATTCACAAGCCAATGTGAAATTGCTTTTGGACCAATGAAAACCTTGCCTTCCCAGAGATTGAGCGGCGAACTGAGAAGACGGAAATAAATTCACTAGCCAATGTGAAATTGCTTTTGGACCAATGAAAACATTGCCTTCCCAGAGATTGAGCGGCGAACTGAAAAGACGGAAATAAATTCACTAGCCAATGTGAAATTACATTTGGACCAATGAAAACCTTGCCTTCCCAGAGATTGAGCGGCGAACTGAGAAGACGGAAATAAATTCACTAGCCAATGTGAAATTGCTTTTGGACCAATGAAAACCTTGCCTTCCCAGAGATTGAGCGGCGAACTGAGAAGACGGAAATAAATTCACAAGCCAAGGTGAAATTGCTTTTGGACCAATGAAAACCTTGCCTTCCCAGAGATTGAGCGCCGAACTGAGAAGACGGAAATAAATTCACTAGCCAATGTGAAATTGCTTTTGGACCAATGAAAACATTGCCTTCCCAGAGATTGAGCTGCGGACTGAGAAGACGGAAATAAATTCACTAGCCAATGTGAAATTGCTTTTGGACCAATGAAAACCTTGCCTTCCCAGAGATTGAGCGGCGAACTGAGAAGACGGAAATAAATTCGCTGGCCAATGTGAAATTGGTTTTGGACCAATGAAAACATTGCCTTCCCAGATATTGAGCGGCGAACTGAGAAGACGGAAATAAATTCACTAGCCAATGTGAAATTGCTTTTGGACCAATGAAAACCTTGCCTTCCCAGAGATTGAGCGGCGAACTGAGAAGACGGAAATAAATTCACTAGCCAATGTGAAATTACTTTTGGACCAATGAAAACTTTGCCTTCCCAGAGATTGAGCGGCGAACTGAGAAGACGGAAATAAATTCACTAGCCAATGTGAAATTGCTTTTGGACCAATGAAAACCTTGCCTTCCCAGAGATTGAGCGGCGAACTGAGGAGACTGAAATAAATTCACAAGCCAATGTGAAATTGCTTTTGGACCAATGAAAACCTTGCCTTCCCAGAGATTGAGCGGCGAACTGAGAAGACGGAAATAAATTCACTAGCCAATGTGAAATTGCTTTTGGACCAATGTAAACCTTGCCTTCCCAGAGATTGAGCGGCGAACTGAGAAGACGAAAATAAATTCACTAGCCAATGTGAAATTGCTTTTGGACCAATGAAAACCTTGCCTTCCCAGAGATTGAGCGGCGAACTGAGGAGACGGAAATAAATTCACAAGCCAATGTGAAATTGCTTTTGGACCAATGAAAACCTTGCCTTCCCAGAGATTGAGCGGCGAACTGAGAAGACGGAAATAAATTCACTAGCCAATGTGAAATTGCTTTTGGACCAATGAAAACATTGCCTTCCCAGAGATTGAGCGGCGAACTGAGAAGACGGAAATAAATTCACAAGCCAATGTGAAATTGCTTTTGGACCAATGAAAACCTTGCCTTCCCAGAGATTGAGCGGCGAACTGAGAAGACGGAAATAAATTCACTAGCCAATGTGAAATTGCTTTTGGACCAATGTAAACCTTGCCTTCCCAGAGATTGAGCGGCGAACTGAGAAGACGAAAATAAATTCACTAGCCAATGTGAAATTGCTTTTGGACCAATGAAAACCTTGCCTTCCCAGAGATTGAGCGGCGAACTGAGAAGACGGAAATAAATTCACAAGCCAATGTGAAATTGCTTTTGGACCAATGAAAACCTTGCCTTCCCAGAGATTGAGCGGCGAACTGAGAAGACGGAAATAAATTCACTAGCCAATGTGAAATTGCTTTTGGACCAATGAAAACCTTGCCTTCCCAGAGATTGAGCGGCGAACTGAGAAGACGGAAATAAATTCACTAGCCAATGTGAAATTGCTTTTGGACCAATGAAAACCTTGCCTTCCCAGAGATTGAGCGGCGAACTGAGAAGACGGAAATAAATTCACTAGCCAATGTTTAATTGCTTTTGGACCAATGAAAGCCTTGCCTTCCCAGAGATTGAGCGGGGAACTGAGAAGACGGAAATAAATTCACTAGCCAATGTGAAATTGCTTTTGGACCAATGAAAACCTTGCCTTCCCAGAGATTGAGCGGCGAATTGAGAAGACGGAAATAAATTCACTTGCCAATGTGAAATTGCTTTTGGACCAATGAAAACCTTGCCTTCCCAGAGATTGAGCGGCGAACTGAGAAGACGGAAATGAATTCACAAGCCAATGTGAAATTGCTTTTGGACCAATGAAAACCTTGCCTTCCCAGAGATTGAGCGGCGAACTGAGAAGACGGAAATAAATTCACTAGCCAATGTGAAATTGCTTTTGGACCAATGAAAACATTGCCTTCCCAGAGATTGAGCGGCGAACTGAGAAGACAGAAATAAATTCACTAGTCAATGTGAAATTGCTTTTGGACCAATGAAAACATTTCCTAACCAGAGATTGAGCGGCGAACTGAGAAGACGGAAATAAATTCACTAGCCAATGTGAAATTGCTTTTGGACCAATGAAAACCTTGCCTTCCCAGAGATTGAGCGGCGAACTGAGAAGACGGAAATAAATTCACAAGCCAATGTGAAATTGCTTTTGGACCAATGAAAACCTTGCCTTCCCAGAGATTGAGCGGCGAACTGAGAAGACGGAAATAAATTCACTAGCCAATGTGAAATTGCTTTTGGACCAATGAAAACATTGCCTTCCCAGAGATTGAGCGGCGAACTGAGAAGACGGAAATAAATTCACTTGCCAATGTGAAATTGCTTTTGGACCAATGAAAACCTTGCCTTCCCAGAGATTGAGCAGCGAACTGAGAAGACGGAAATAAATTCACTAGCCAATGTGAAATTGCTTTTGGACCAATGAAAACATTGCCTTCCCAGAGATTGAGCGGCGAACTGAAAAGACGGAAATAAATTCACTAGCCAATGTGAAATTACATTTGGACCAATGAAAACCTTGCCTTCCCAGAGATTGAGCGGCGAACTGAGAAGACGGAAATAAATTCACTAGCCAATGTGAAATTGCTTTTGGACCAATGAAAACCTTGCCTTCCCAGAGATTGAGCGGCGAACTGAGAAGACGGAAATAAATTCACAAGCCAAGGTGAAATTGCTTTTGGACCAATGAAAACCTTGCCTTCCCAGAGATTGAGCGCCGAACTGAGAAGACGGAAATAAATTCACTAGCCAATGTGAAATTGCTTTTGGACCAATGAAAACATTGCCTTCCCAGAGATTGAGCTGCGGACTGAGAAGACGGAAATAAATTCACTAGCCAATGTGAAATTGCTTTTGGACCAATGAAAACCTTGCCTTCCCAGAGATTGAGCGGCGAACTGAGAAGACGGAAATAAATTCGCTGGCCAATGTGAAATTGGTTTTGGACCAATGAAAACATTGCCTTCCCAGATATTGAGCGGCGAACTGAGAAGACGGAAATAAATTCACTAGCCAATGTGAAATTGCTTTTGGACCAATGAAAACCTTGCCTTCCCAGAGATTGAGCGGCGAACTGAGAAGACGGAAATAAATTCACTAGCCAATGTGAAATTACTTTTGGATCAATGAAAACTTTGCCTTCCCAGAGATTGAGCGGCGAACTGAGAAGACGGAAATAAATTCACTAGCCAATGTGAAATTGCTTTTGGACCAATGAAAACCTTGCCTTCCCAGAGATTGAGCGGCGAACTGAGGAGACGGAAATAAATTCACAAGCCAATGTGAAATTGCTTTTGGACCAATGAAAACCTTGCCTTCCCAGAGATTGAGCGGCGAACTGAGAAGACGGAAATAAATTCACTAGCCAATGTGAAATTGCTTTTGGACCAATGTAAACCTTGCCTTCCCAGAGATTGAGCGGCGAACTGAGAAGACGAAAATAAATTCACTAGCCAATGTGAAATTGCTTTTGGACCAATGAAAACCTTGCTTTCCCAGAGATTGAGCGGCGAACTGAGGAGACGGAAATAAATTCACAAGCCAATGTGAAATTGCTTTTGGACCAATGAAAAACTTGCCTTCCCAGAGATTGAGCGGCGAACTGAGAAGACGGAAATAAATTCACTAGCCAATGTGAAATTGCTTTTGGACCAATGAAAACATTGCCTTCCCAGAGATTGAGCGGCGAACTGAGAAGACGGAAATAAATTCACTAGCCAATGTGAAATTGCTTTTGGACCAATGTAAACCTTGCCTTCCCAGAGATTGAGCGGCGAACTGAGAAGACGAAAATAAATTCACTAGCCAATGTGAAATTGCTTTTGGACCAATGAAAACCTTGCCTTCCCAGAGATTGAGCGGCGAACTGAGAAGACGGAAATAAATTCACTAGCCAATGTTTAATTGCTTTTGGACCAATGAAAGCCTTGCCTTCCCAGAGATTGAGCGGGGAACTGAGAAGACGGAAATAAATTCACTAGCCAATGTGAAATTGCTTTTGGACCAATGAAAACCTTGCCTTCCCAGAGATTGAGCGGCGAATTGAGAAGACGGAAATAAATTCACTTGCCAATGTGAAATTGCTTTTGGACCAATGAAAACCTTGCCTTCCCAGAGATTGAGCGGCGAACTGAGAAGACGGAAATGAATTCACAAGCCAATGTGAAATTGCTTTTGGACCAATGAAAACCTTGCCTTCCCAGAGATTGAGCGGCGAACTGAGAAGACGGAAATAAATTCACTAGCCAATGTGAAATTGCTTTTGGACCAATGAAAACATTGCCTTCCCACAGATTGAGCGGCGAACTGAGAAGACAGAAATAAATTCACTAGCCAATGTGAAATTGCTTTTGGACCAATGAAAACATTTTCTAACCAGAGATTGAGCGGCGAACTGAGAAGACGGAAATAAATTCACTAGCCAATGTGAAATTGCTTTTGGACCAATGAAAACCTTGCCTTCCCAGAGATTGAGCGGCGAACTGAGAAGACGGAAATAAATTCACAAGCCAATGTGAAATTGCTTTTGGACCAATGAAAACCTTGCCTTCCCAGAGATTGAGCGGCGAACTGAGAAGACGGAAATAAATTCACTAGCCAATGTGAAATTGCTTTTGGACCAATGAAAACATTGCCTTCCCAGAGATTGAGCGGCGAACTGAGAAGACGGAAATAAATTCACTTGCCAATGTGAAATTGCTTTTGGACCAATGAAAACCTTGCCTTCCCAGAGATTGAGCGGCGAACTGAGAAGACGGAAATAAATTCACTAGCCAATGTGAAATTGCTTTTGGACCAATGAAAACCTTGCCTTCCCAGAGATTGAGCGGCGAACTGAGAAGACGGAAATAAATTCACTAGCCAATGTGAAATTGCTTTTGGACCAATGAAAACCTTGCCTTCCCAGAGATTGAGCGGCGAACTGAGAAGACGGAAATAAATTCACTAGCCAATGTGAAATTGCTTTTGGACCAATGAAAACATTGCCTTCCCAGAGATTGAGCGGCGAACTGAGAAGACAGAAATAAATTCACTAGCCAATGTGAAATTGCTTTTGGACCAATGAAAACATTTCCTAACCAGAGATTGAGCGGCGAACTGAGAAGACGGAAATAAATTCACTAGCCAATGTGAAATTGCTTTTGGACCAATGAAAACCTTGCCTTCCCAGAGATTGAGCGGCGAACTGAGAAGACGGAAATAAATTCACAAGCCAATGTGAAATTGCTTTTGGACCAATGAAAAACTTGCCTTCCCAGAGATTGAGCGGCGAACTGAGAAGACGGAAATAAATTCACTAGCCAATGTGAAATTGCTTTTGGACCAATGAAAACATTGCCTTCCCAGAGATTGAGCGGCGAACTGAGAAGACGGAAATAAATTCACTTGCCAATGTGAAATTGCTTTTGGACCAATGAAAACCTTGCCTTCCCAGAGATTGAGCGGCGAACTGAGAAGACGGAAATAAATTCACTAGCCAATGTGAAATTGCTTTTGGACCAATGAAAACCTTGCCTTCCCAGAGATTGAGCGGCGAACTGAGAAGACGGAAATAAATTCACTAGCCAATGTGAAATTGCTTTTGGACCAATGAAAACATTGCCTTCCCAGAGATTGAGCGGCGAACTGAGAAGACGGAAATAAATTCACTAGCCAATGTGAAATTGCTTTTGGACCAATGAAAACATTTCCTAACCAGAGATTGAGCGGCGAACTGAGAAGACGGAAATAAATTCACTAGCCAATGTGAAATTGCTTTTGGACCAATGAAAACCTTGCCTTCCCAGAGATTGAGCGGCGAACTGAGAAGACGGAAATAAATTCACAAGCCAATGTGAAATTGCTTTTGGACCAATGAAAACCTTGCCTTCCCAGAGATTGAGCGGCGAACTGAGAAGACGGAAATAAATTCACTAGCCAATGTGAAATTGCTTTTGGACCAATGAAAACATTGCCTTCCCAGAGATTGAGCGGCGAACTGAGAAGACGGAAATAAATTCACTTGCCAATGTGAAATTGCTTTTGGACCAATGAAAACCTTGCCTTCCCAGAGATTGAGCGGCGAACTGAGAAGACGGAAATAAATTCACTAGCCAATGTGAAATTGCTTTTGGACCAATGAAAACCTTGCCTTCCCAGAGATTGAGCGGCGAACTGAGAAGACGGAAATAAATTCACTAGCCAATGTGAAATTGCTTTTGGACCAATGAAAACATTGCCTTCCCAGAGATTGAGCGGCGAACTGAGAAGACGGAAATAAATTCACTAGCCAATGTGAAATTGCTTTTGGACCAATGAAAACATTTCCTAACCAGAGATTGAGCGGCGAACTGAGAAGACGGAAATAAATTCACTAGCCAATGTGAAATTGCTTTTGGACCAATGAAAACCTTGCCTTCCCAGAGATTGAGCGGCGAACTGAGAAGACGGAAATAAATTCACAAGCCAATGTGAAATTGCTTTTGGACCAATGAAAAACTTGCCTTCCCAGAGATTGAGCGGCGAACTGAGAAGACGGAAATAAATTCACAGGCCAATGTGAAATTGCTTTTGGACCAATGAAAACCTTGCCTTCCCAGAGATTGAGCGGCGAACTGAGAAGACGGAAATAAATTCACTAGCCAATGTGAAATTGCTTTTGGACCAATGAAAACATTGCCTTCCCAGAGATTGAGCGGCGAACTGAGAAGACGGAAATAAATTCACAAGCCAATGTGAAATTGCTTTTGGACCAATGAAAACCTTGCCTTCCCAGAGATTGAGCGGCGAACTGAGAAGACGGAAATAAATTCACAAGCCAATGTGAAATTGCTTTTGGACCAATGAAAACCTTGCCTTCCCAGAGATTGAGCGGCGAACTGAGAAGACGGAAATAAATTCACTAGCCAATGTGAAATTGCTTTTGGACCAATGAAAACATTGCCTTCCCAGAGATTGAGCGGCGAACTGAGAAGACGGAAATAAATTCACTTGCCAATGTGAAATTGCTTTTGGACCAATGAAAACCTTGCCTTCCCAGAGATTGAGCGGTGAACTGAGAAGACGGAATTAAATTCACTAGCCAATGTGAAATTACTTTTGGACCAATGAAAAACTTGCCTTCCCAGAGATTGAGCGGCGAACTGAGAAGACGGAAATAAATTCACTAGCCAATGTGAAATTACTTTTGGACCAATGAAAACCTTGCCTTCCCAGAGATTGAGCGGCGAACTGAGAAGACGGAAATAAATTTACTAGCCAATGTGAAATTGCTTTTGGACCAATGAAAACCTTGCCTTCCCAGAGATTGAGCAGCGAACTGAGAAGACGGAAATAAATTCACTAGCCAATGTGAAATTGCTTTTGGAACAATGAAAACATTGCCTTCCCAGAGATTGAGCGGCGAACTGAAAAGACGGAAATAAATTCACTAGCCAATGTGAAATTACATTTGGACCAATGAAAATCTTGCCTTCCCAGAGATTGAGCGGCGAACTGAGAAGACGGAAATAAATTCACTAGCCAATGTGAAATTGCTTTTGGACCAATGAAAACCTTGCCTTCCCAGAGAATGAGCGGCGAACTGAGAAGACGGAAATAAATTCACAAGCCAAGGTGAAATTGCTTTTGGACCAATGAAAACCTTGCCTTCCCAGAGATTGAGCGCCGAACTGAGAAGACGGAAATAAATTCACTAGCCAATGTGAAATTGCTTTTGGACCAATGAAAACATTGCCTTCCCAGAGATTCAGCGGCGAACTGAGAAGACGGAAATAAATTCACTAGCCAATGTGAAATTGCTTTTGGACCAATGAAAACCTTGCCTTCCCAGAGATTGAGCGGCGAACTGAGAAGACGGAAATAAATTCACTAGCCAATGTGAAATTGCTTTTGGACCAATGAAAACCTTGCCTTCCCAGAGATTGAGCGGCGAACTGAGAAGACGGAAATAAATTCACTAGCCAATGTGAAATTACTTTTGGACCAATGAAAACCTTGCCTTCCCAGAGATTGAGCGGCGAACTGAGAAGACGGAAATAAATTCACTAGCCAATGTGAAATTGCTTTTGGACCAATGAAAACCTTGCCTTCCCAGAGATTGAGCGGCGAACTGAGCAGACGGAAATAAATTCACAAGCCAATGTGAAATTGCTTTTGGACCAATGAAAACCTTGCCTTCCCAGAGATTGAGCGGCGAACTGAGAAGACGGAAATAAATTCACAAGCCAATGTGAAATTGCTTTTGGACCAATGAAAACCTTGCCTTCCCAGAGATTGAGCGGCGAACTGAGAAGACGGAAATAAATTCACTAGCCAATGTGAAATTGCTTTTGGACCAATGTAAACCTTGCCTTCCCAGAGATTGAGCGGCGAACTGAGAAGACGAAAATAAATTCACTAGCCAATGTGAAATTGCTTTTGGACCAATGAAAACCTTGCCTTCCCAGAGATTGAGCGGCGAACTGAGAAGACGGAAATAAATTCACTAGCCAATGTGAAATTACTTTTGGACCAATGAAAACCTTGCCTTCCCAGAGATTGAGCGGCGAACTGAGAAAACGGAAATAAATTCACTAGCCAATGTGACATTGCTTTTGGACCAATGAAAACCTTGCCTTCCCAGAGATTGAGCGGCGAATTGAGAAGACGGAAATAAATTCACTAGCCAATATGAAATTACTTTTGGACCAATGAAAACCTTGCCTTCCCAGAGATTGAGCGGCGAACTGAGAAGACGGAAATAAATTCACTAGCCAATGTGAAATTACTTTTGGACCAATGAAAACCTTGCCTTCCCAGAGATTGAGCGGCGAACTGAGAAAACGGAAATAAATTCACTAGCCAATGTGACATTGCTTTTGGACCAATGAAAACCTTGCCTTCCCAGAGATTGAGCGGCGAAGTGAGAAGACGGAAATAAATTCACTAGCCAATGTGAAATTGCTTTCGGACTAATGAAAACCTTGTCTTCATAGGAAAGAAAACCTTGTCTTCCGCCAAGAAAGAAAACCTTGTCTTCCGCCAAGAAAGAAAACAAAGTCGCGAGCCTATTCGAAATTCTTTTTTTGACATGAAATGGGGAGAAAAATAATTAAATAAGTGCAGAGAGTGCGCTAACATCACAATATGGTGGACAAGGATATCCGAAAAATAGAAGAGTTCCAAAAAATATTTGTTGTTTTAATTACACTCTCCATGATATCCACAAGAAAATCTAAAGCCCACGACATTACCAGATAAGTCATGGCAGAAATTAGGAACAGTCATTCTATAACTAGACGACGAATATTACTTACTTTTAATTGACTATATTCGTGAGAAAGATAAATGCTAATGGTAATATTAGCCGTTCTCTTATAAGGAAACATTCAACATTCATTATTTGAGGAGAGTTGTCAACAATTTAGAAATTCTGAATCTGCGAGAATAATTGGCTTCATTGTTGTTTTATTTTATCCAATTATATCATGCAACCGATGATGAAAGGTAATGACGTTAATTTTATTCTTTAAATATCTGTAATTTCTTTACTCTCACTACAGATACATTTGTTTAGTGAAACTGCATCTAACGCACTCTATTCTATATTCAATTTACTTATTGCCTATATGAAATTTGATATACCTTATTTGATATACACTAATTCTAGATATTGATTTCTTTATGATGGAATCAAGGTAGATACCTTCACTGATTTCATTCCATTTCCAGATCATAATTTCTTTTTGGCAAATGTTATCTTGAATAACACACATAAACCCACTAATCAACATATATATAATATGAAAATTAAATAAAATTTTCAACAGATTAGGTATCCCAGGTGAAATAGTGAGGAACAATAGATTATTCCCGATTAGTATTTTTATACGATTTTGCATTACTTTTCAATCACGCTATAGTAAAAGATCTAATTTTCGGAAACTTAAAAATCCAAATGAATCCTTCTACAAAAAAATAAATATTGTCTATAAGGTAGACTAAACACTTTCAAAGATCATCACTTCTGTTTTATTGTTAAAGTCAATAAATAAAAAAAAATATATTCTTGATAAAGGAGGTTTTGTAATAATAGCAGTAACAATGACGAAGCACTTCCGTGAGCAAGCTAATATCCCCGTTTCTCTGTATTACATTTTGTTATTTTTGAGAAAGTAAATAAAGGTCTCCAACGGTACACAATTTTCTGCTGTCACTGCTACCTAACTGAAAATGAGGAACCATTAAAGAACAAACAATAGGAGTAAATAGGTTCGCCTATCGTCCAGTTCGTACTCCTCCTCGGTATTTTGAACAGGAGAAGACGTTTATCCCTTGTTAAAGATTGGGTTTCTGGTTCCTTCTTAAAGTCTTCTCATTCTCTTTCATTGCTAGTAGCCCCTTGCACTTTATCGGCTTGCTTGAGGGGACCTGATTTTAAAAAAAAAATGACTGGATAACTTGAAACTACAAATGATTCACGATAAAATAATCGCACTTGTTATCGTTGATACGAATTGGACTTGATCTGTGTTAATCCTTTGTGTTTATGAAAATGATCATGGCAAAGGCACCAACAGTTTATAGATGCTGAACATCAGAACAATGTCATAATAAAATACATGTTACGTATTTCCAAACGCGAATGTAATTAATAATGCACCACGTGGTTAAAAGGAAAGATAATACCATTTAACTAATCAAAAGCGGGAAAATAAATGTTTTCATCAAGCTTTCTTGAATCAAGAAAATTTTTTATAAAAAATAGCGTTTTATATTCACTGAGCCCACGCGTTCAACCTGCTGCAGTCTACGTGCCGTGAATGACTAAATCTGTTACCATCTGAAATGTTTAATGCATTATTCAAAGGTACAGAAATTTATTTTTATCTCCCCAATTCACTTAAGTACAAACACGCCCACACGCATCGCTCACCACAACTCATACATAAATTATGAATGATATTTCCCGTCTTATTTTCAAAACACTGGCCACTATACAAACAATCGCCGAAACCTGATTTGTAAAAATGAAGAGAAACCAGTTCTGTGTATGTTTCCTTCCTTCTCATTTAATTCTATTTCTCTGTTTTGTTGCTTGATGATGAATCATAACATGCCTTTCTGTAGCGCTTTCGGTTTATGTCGAAACCTTTTCTCGGTGTTTGTTGGCTAGTCTCTCCTCTTAATGTTAGCGGTAGAATGGTTCTCATACATCACTTGTAAAGGGTGTTAAATTAAGACGGATTATATATAAGGGTGTTTCATTAAGACGGATCAAAGTCCGTAGTAAATACACCAGTGTTATTGATGAAAATCTATTTCTCTATTGGATCATGTTATTTAAATCATGGCAATTATGCGTGAAAAATAATGTCACCCAAATGTCCTCCAAATCTGAAAGAAAAAGAAAAAAAATCATTAGATGCTTGAACTTAATTCGCATAAAAATCGGTCCAATTTATTGGAATACTTTATTAATACTGGTAAAACAGACTACTTTTAAATAATGAAGATAATTTTATAAAATTAATTATACGTTTCAGATAAAAACATATTAGAATTTTGTTTGAAGTGAATATGAATAGGAAAAGTTTAAAAATCAATGTGCATAAATTAATACTTTCTTGTTATATTTGTGCTTTACAAAAAAAATGTGTTTGAACTGCATGTAAAAAATAAATAAAATTATCTTTCAGATCCATCGGGTTTTTTTGACAATGTGAATTCAATGAAATTGACACACGGAATGCAATAATTATCTCGATTTTAAAACTTTCCGTACTGCGCCGATTTTTTTTTTTTTTTTTTTTAATGCATAAACTTAAAAAAATCATATCGTTTCCATTTTAATAGCTGAAAATATATTGAGGCAAAGTTGCCGAGTAAAAGGGAGATAAATATAAGAATTGTATCAAAGTTATCTCCCTTGAATAATTTAAAATTTCGCTATAGATATGTAATAGTTATGTTAACTATTCGACTACATTTCCTTTTTAAAACAATAATGTTCACTATGTACTATGCCCAAGAGCAACTCGGAGATAGATATTTACAGAGTAATAGGTAAGGAGCAAAGAATATTATGATATCTGGGGAAGATAATGGCTATCCGAGGCTTGAACAGGTTAGCATTGTAGTAACTGTAGAAGTCAAGTGACTTACCTGCTAACATGGCTGCTTTCTTGTGTCTTCTTGGAAAAGCATGTCAGCTAATTTTACCTCATTTATAGGTGAGTACATAATGCACCCGTTAGGTTGGTCCATTTAACTTCGTGGCTACACCAGTCTACTTGTGTGCCTGACCCCTTGCAAACTAACCAATATTCTACAGTAACCTGCGAACATCATGTGAGAGGGTTCCATAAAGGGGCGGTACATGGGAAGGAGCTGTTCAAGGGGAACATACTTCTCACCAATAGAATACAAACGGAATGAGGGTGGTTCGTTAGAATGTGTGTGGCAAGGCAGGTCTTAGCCTTAACTGTTAGAAATGGGGGAAGTAAGGATGTCGTTCGTCTGAACACTTTCCATGATAATAGCGATTGAATAGAGAGAGGCTTTCAAATATTGTTTATTGAAAATGAGTTATAACGTGAAAAATGATTAATCACCTAAAAGGCCGCGTAAACGCTTTTGGGCTCTATATATGGAATGTGAAGAATAGACAGCTCTTGAGCATATATTGCAGCAGTCATCCATTTTCGTCCTGATATGGCGAGATGTGATGGAGAATAGAAGGAAGAGTCCGATAGTTACTGCCTCCCATGCACGAGTTGCACTCGACGTCTTGGACGAAATTAAGTCCAATTAGGCATTCATATACGTTTTACTGTTAACAGCTCTAAATCATGACAATCCAAGAAAAAGCAAAACAAGCCCAATACTGTTGTGAGTTCGTATTTCGATCAACTTAATTATTATTCTTTTAAAAATATTTATTTTAATACTTACTCTTGGTAGAAATAGTTATGAATTTGGTACCTAAACTAGGATTAGCCCGAAAGCTCGGGCAACAGCCAGGAATTCAATTTATCAAAATATTATATATTATATCACATACTACCTTTAAAAAGGCATCCTATCGGGCGGCATTTAAGCTAGCTCCTGCAGAGGGTTCTTGATGTGGGCCTTCATCACAATCGATAGGGAGGAATAGATGCGATAGGCAAGAATAAACTACAGAAGAACTCAAAATTGATCGCTGAATTTAAGTATTCCATTAATATTTAAGCTTATATTTTAAGAGTTCAACGATATTTCTTGATGTACCTAGGGCCTTAATTTCCGTACAAACAATTATTTTTATTTTATGGGGGACTTTCGTTAGATATCGTAATTGATTTCGACTATTGCCAAATTTATTTCCAAGTTATAAAATTTGTTATCGTACAAAGACTTTCGTCCCTAAAAATCATGTTAAAAAATCGCCTAAAACAATCGCAGTAATGAAAAATTTGAAACCAGCCCGGAATGTTTTAATTTGTTCACTGAGAAGCCCTGATTCCAAAATGGTATGATATATTAATTAAATTTAAAATTTGTTTTTTGTTTTTGTTTTTATTTTACTTTACTTTTATTTTGATTATTATAATATAATATGTGCGCTCATTAATTATATAATATGCACTTTAAGATACCTTCTCCTGTGGCGAATGCTATTTTATTTAATATGGAGGTTTTTTATGTATTTTAATAGTTTCTAGAGTTTTGTGTCTTTCCTTGTACTGGGTACTGTAGAGTACCTCGGTGGTATTTACTAGTAAATGTTTTATGCTAATAGTTCTACTTTTGTCCTTCATGATGTATTGGTCGATGAGTGCACGGGTTTCGATACTTGCAGCCTAAATACACCATACATATATATATATATATATATATATATATATATATATATATATATATATATATATGTTAAATAAATTTTATTAAATAAATATATATATATTAAATACATTTTCACCAATAACAATACTGACTTTAATCCGTCTTAATGAAACACCCTTTACATACATACATATATATATATACATATATATATATATATATATATATATATATATATATAAAGGGTGTTTCATCTTAATGAAACACCCTTTACACACACACACACACACACACACACACACACACACACACACACACATATATATATATATATATATATATAATCTATAAAGGGTGT
Source organism: Acanthosepion esculentum (assembly GCA_964036315.1). Taxonomy (NCBI): domain Eukaryota; kingdom Metazoa; phylum Mollusca; class Cephalopoda; order Sepiida; family Sepiidae; genus Acanthosepion; species Acanthosepion esculentum. Next base: position 126,040,514 of record OZ038481.1, read on the forward strand.
TTCATTAAGATGGCTCAAAGTCAGTAGTGTTATTGGTTACAATATATTTAATTCTCTATTGGATCATGTTATTTAAGTCATGCCAATCATGTGTGAAAACTAATATCGCCCAAATATCTGCCAAATCTGAAAGAAAAACAAAATAATCATTAGGCGCTTAAACTTAATTCAAATCGGTCCAAGTTATTGGAACCCCCTTTATATATATATATATATATATATATATATATATATATATTTTATTTTTTATTTTATATTTTATTATTTTTTAGAATATATATATATATATATATGTATATATATATATATATATATATATATATATATATATATATATATATATATATATACATATATATATATATATATATATATATATATATATATATATATATATACATATATATATATATACATATTCTACAAAATAATTTAATATAATATATACAGAGTGTCATAAAAATGACTTAATACGTCGTATAAAAAAACCATTGTTATTCACTTGTTATTCTCATGAAATTTATTAAAGTAATTGTTTGCACTCTCAATAAAAAAAAAGAATCATTCTCCTAATCTGAAATATGTTTCGTGTTTAAATAACCTACAAATGGTTGATACACAGTAAATAAACTAATCGGTTGTTCTTTCTATTCTCTTTCGTCTGTATACGCTGAGTCTATTCACCGAAACGAGTTTAAATATTTGCCTACATTGGCGTGTTCATTTTTGTATAAATATCTTTGAGAATTATAATCAATTTTCTCCTTCATATATTGGTTAAATTCAAGATAAACTCGGCTCCGTAATTTTAGATGTAATCCATTTTAGGATAAGACATGCACTCCACTATCGATGAATGTCATAGCGACTCCCAGATATAAAAGACGATCTGTTGACAGCCTATATCTTAAAGGAACAGACGATAGATAAATTATATATTCATAAGTTCGTCTATATTTGCATCACTTCAGGAATAGATAGATGCAGCATTGAGTACCTCCTGCGCTGTTTTGAACGTACAATCGGGACAAAGCGAAGCATACAGGTGTTTCGAAAAAATAACTAGCGAATTCATCGACAGATTGTTGCGGGGCCGATAAGGATGTCGCCCCCGCAAGCTTATGGAAGAAAGGTGAGAAACAGCCAAGACAATAAGAGGACAAAAGTAGAGGTATATGAAACAATAAACGTCAAATTTATTCATCCAAAGTGTACAAGAGTGTACTCTGGAGAAGTGTGTTTCTGTCGGTGTCGAGTCCGGTATGACTGGTTTCCTTCAGGGAAAGTTGGTTCGGTTGTATCGGCGAAACGAGTGTAGAGTTGGTCGGCGGCGGTATCTGGTCGACTGCCGGATGGGAGAGTTGGCAGTAGCTGGTTGGTCGAAGACGTGCGAAGGTTCGTTGGGTCGGTTAGGATGAGTGCCTAAACAAGGCCGAGTCAGAGCAGTGATACGACTTCCAACCGCGGAGATGGAGTCGTGCAGAAGTGACTTGACGAAGGCGATAGTCCCTGTACAGGGCCGAGTCAGATTAGCGATACGACTTCCAGGGCGGATCAACCGCGGTGACGAGATCGCGCCGAAGTGTAACACTTGACGAAGGCGGAGTCCCTAAATAGGGCCGTGTCAGAATAGTGATACGACTTCCAGTGCTGATCAACCGCGGAGACGGGATCGCGCCGAAGTTTAACTGGGTCAGAGAGGCGATACGTCTTCCAGGGTGGATCGATCGCGAAAACGGGATCACGCCGTAGAGTATTCTCTTGACGAAGGTACCTACAAAGGTAGCGTACTACACTTTTGATACTATCCCCCGGGCCGAGCAGCCCACGTTTTGGACGAAAACTGGGGCAAACAATATGTAAAACGATATGTTCCAGTACTCCCTGGCTAGAGGGAGTAGAAAACAGTATATATAAAATGAATGCCCTTGTTCGATGTTTGAGAAGCGCTGCCCAATCCGATACTCACAAGGTACGGTTTGGACTCAACCATATTGGACTAGTCGTCCAGTTTCTCGCATGTTGTTTGACTTAAATCTGCGAGATCAGGGGTTGTGAAAGGTCAAGGTCGTTTATCTAAGGAGCCGATAATGGCGGCCGCGACAAGATTACAGAGAATCTAAACAGAATATGAAGGAAAAGTAATGCGTCGTTTGTTTCTGTTTCAAAAGTAAATTCAGTTGTATGATTCGAATGTGCGGTTGTTTAATTTATTTACAACATCTGGTAATAAGGTTTCATTAGAAGAATTTTTTGATAACCGACGGTTAATCATGGAAGCTATTTGATAATTGTTTGTGGGTTGCTGCAAGATGTTTGTATGTAAAGTGATTTTCCTTTGAGTATTCTGTATGACTGATATGTACTTTTTCTGATCATGAGTGTGACGTCTAGGAAATCTACTTCTTTTGTTTATTTTTGACTAATTTAAAAACTTTTCTAGGGATACAAAAGGTGATTATCTCTCTTTGTTGGAGATAAGTCACGTGTGTGGCGTGGCAGCCGCTTAATGACGACGCTTCATACAGTGACGAGAGTTGCCTGTCATTCAGGCGGTTTATAGTAGCCGAGATGTTTTCTTTAGACCGCTCTCACCACAGTACAGGCAGAGGTTAAATCTGTCTCTACTGTAGTTTGCTAGTCCATAGTATCGTTTCCCTTTGGGAAAATATATTTCTCAGATATAGAAAGACATTCTAGCTTCTAGTTCTCAATTTGGGAAAACCCAAGACTCGCTGATTCGCATTCGGCCATTTTGAACGTGGAGTCCTAAACATAGCTACTCCAGAAACACTAAAAAATCTCCATATTATATGTAAGACCAGAAAGAACAATGTATGTCGTAAATATAATATGGTGATTCTTCTTTGTTTCCCTTTACATTTTACTTGCTGGGTAGATATGATATATTATTCTCTGTGTGATATATATATAAATTTGAGTACGACGTAGAATTATAATACTCTCAGTGAGAACAAATTATTCTTGTCATTCTTTTTTCGTTCAGCTATTTGTGACGTACATTTTTATTAAAAAACGGATATAATAATGCCCATAATGGGGGAATTACATGGGAAAATAAATCTTTCTAACTTAGATCTCTCCTGTTATATTTATATCATGTCATGATTATTTTTATAGTGTTATTTGTCTGTTATAGACGTTTAATATTATGAGACCGTCGTCCCTCAAAATGCCAATATAATTTGTGACGAGTATTTTGCTTAGTTCATGTAATATGTATATGCTAATTTTTTGATGAAGCAAACATGTTTCAGCGAAATTGTCAAAATTCCCAATAAAAACAAGAGGGACAGAGAAAAATTACACGAGAAAAGGTAATTTAATACAAGGGAAATCAAGGCTATTAGTGTTCACGCACAAGAGCGATATAGTCAAGTGGTTATTGTATTCTGACTTCAAGGCAAGGAAGATAATATGCGACTCTAAGACCGAGAATTGTCCATTAGACTAGGAAGAAATCGCAATATCCATCTCTAGGTTTTGTCTATAAATCTGGGTAAATAGGAGTCGTTCCCAGGGATTGAAACCAAACACTGTTAACTCGAGGGTTTCAGATCCGTTAAAACTTCCGATTATAACGCTAAACGTTCCTCCTGTGATATTATTTAGACAAGCAAATTCCTTGTCGAAGAATATTGATTTCTGTCAATGCTTGGTAATTTTAACTTGGCCTGTGCTTATTTTTATGGGTTCCAGAGATAAAGAGATGGTTTTAATTAGCATTCAATCGGTTATTTATGAGTAGAAATCTTTTATATCCCGTTGTATAAATTCGCAATTATATTTGTATTTTGAGATTACGGAAGCCCTCTGTGGTAATAAACATGATGTTACACTGGTTGACTCTTCATTCTGAGTTCATTATTTCTAGTATTTTATTTATTTAACCTTGTTCATTTTCATTTCGGTTTATGAGCCGGCATTTAGGTTAGTTTTGACGTTTTCTTTTTGTATGTTTAGCGTAATGAATGCTTTTGATGTAACGATTCAACTTACTCGGTCGTCTCAGCATTATGTTTGTGTATTTTGTAACTTCTCGGATATCATAGTCTGTAGTTGTGGGTAATTAATAATGGATAGAAATGATTTAAAAACTAACACAGTCCTATGCCACAGCTATAGAATAATAGTTTTCAAGACCAAAATTTGTTACGTTAAATAGCCTTTAAATTAGTTTAAAATAGCGTTTTCTGCCAATGCGATGGCCATTAAACCTGTAATAACTGACCTTACTATGCAAAATGCTCCATTATCTAACATAAAGAAATAGGCTAGCTACTGTCCAAAACACCTGACCTGGAGATTACGTTTAACATGAAATAGACTGCCGCTATTTAGTGCAGATATCTGTATGCCTACTGTCTACATCTGCACAGACACACACACACACACACACACACACAATATATATATATATATATATATATATATATATATATATATATATATATATATGGAACGATTGAAAGCCGAGCTAGTAGCAAAAATAAGACCTGATAAAACCGGAATTTATAAACAAGGATCATACCATTCATTAACGGATTCGAGGTTGATTGTATTTTATTATTAAATATTGTTTGCGAGAGTGATTCTTGCCATATAATTAACTTCATTATTTGTTTTTCGTATGAATGATTTACGTTATATAAATTGAACACGCACTACATAATTGATATATATATATATATATATATATATATATATATATATATATATAGAGAGAGAGAGAGAGAGAGAGAGAGAGAGAGAGAGAGAGGGGGAGGGAGAGAGAGTGAGGCATGTTTCGTTGAATAATTTAGACATGTTCTGTCTGCTAATTTTCAATAGGATCCTTTCATATACTTGGATAAGTTTTTTTGTGTCATTATTGAAGAAGGAAAGAAAATCGCCGTGTTTTAAAATGTGTACAGTAGATAATTTAAGTGCCAAGTTTTGCACTAGTAGTTTCTCTTTTTACTACTTATTTCGTTAAAAAAAATCTCCCCGCCATACTTAGTTGCCTCCCCTTAAACGGTTTCAGCTGTCACTTACCGACGTAACTTTCATCAATCCTCTTGTAAGACATTTAACTTACAGATGGACACAACAATTTTTCTTTAACAATAATGTTCAACTACATTATTTTTCTTTTAATAAACAATACACCGATGATAAGATTGCTGTCGAAAGTCCACAGCCCAAATAAGATCTTGTTCAATTTAATAATGTTTCATTTGAAAAAGACTAAAATCGCGTGTGTCTCTTGCCAGATTTCCGCTTATTGCCACAACACCGCCATGTATGTTACCAGTGGTGTCATCACAGTGTCACTTGGGTTATTGGATGCTGACCATTAGTGATCTGTAATAAGTGCTGCTTATGCCTTTATTCAAGCAGTAGTCGTTTGCTTGTACAGTGTAACCCGGATATAAGAGACCCGGATATAAGATAGATTTTCTCTGGTCCAAAATTAGAGCCTGTGATAATGTATATATAATAGACCAAACCCGGATATAAGAGAAACCCGGATATAAGAGAGTTCTTCTCCGGTCCCGACAACTCTCTTATATCCGGGTTACGCTGTACATCGCCGATCTGTGGAGATACATCTGCTTGATTGTATTCGCCAACTACACGTCATGGCAAACCATGGTATCAGCGTGTGTCGTGCTATAAGTTTCAACAATAATTTCTAACTGGGATTTAAGAGTCGCAGAACATCGCCATGTAAGTTCAGAACATTTTTCAACCTGTTCTGCTGCGATTTCTAAAACAGGAAGGCGATGTGATGTTACAGAAAATAATGCTCGCCTCTATGATTCCTTGAAATACTTTTATAAAATGAAACAGTGGTGGTCATCGGAGATATAGCCCTGGCTTCATTCCGAATTTCAGTTATTAGAACATCAAATCCGTTTTGCCAGATACCCCGACATGTTAACAGGCCGCCTTCCCACATATTTTGCTTCGCGGTGTACATTCTTTAAATATATCTGAAGTTAGATCTCTTTTTTTAATAATGGCAATGAGATTTGCATTAACCAGCCAGAGACTGTTTTGCATGCTATCCACAGGTAAAAGATCGTTGGCGCGATTTGCGTGCGATTTCCGTTCTTGCCTCCCCGTACGCATGCATCGATATTATGGAAAGTTGCTTCACTTAAAAAAAATCTCTCCGCGCGACACTAAAAGCCATATTAGAATACCTACGTAAATGCATTCACTTATTAACCAGTAGCCGGTTTTAATATAAACGAAAGAAACCAAGCCAAATAGATAATACCTTAAAATCTAGTGAATTCTATAACGCAGACCATTAGTATTACGGAAAAAAAGCAACAGAGCAGGCTTCGATGTTCCGTCGTGAGGATATCATGTTAATTTAAATCAACATTAAATCCGTTGGCCACGTGAACTAGAAAGACAGTTGATGCCGCCTTTCTTGCTAATCGAAATAAAAACCTAGATCTCTTGGGAAGGGGGTCACTAGACCTAACTATTTAAAAGCAAAACCTATTTTCGACACTCGCTCGCGAATGCCCTATTAAAACGCCCCGTTGGCTACAAGGATTCCCAAGCCAGAAAATGCAAACCAACTTGCTTAACGAAAGTCTAAAAATCGAACATACCTAAGCTCGTTAAGGTGAGAATCAATCAGTTACAACCTATTTAAAATTTAGATGTAAATCTCCATTGGCCCCTTGTAAAATTAATTACCGAAAATCCCATCTTAGCAAAAGGTACAATTAACACCGTAAATTCTCAGTAACGTTCCTGCCGACCAAAGAAAGAGAAAAAAAAAAATCATCTCAGCAATACGTGGGTCGTTCTAAGTAGTTTTAAATCAAAATCCCGGCTTAGATTCGCAGGTGCGAAACTAGTTCATACAGCAAACTGATCGAAGTCTATTCTGCTCGTACTGTGATTTGGAACCTTAGCCAAACAATGTCTCCACAGCTCCGACATCTAGTCATATCTCGCCGGATTGTGTCAAATCGTTATACAGGATAGACGACAAAGCAGTCAACAAAGCTGACACCATAACACATGTACTGAATATGATGGAACGAAGCCTGATTCTTTCAATGGGGACCTTAACAACTGTCGTCGTATTGCGTCGACAATGACAAAATGTAGGGAATATAGTATACGTCTTTACGATTGTATGCATACGTGAGTATAGAGTTTAAGTTCCACCGTCTGGAAACTCATTAAGATGTAAAACGGAGAGTCATCATAATTTATCAATTATCTCGGTACAATGAATAACATCACCAAAATCCACAATCCACCATGACGTGAGTTTATCATTCAGAATGTTTCCTTTTTCATAAAATCCATAACCTTATGGTATTTAAAAGATATAACACATAAATTAATCCCAAACAAAAATAATTTAAATACTAATTTGCATATAAAAAATTCAAAAACATTACTTAGTCACTCCTTTCTTAGAAATTGAATAGTGTCACTTCATGTTCTCCATAACATGCCTGACATTTCAGTTAAACTCATGAATATTTAAGAGGGTTCCTATACCTGAACATTTTTTAAAAAAACAATGAGATTTTTGCTTTTGTATATAAATACTTGTTACAAAATAAAATCCTCTCATTTGACTTGGAAAAGTTACAGAAGACGAAATATGTCGGCTAAGATGTTTCGCTTTTGTCTTTGTTCATATTGTTCTTTTACAGATATATTCTATCTGAGATCTTTTCGCGATAATGAAGTATTTGTGCAAACAATGTACATAGAATTCATAAGGATATTAATATATTGCATTGTTTTAATGTAATATTTATTTTTGTATTATCGATGGTGAAGATCATTTTTTTCCAATATGTGATGAGTTTAATTTCTTTCTCTTTACGTATTATGAATCTATTTATTCGATTTCATTGTTGTTAATGCGTAGTTGGTTTGATAATAATTTGATGGTGTTTTTACATTAACCTCATTATTATTTGTACTATTACGGGTTTTCATTTTTCCAATGTTACATTAATTTGTTTATATATATGTACATATACATACTTGCATAATTATATATATATATGTGTGTGTATGTGTATGTGTGTGCGTGTGTGTGCATCTATGAGTGCGCACGTGTATGCCTAATATTGTCGTTATGCATTACAAATAAAAACACCAGAGTTAATTTCTTATAAGTAACATTAAATTTTATTTAAATCTGCCTATCTCCCTCCTATCTATCTATCTATCTATCTATCTATCTATCTATCTATCTATCTATCTATCTATCTATCTATATCTATCTATCTCTCCTCTCTATCTATCTATCTATCTATCTATCTATCTATCTATCTCCTCTCTCTCTCTCTCTCTCTATCTATCTATCTATCTATCTATCTATATATCTCCTCTCTCTATATCTATCTATCTATCTCCCTCCTATCTATCTAT
>OZ038481.1:126053943-126066443 GCA_964036315.1 Acanthosepion esculentum
AGATAAAAGAAACCTCGATGAATTTGAATAAAATAGGAATTACATGAACACAAAAGGATCATTTGAAAAGCAACAGATTCAAGGCACCATTTGCGAAGTGTAATGAATGCTACTTTAATTAAAAGAGAAAGCAATTTACTTAGACGAGAAATCTATGAAAATTTAAGCACTAGATCATCCAAACTAAATATATTTGAATAAAAATATTTCCCTGTTTTCTGATGTTGCATTTGTTTTAAAAAAACACTCCAACCGAAGTGCCATTTTATTTTCTCATGAATTTTTTTTTGTATTTGCCAATCTCGGATCTGAAGTTGACAGAACATGCGCATTGCTTTGCAGACTTGTTAGAACAGTTACCCGAAGCAAATAGGAAAACTGTAAATATAATGTGTAGGAGAAGGAATTCGGGTGCTCTATCGAAACAAACTTTGAGATTTCATGACACAAAATCACATTCAATGAAAACAGCCAGTGAAATATTGTAGGGGAAAAAGACAAGAAAATTAGGCTGAATAAACCAATATGAAACGAATGTCCGCCTTATTTCCTCTTTGGTTTCGACTCAGTGTCCGAAATCTACGAACAATTAGATTTTATAGATTTATTTATGTTTCTTTTCTTTTCTTTGTCGTTTTCCGTTATTTTAGTGCGTATTTTCGCCAACATTATTTTCTGCATTCATCACCAGCCTCGATCTTAGTTCTATTCATTTAAGAACTTTTGAACTTCTTTTTTTGTTATTCTCTCTAAAAGTCTATATAAAATAGATTATCATTACAATTTTTCCCCATTTTAGCTTTCTCCCGTTTGGCACAAATGTAGAATTTCCCCATTGAACCAAATAATTATTTGGCTTTACAGATTTAGGAAATCAATAATAATTTAATTATAGCTTCAGGAAGTAGTGAATAATTCCATCACACTTGAATACAAACGTCGTTCGATACAAACTCTCATAACGTCATATAAAAACGTCAGCACTAACGCACACAAACATTGAAAAAGTTGTGTATTAGTTATTTTCTAAACTTACCTTAGATTTGGCACAAGATCACAGACAAGGCGGAATTCACTGATCAGTAGTAATGTTTATAGAAAATATTCTGATTATCATTATTTAACGAACCACCGCATTGAGGAACCGACTCCCAAGAGGTTACTTTCCAGATCGCTACAATCTTAGCATATTCAAGACCGCATAATCTGTGTCTCTTACTCTGTAACCCTCTAACTCGAGTGATCCTTGAGCCTTGTGCAAGATGAACATCGCTGTAAAAAATTGCGATTGTGGAAGGAATAAGAGAGAAGGTTGTTGTTGCGGTATTTTACAAGTATCATCAAGTATGTATAATTTATAAGAAAAAATAGATGTGTTTAATTTACTTAAGATCCATTGTAATTTTAAAATTTAAAACTGAAGAAAAAGAAAAGAAAAGTATTTTTCGCTATTGAAACCATCATAAAAATAAGAGATGAAGAACTGGAAGATTTCCAGGAGTACAGAAACTTACTGCTGATAATATCATTAAAGATATACTGCGAAAATGAAATTAAACAACGATAGAATGGAAAGCGTTTAATTTAATTTAAGCATAAAACAGTCTTCTTTAAAAAGGTTTTGTGTATAATGAATGTCTATTGCTAACTTTGATCTTGTTTTTTCAAACATTCAGATAAAATAACTTTAAAAAGAAACTTAGAAATGCTTAAAGATTGAATAAAAGGCTTATTGGCAGAAAGAGGTTATGACACATTAAATCACAAATGAAGAAATTATCTATCACAAAAGGGAATAAAGCCAGAAAAATGGAGGCTGCTAGGACACATAGAAAGAAGAAATGTTAACTGATTGAGTAAAAGGTTGCTTGATTGGGTACAATGGGTAACTTGTAGAAAGAACATGGAGAGAGGTTTGTTGATAATTCATGGGCGAACATTGCTCTGTCACCCTCATCATGGACAGATATTTTATCTGTAGCAGTATACTGAGTCAGGACTTTTCGGTTGTGATGTCGACAGTAACCTAAGCATCACGTCTCCTCGCTCTACGCCACTGTTGTTATCCGACTGAAATACAGATGCAAACGCTGCACTAATGTCACCGCAGGAAATGACACAACGACGTTGGATGCAACGTTGACCTGCCTTCGGAAATCCGTTCCCAATTTTTTATCGTAAGTTTACATTTTTTTTTCTTTTTGAAAAGGGTGGTCGAAGTTTCAAATCAAACGTTCCGAGTAGTCAAAGTTTCAAATCAGTGCCTGTCCTTCTTAAAGAGTTGCATCGGTGTACCTGCGTGTTTTAATCATTTCACAACAAGCAAGGGAATATAGCCACCCAGGTGTGTACTGAGCGTGACCGAATATGAGTAAAAGAAAATATTATTAAGGAGGTAGAACAATAAAAACTAGGAAATAAGAAGAAAAAGGATAACGAGTAACTTTGAATTTCATTTTTTCAAGAGATTTCAACAAGCGAAACGTAAGAGAGAAGAAACTGTTAGCCTAGAACTTAAGGTTACATCTAGGCATTTCAGGTGTATAGTGATGCGACCTAGATGTGTGTGTGGGGAGCCACCCGCGTCTGTGTTTATATGTGTGTGGAGAGATTAAGATACAGAGGACTTAAGAATGAACACGGTAAGTTTCAATTTTGATTTTAGGCGATCCTCAGATCATGGTCTGGAGACCGCTTGAGACATGAAATTACTAATTGCCATGTTGTATAGAGAAAAATGGTCAGTTATACTTAAAATCAGCAATTGAAATTCCTAGGGAAAATAATGAAGAAATAAAGGCTAGAAAATGTGACAATCACAGAAGATATTGAAAGTAATAGGGACAGAGCAAATCATCGAATAACCTACCCCTAAGGATCTTGTTGAAACGCTTGCCAGAACAGGGATTAAGCGAGAGCCACGAAGGACACGACATTTTCGAAGCGTCATGATTGCCCATGCTCTGAAGTTACCCAGTGCGCAGAAGAAGAATTCGATTCCAACGTCCACAATGTCTTTATCTATAATATCTATTTATTCGGTAATTGAGCATTCTTCACCAATAATTATAAGAATTTTAAAACACTCACCTAAAAAAAACTGGGAACGGATTTCCGAAAGCAGGTCAATGTTTCATCCGACCTCGTTATGTCATTTCCTGTTATGACATGAGTGCAGGTGGAGCGAGGAGACATGGTTCTTAGGTTACACCCCTCCCACACACGCATCTATGAACATTACTTTTGTGGTACACATATACGAGTTACTATCCGTCTTTTCAATTTTATTGATCAGTGAAATTAATAACAATCGGCGTAAATTTAGAAGTCCAATTTAAAAAAAAAATGCCTCCGTCAGGAATCGAACGAATATCACTTTACTTCGTGAGAGAAACAACTTTTTGAATCAAAATTGTGCCTTTACCATTTCGGCCACGCAGGCCTATCTGACAGTGGAAGTTTCGAATTTCCTTTTGAAGAAAGCACTTTTTCTTGGAACTTCTGCTAATCTATATCTGATAGCTTCAGTTTCTTACCCGAAACGTAAATAGCGTCACTTATTTGGATGTGATATTTACCTGACATAATCTCTTATTAATGTAAAAGTTATCTTTAGTGGACACTCGTATTTGAGTTGCTATCCCTTTTAGAGGTTTTATGAATTTCCTTGGCATGACACTGAATTGTGATTTAAAAATTTTCCTTTTATAATATTCGATCAATGTCATCTCAGGATAAACACCGGTTTAACTACATTGACTAGTGATTAGCATATGTTGAGAAAGAAAGATTTGATTTTAATCATCTGATCTCCGTCTGTAAAGAAAACGAAACCAGTATCAATGCTATCCGCTTACGATTATTATACAATATTCTTGTTAATGAACACAATGTCGCTGTAAGACTATACCAACTTCACAGGCTGCTTCGAGATTTTTAAACCGAGAATGCCGTCATCTTAAGACGCCATCTCGATAATAGTTCGATAACCTGCCATCGAAATAATTATATATAATCGTCAAGCGATAAACAGTGATTAATGCATGAATATTTTGTATGTCGTGTATGACTATGGCAGTGATGAATAAAATGAATGTAAGTAAATCAGGAAAGAGTTAGCAATTCACAATAGAAACAAATCTGATATGACAATTGGCTTGGACACAAATGATAAAAAGAAAGATGTGTATCTATATCGTCGTCTCGCAATTCCCATCGATAAAATATTTTTATTTTATGGAATATTTTGTCATTGAGAATGGATCTATTTACTTTTTTGTGGGCATCCCCACCCCCACACCAGCTAATAAAAATGACGTTGCTAAATTTACCCAATGTTACACAGATCTTGGGCACTCGTTTTTTGTAACATTACAAGGTTAACTTAAAACGATGCAAATGTACTGCCTTGTTACCTTAGATTTACAGTGCTGTTCGATAAAAGTGGCCCACCTGATATTTTTTTTTACTAAATGTTCTCTTCTCCGGTGAAACGAAAGTTGAGCTAAATTCAAAAGATAAGCGATCTAAAATCCGAAGAAGCTTTGAAAGTTCTTTGAATTTAGCAGTATGCACTGTCAAGCATCCGTTCAGTATAATGTTCTCGGGATGCTTTTCTTTTCATAGAACTGGTTTCTTAAAACCTATTGAAAACACCCTCAGGAGCGAGCAGTACAAGAGAATTTTAGAGTCTTGCCTGCTCCCTTCTGCTGAAAGGGTGCAAATTGACCCCACCAAGCTCATTTTTATGCAGGATAATGCTCCCTGTCAAAATGAAAATTGATGAAGGAATACTTTGATGACAAGCAGGTGAGTGTTATGACATAGCTGCCCCAATCTCCTGACCTCAACCCTATAGAAAACTTATGGAGCATTATAAATTACAGGCTCTCGAGAAAGCAGTTGAACAACAAAAAGGATTTGATTGTGAATTTCATATCCGAATGGAATTCAATGCTTGGATATGAGATTTGCCAGAACCTAATCAAGTCAATGCCACAAAAGGTTGAAAAGGTTATTCAAAATAAAGGAGGACCCATAGATTATTAAATATTTCGAACTATATTACCTATTATAAATAAATTATACCTCTATTGTTCTTTATTTAAAGCTGTTCGGTTATGTTTCTATTGATTACAAGTTGCAGGAAATAAGTGATCATTTTTTTTTGCACAGAGTTTTTCCCTAAATCTCATTTATATCCAAAATTATAATTATCAATAGAATACCTTAGGGTGAGTAAACTTTTTTACTAGATGGTCGGGAAGGGGTATTTATATTAGTAAGATTAAAATTTAGTTTGACCCCCAAAAACAATAGGCGAAAATTTTTTTAAGTAAAAAAAATCAGGTGAGTCACTTTTATCGAACAGCACTGTAGATTCATTTTAAAATTGTAGACTATCCGAATCTCTTGAGAAAATCCAAATAAGGTTCATCGATTCTCATCTGGCATCACGACTCCAGGCACTTTCCTTCCGACGGGGCCTGGCTTGCCTCTCTCTTTCCTGCGAATATTTTTATGGCATTTGTTGTAAGATTTCAACTGCTTGAATTTAAGCGTAATACTAGATTGGCAAATGAATCTCAGCGATTTACTGTTTAACTAGCTAAAGACAACCGTAGGTTCTATTCTAATCATTTCTTTTCTCGCCTTTTGAACTATATTCCGATTTCTTGCTTCTCCGTCACCTATAATATTCATCTATTTAAATACAAAGTCAATTGCCATAATCTGTCTTCCTGAATCCTGTTCTTTTCTGATTCTTTCTCCTGGCTAAAGTCTACCCATTCTCTTTCAACGTCAGTAACCTCATGTGTTTTAGGAACATTTTTGTTGTGGTAAACCCTCCTACAGTAGAATGAACTCTTCCTCCTCTCATAAATACTAACTGCGAGAGTCGGTTGGGAGGCAGACGCAGTGTTAACCTACCGTTCGGACATACATCTCTATCAACATTACTAACACTGTTGCTTTGTATATATCTTCAATATACCTGTTCAACCTACCTGGCCCCTAAACAACAAGCCACAACAATTTTAGCATTTTCTTGGAGTAAAAGGATAAAAAAAAGAAATATTGCACACGTTACAAAAATGTTGCTTTGTAAACTACTCATAGGATTGCTGCAATATTGCAGAGACATTTAAAATATAGCAGCTCGCAATGGAGCAATTGTTTTGTTTTCTATTAACGTATTTTAAAACAATGATATGGAGATGCAAATAAATTTATTGCATGAAATACTTTAATTAAAATTTTCATAAAATTCTTAACATATGATTTGATGAAAATCTAAATTAATTTTTCGGTGAATTCATGACAGTAAAACAAAGTCTAGATTCAAAATTTAGAAACATTTGCAAAACTGTCACATCAGTATCTGTCTATATCTCTGACATGAGGTATTAAGACGATTTACATTATTTACATTATTCGGACTGTTATCCTCATCGTCATTGCAATATTCACAACGTTTCGGCCTTTGTACGCTCCGGCATCTTCCGAATGTCTCACTTATTTCTCTGTAACTCAACTCCTCAGTTTTGGTTCACAACTTCTGTGGCATGAGAACACAGTGTCCCAGAGTATAAAAGCCGTTGGTTAGATCCAGTGATTAAATCCAAAGAGTTGTGAGTTCAATACCAGGCCAGTGATGAACCAAAACATGTTGAGTTAAAGGGAAATAACTGAGATATCTGGAAAAGGCATGGCACGTGGAACTAGAATAATCTAGCCCGCTGGACGAAATAAATGGTTCGGTTCGAAATTCTAATCACCTGAAGAAGGACGGAGCTAACAACGGCCGAAACTTTGTATATATGGCAATGAAGATGAGGATAACAGTCCGAATAATGTAAGTTGTCACATCACTATTAATGATCTACAGGACCTTTTCACAAGTATGGGGTGGCCAAATATTTATTATGTTTAAGTTAATCCTGCGAAAGGCCACATATGTGGAACATCTATGAATGAGCAATCTAATATATTATCTAGACGAACATACACATAATCTGTCTATGTTTCTGAGATGAGGTATTATGTACACTATTTACATTGTTCCGACTATCATCCTCATCTTTGTTGCCATATTTATCACAACGTTTCGGCCGTTGTACGCTCTGGCCTTTTTCAGGTGGTTGGAATATCGAACTCAACCCTCTACTCCAGCGAGAGAAATAAAGGGTTCAGATCGACATTCCAACCATCTGAAGAAGGCCGGAGCGTACAACGGCCGAAACGTTGTGATAAATATGGCAACAAAGATGAGGATGATAATCCGAACAATGTAAATAATGTACATAATCATTACACAATCATAAGGAAACCAAACCTGTTTACTAAGCTTAACGTTTGTAATGTTCGCATATAAACTTGGCTAAATCAATAATGTAAATATATACAGTCCCATGCACTATGTACAAAATAAAATAAAGATATAAGTAAAAATAACAGTAGAAAATAGACGGTGTTATTTCTCTCAGATATTTAGTCACATGAATCAGCAATAGTCATCGGACTTGATGGGATAAAGTAAAAATAATTTGAATAATAAAAAAAATAGACTGTCTGTTCATCCTTTGTGTCTCTCCATGAAGTTAATCTTTCGCTTAAAATAATTTTCTGTAACTCCCCACAACAAATAGAATTACACTCACAGTTTAACAATTTCTTTAATTTAATTATATCGGACATCGTGATGAACAATATTTTTAAGAACGTTACTAAGAGCTACAAAAGATAAGATGTGGAAAGCCATGATATCAAACGTACCTAAGGGACACTGCTCGTCGGATCAGTGAGTCGAACTTATTGCAACACATTTCAAGATAAACTAGATAAGTATTGTTCTACGGTAAGTACGATACTTTTGATTTTTTTTCCCCTTGGATTAACGCAACTTAAAATTATTAATCAACGTACTGTGAGATTAATACATTTTTTTCTTTTTCGCTGATATGCAAATAAATGCTTTTATGATGATAATCACTCACCAACAAAAAGCAAACCTCAAATCTATCAGCTTTTTATAGAGAGTTGTTGCCATTGAGCTATGGCTGTCGCTCTGTGAATAATTTGTAAATTAGTATTTCACCTGTTTTGTGAGTTCAGAAAAGAAAATGTACAAGAAATGAGAAGGAAAAAGAAAGAGTGATAGTGATGGGGAAAGAGAAATGCAAATGAAGAGGGAGTAGTGAGCATCTAAGTGTTTCACCTATCGTAAATGCACGGTGACGCCCTCTAGTGACTTCAAGTGATAAAATGTCAGGGACCTTCCCTCAGCTAAACCTTCTTTTAGTCTCCTCTTGGCCTTCCCCACACTACGAACTGATCAGTGACTGTCAATCATGTAGGAATTGTATTGCGCACAACTTTCTATCCATCCACCTCTCTTTCCCCAGTATCCCACACACACATGCACACACACACAAACTCACACACACACACACACACACACACACACACACACACACACACACACAAACAAACATGCACGCACCCCCACGCCTCCACACAATCACATATACAGACACATACACATGTACGCACACGCACACGCACACACGCACAAATAAAAACACAGAAAGATACACATACAAGCACAAGCAAGCAAGCCCACTCTAATAATGATAAATTAAAGTAATAAAATGAAGAGACATTGCTTGCAAACCGGGAAATAATACAAATTTATTATACTCATCACGCTAAACAAAAAACAAAAACAAAAAAACAATACTACCTACAGTTTAATGCTTTAATATATATCAACATAATAGATGCTTCATATGTTGCGTTGTATGTTGACTACCAGCTCCGTGGCCCTGGGGTGCGGACTCCATTCTTCATTTGCCATCCGGCTGCTAACTTTTCTCCGGCACGCATACGTTATTTTTTTATAGATACAGTTCATTTAATTAAATGCTCTGTTTTTAATTAAATAGGATTAATTCCATATGCCGGCGTGAATTTTCTAGAAATTCTGTAGAAAATATTCGTTCCCCGAGAGGAATCGTACCTGTACGGAAACCGTCATTTGACATGACTTGCTGTACAATTTAGCTACAAATAAGCGTCCTGTTACTAATTATTATTATTATTATTATTATTATTATTATTATTATTATTATTATTATTATTATTATTATTAATATAAATCATTATTAATCTGAAGAAGTCCTTTCGAAGGACGAATTGCGTAACTTAGGATTTTCCGATTTCCTCATTCCATATATATATATATATATATATATATATATATATATATATATATATATATATAGGTACGTATGTATATGTATATATAATTTTATGCTTTGCTATATTTATGGGATAAAATGCTCAATATCAGAGATAGAGCGTATTTAAATATAAAATATAACTGTCGCCTCTGACTGTTGTCTTCAATGTTCCCTTTTATATTTGATTTATGTGTGTGTGTGTGTGTGTGTGTATGTGTGTGTGTGAGAGAGAAATGTGGATGTTTATAAATATAAATTATATATATATATATATATATATATATATATATATATATATATATGCAATTTATTATATATATTATTTATATATTATATATGCGCGGTACTTAAATGAAAGCGCTCAATATCAGTGAATTTCTTTGCATAGGACTTAAAGAACACATTCAGTAGGCAATGCAGGAGATAACTCCTGAAATACTTCAAAATATGTATTGCTACGATAAAGATAGATTTGAATTTTGCAGGGATACTGACGGACCACAATTTTGATGTGAGATTTATATATCTATTTCTTTTGTATCATAATTATTAATACACATAAAATTGTGTCAGTTTGTTAAAAATATCTTGATTTCATTGAAATAGTTATTTCCGGTACACCCTATATTTAAACATTTTAATTTTAACTGCGGTTTCTTTAATAGACGCTTAAGTCATGTTACTGAAATGACAGCTTTCTGGACATTCGCAGGTAATGACATGTTTAACAAGACTATAAGCAGTTGAAATCATTCATTCTGAATGTATTAGATGTCAACAGTAGCAGATATTAAGAGCAATGGTGTTTTATATCCGAACAGACTTAAATCCTATGACGTTCTTTAAGAAATCGAAGACAGCGCATCTAAACATTATTTTATATATTGTGTTGTCCGAAAGTCTTTTCACACCTATACAATATAATTTTCTATTTCAAATGGCTGACACCAGCTCCCCCATTTTGGAAGAGAGTCTGCTTGCAATTGTATGATCGTGTGCATTCTGGCAAGAATATGAAGGATACGCGACATGAGTCCCCTGTAAGACTCGACAAATCAGCTCCTCCAAAGAAGACGATATTGCGATGGGAACATAAACTGTTTCTCATGGGATCAATTAAGGACAAACCGACGACAGGACGACCCTCAACGGGAATGACACCTGTGCAGAGGTGGCGGCATGTGTGCTACGATCAACAAAGAAGTGACTACGAAACCGGCCTTCCGAGCGAGGAATTCCCAACACCACAATGTTAACACACATGACAAAGGATCTTGATTTGAAACAGTTTAAGCCCTGATTCGTCAACGAACTAATCGATAACGACATGGACAAAAAAAGGGTGTCGTGCGGACAGTTGATTTATTTCCGGCAATTACAAAACGTACAAAATTTACATTGTTCGGATTATTGTCCTCATCTTTGTCACCATATTTATTACAACGTTTCGGCCGTTGTACACTCCGACCTTCTTCAGGTGGTTGAAATGTCGAACTGAACCCTTTATTTCGCTCGCTGGGGTAGACTGTTCTAGTTACACGTGCCATGTTTAATGGATGTCAATTATCAGATATCTCCTGTTAATACCCCTCTCCAAGTTTTCCACTACCTTAACCAGGTATTGAACTCACACTCTTTGGGTCCTGTACTGGATCTAACTAACGCCTTTATCCACTGTGCCAAGTGTTCTTCAATACCCGGTTAAGGCGGTGGAGAACTTGGAGAGGGGAATTAACAGGAGATAACTGATAACTGACATCCATTAAACATGGTAAGTGGAACTAGAACAGTCTACCCCAGTGAGCGAAATAAAGGGTTCAGTTCGACATTCAAACCTCCCGAAGAAGGCCGGAGCGTACAAACGTTGTAATAAATATGGCGACAAAGATGAGGACAATAGTCCGAATAATTTAAATAGTGTACATAATACCTCATCTCAGAAATATAGACAGATACAATCACAAAACGTGAAAAGTTTTTTTTTCTCCGATGAATGTAAATTTACCGTAGTTTTAGTGGTGACGAGACTTTCGGACCACCATGTACAGTTGAGTATGTCTACAAGAGAGATGTTCCTCGTTGATCCCACTAGAGTTTCTCAAACCCTCCAAAGTAGGTGTCGTAATTCCAAGTTCCCAAATTCTCAGAACCATACATTTTCTTTAACATTAGATTAGCGCACCGCACCTAGAAGGTGTTCACCCCAATCAAAATTAAAAAATTAAATATATATTTCAGCTAGCAATTTAAAACTAGTCTAAACACCACTTCCTGAATTGGAAAACTAATTTTGTGAGCTTATTGGAGATGAAAAATAGAGATAAATTATTTTCCAATAGCTACGTGAAATAAATTCATAGCTCCATACATAAAATTGATCACTTGAACAAGATGATAAATTTCTTCGTCAATATTACTCATCTCAGTTGTCACTCACAAGACAGCAGTACAACTTTTCTTACAAGATATTTTTCATATTAACATTCATTCAAAAACTCTTAAATCTTCCTTCTATAACGTACATTTTACAAAATATTTTTTTTAATTCGAATTTTGTCTTACATTCATTTTTCTTTATAAAACATACAATAATCCAAAATAATTTTTCACACTCTATTGCCTTGTATAATTCTGGTATAAAGTTGTTACCATTTGCTACACAAAAGTTGAATTATTTCATTTTCAATCTACTTCTAATTCCTAGATCTGTGACTTGGTTTATCTATGTTCCCTGTTTTTTTTTTTTTGCACTTAGAAGAAAACTATGGTCGTTGGTTCATCCACAACACTGTCACTATTTTAAGTCTACATATTATTACAAAGGTATGATTCAAAATCACACAGCCTACGACACTTGATACAAGAACGGCTATAAAAATAATACCTCATTCTTTTTTCTCAATGAAAAGCACGCATTGTAAGGAATGCCTCAATACTAGTAATCAGTTACTTAAAATGTCATTTCCAAAGTCTAACAAACATAAATGTAAGATATGTTATTTTTCTGAACCCTATTGTTGTTATATGTACTGCAATATCAGAACATTCTCATCAGTCAAAATTAGTGGCATTATATACAATAAAAACATTTTGGCTTACTTATATATGATATACGGGGATGAATCGGTAAATGTTGGTTTTAACTCCCGAGCGCTAAATCGATAAATATGCCTTAAAATTTTCGAAAATCGTCATAATTCCGTGCAAATGTACATGCTGAACTCGAATTAACAATTAAATTATGAAGAAACGTTACCG
>OZ038481.1:126071443-126094898 GCA_964036315.1 Acanthosepion esculentum
TAATTGAAAAGTGCAGTTTTCCTCAGTTAATTGGTTTATTTTACCATTAATTTGATAAATGTTATTTTACACAAATGGATAAATATTTTATATCATATTGTAATCCTATGACTACCGATGTTATTTTCTGTGTCCTGTTGTTGTTATATGTACTGCAATATAAGAACATTCTCATCAGTCAAAATTAGTGGCATTATATAAAATACAAACTATTTAGCTTACTTATTTATGATATACGGGGATGAATAAAAAAAATAGGTAAACTATAAAAACTAGAAAGCATTACGAAACAGTCGTACATAATTAAACAAACAAACATAGCAAAATTTTGTTAATTTTGGAAAAATAGCAGAAAGAAAAAAGAAAAATATAAAGCGATATTTAAAAATGTTTAACTAAAAGATAAAGAATGTGTCATCGAATGGGAAATGAACAGAATATATCAATGATCTGCGTGAGCAACAATCAAAATACAATTTCTGGAGTAAAGTATTTGGCTTGATTTTCAAGGAATTAAAAATCGATATTTAAGTGAGTATTTATGTCAACGAGTATAGGACAAGGAGGAAGTCAAATTTGGATTTACGATTCTCAAATTTTTTTTTTTTTATATTGCATCGACATTCTCTGTGGGTTTTCTTTCATAATACCTTGATTATTTTCTCAGTTTCCTCAATGTTCTTTATCATCTGTGTGGACAGCGCCCAGCATTCACTGTCATATAGGACATCGGTCCTTGCATTACAGTTGAGCACTATTTTGTTTCTAAGTACTTTTAATTATTTCTTAATACTTTGATCATTTTCTTGAAGGCAAATATCGCTAATTGTATGCGATTTCGGATTTCTCTATCCATTATTCCGCTGTCTGTTACTACAATACTCAGAAAGATTTCTGTGTCTGCTTCATTCGGACGCCCGCTGTACCCAGCAGAGACGGTGGACTGTCTCTTTTGATGACCCACTTTCCTACATTTTGTAGTTAATCTTTTCTTCTTGTTTCCCATTTTAAAATTATTCGAGGGTTTTTCAGGTTTCAAGAGCCTCTCACCAGAGCCATCCCTACACATTATTATATGATTGTGGCCTTGTGTCAAAACTAAATATCTTATTTATGTGCCAAATATTTTCAGAACCTGGGCGACCATAGCTTTCCACAACTTGTAACTTGTTGCTCTAAGTATTTCTGATTTTTATCATTCATTTCATCATTGTTCTGGTCACCCGACTTGTTAATTAGGTTTCTTGCTGTTTCCCTTCAGTTTATTGTGACCTTGATATATATATTTAAGCATCCCCACCAAGCAAGGCGGGAGTGCCACTAGCAGACAAGGGGTTACAGAGAGCGAGAGCAAGAGTAAAGATGGTTGTTTGAGGAAAGGATATGGTGAAGGACGGAGATCTGGATCAAGGCATCACAAGATGTCGATCGACATTACATTTGAATAATTGAAGAATATACCCATTATGGAAGCAAGTAGGAGGAAGGGAGTTCCACCGGCGGGTAGTGCATGAGAAATAACTGTTGGAATAGAAGAGGCGGTTACATTTAACTGTTTCGGCAGTGTAAGGGTGGGGCCGAGATGACAACCTAGTTGAATGATTAAATTCATGCAGTTGGGGTACCAGTGAAAGTAGCTTGTCAGAGCAGCTGCCATAAAAATATTTGTAGAAAAGACAGAGGGAAACCACAGCAAGTCTGTGAGAAAATGACTGTACACGAGATGCCAAATCAGGACCTGACACATTGCATATCCGTCTCTCGATTTTGTCTGGCACCTCGAGATGAACAGTGGGGGCACCAGATCATATATGACAACAGTATTGAATACAAGGACGCGTGGTTGATTTGCAGATTTGAAGCCACACATAGAACCAGCTTTCCTTCCGGTAGATGAAGCTATATATTTTATGAGTGTTAACTTCTCTCGGCCCTATTTTATAATTATTCCCCCCACCCTGGAAGTACCAACTATTTCTTTATGATTGTACATTTTTTTTCAGTGTGGTTCTATTTCCATCAATACTAAACGGAATTTAGTATACACTTCGATGAAAAATCGAAATGAATTGTGTTATAGAAGAAAAATAGTTTAATTCCATGAAATTAGAAAATTAATGATTTATGAATGACAGATTGGTTTCTTGATTCCATTTAGTGGCATATCAACCTCTACGAGTCACTTATTGCCAAAATGTAAATATTTTGAACAGAATCGTATGGCTTTAATTACAGATAAAATGAATTGTTGGTAATTCTGCTTAAAACAGTTATTAATAGGTATTGATGCTAATTTTTATATACATAAAAATGTGTTTGTGTATATTTCTGAGATAAGGTATTATGTACATTATTTGCATTATTCGGACTATTGTTTTCATCTTTGTCGCCATTCTGGTTCTACGTGCCATGTTTAATGGATTTCAGTAATCAGTTATCTCCAGGTAACTTCCTTCTGAAAGTTCTCCACTGCCTTAACCCTGTATTGAACTCACACTCTTTGGGTCCTGCCACTGGATCTAACTAACGCCTTTATCCACTGTGCCATGTGTCCTTGAAGAACTAGAATAGTCTAACCCAGTGAGCGAAATAAAGGGTTCAGTTCGACATTCCAACCACGTGAAGACCTCAAGGACACGTGGCACAGTGGATAAAGCGTTAGTTAGATCCATTGCCAGGACACAAAGAGTGTGAGTTCAATACCCGGTTAAGGCTGTGGAGAATTTTCAGAGGTAAATTAACAAGAGATAACTGACATCCATTAAACATGACACGTGGAGCTAAAACAGTCTACCCCAGTGAGCAAAATAAAGGGTTCAGTTCGACATATCAACTAGCTGAAGAAGGCCGGAGCGTACAAAGGCCTAAACGTTGTAATAAATATGGTGATAAAGATGAGGACAGTAGTCCGAATAATGTATAAAAATGCGTTGCTGGTACTTTTACTATAAAAATGTATTTTTATATATACATATTTTTTGTAGCTAGGACCCTGACAAGTGCTACCACCCTCTGTCAGGGGGGTACCTGGAACGAAGAGGTTTTGAGAGGTGGTGTTTCTCAAAATTTTCCAATCTAGGCCTTGGTGCTGGATATAGTTTATCGCCATACTCAAGACTAATAAAGACATAGATTAATCTCAGAATGTTGAAACTGGTGAGGGAAGGAAGAAATGATAGAAGATATTCCCCAAAATAAGGTGGAAGATAATGAATAATGATCAAAATGATCGTAATAAAAGACACGAAATGAAAATAAAAATATTAAAAAGGATAGAAAATAAGAAGGTTGAAGAGAAAGGAAAATAACGAGGCGAAATTGTGAGGAGAGGTACACCCCACACCAACCACTAATTACAAAAAAAATAAATATTATAAAAGAAACTATCAAACTGGATCAGAAGTAAAGAGTAGGATGCGGAAATGTGAGCCGTGAACGCTGGTTAGGAGGTTGTATCGATGGAATGCCGAGAAATATACAAGAATACAGAGATGCAAGTATTCGACGTTGTACAAGAGTGAAGAGGAATATCGTGGTGGGGTTGAGAGGCGGCGGCGGTTAAAAAAAAGATCTGCGGGAAGAAGCGGCAATGAGAAGAGAAAGTAAAAATACAACCGGTGAAGTTGCGGGTGGCGTTGTTGAATAGTTTAGAACGGTGCGTGCTGCAAGTTTCACGTTACATTAATACAAGCAATAATGAGGAGAGCGAGCATTCTATTGTGGCGTTCGTGAAGTGTTTTGCGAAGCGGAGAAAGGCAAGATTGACTGTCTTTCAACAGATGTTCCTTCGGAGGCCTACCATTCAGTCATACTCGAGATGCGTGCTTGATTCACGAGCTGCAAAGATGAGCAGCGATGATGAAAATAAAGAATCAGTAGATACAGAACGGAGTGTGTGCACACGAGATTATAAGTGACATAGGGAGACTGACGGTTACTCTGCGGGGTTTGCATTTCTCACAGATCAGAAGAGGCCACGATTTCGAATGCTTCTTTTACAAGATTGTAATGAATATTAACCCTTTATAATATTAATCTTTTTTATATCTCCCCATTTTCAATTACCGGATTTAACGGCATATAAGGCGCACGTTTTTAAAATTTCCCTTGCGTTTTATATGCCATATGTAGGTTTAAAATTCGCGATAGTCGGCCGAAATTAACTACCTCGCAACACCTATTAGCTTAGACTTTAGAGTAACATTCATATACCTATTGTCATTATTTAAAAGGCTATATGGAAATTATAAGTGTTATCATTGATAATAATCGTAATATTAATTTCATCACGTTTAATATTAGTACTTTGATCCACTAAAATTATATGCAATGAATTCATGTTATATATTTGTAAGATATCTTTATTTCATTAATATTTTTCTTACGATAATTTCAGTTTGCATTGGTATAAATACAATCAGAATTTTTATAACCTAATTATTCCAATAAGGCGTTTAGAAGATTCAGTTTGTATAGATCATATAAAGGTTATAGATAAAGTTTTATATGCTTGTGTTTATTTTTCTATTATTTTTCGTTTAATTGTAATCATAGCTTTTTTAACCAAAATAATACCTCATAAATATAGCCTAGGCTATACCATTTACTTATAATTTTACTAATTACTAATTTTTTTCTTTTTGATTTTCGCTACCCGTCTTCTTATATGTCGTCAAATACGGTAATTTTCAAAGTCTCGAACATTATTTTTACAGAGATAGTAAATTACATATTGATTTAAGCAGGTTTATTAATAGAAGAATTAATCCATATCATCGCTCAAAAAATACTCAAGGTGGGGGTACTGTTAAAATGTTAATGTTGAAAATGTTATACCATGTGAATGAACGTTGAGGTTGTAGAATTTATTGATTTTTTACGGTTTAACAACACTTTGCGTGTTATTTAAAACTGAAATATATTTCGGGTTGTAGACGGTCATTACAAAAACTGGTGATCCCAAACACTTCCCACTTTATGTTCTGACCAGGGTCGACGCTGATTAACGTGGTTGATCGAACCTGAACAGAGGTTTTCATCGACTGTAGGACGCAGGTGATAGGAAACGATGAATATTAGAATAAGGAGGGTATTTACCCTTGATTTGAAGGCTGTTATGTCCAGGAAAGAAACTTCACGGGAGTCTGTTCAAGAAAATGACAGTTTTTTTGAAAAATCTGTCTGAGTGAAGCAAATCTAAGAACATGTTAGTTATATACATATTGTGCCCACAATATATTTACTTTTTCTTTGATTTCGATATTGGTTTGATTCATATTTTCAGAAGCAATAGAAAATGATCAACAAAAATGAACAAACCAGAAATGTAGCGTGGTATTTTTTTTTTAATTTTTGGGTACGGAATAGATTATTCCGTTGTGAATCTGTAATCGTAACCAACATCTGAAACATCATAATGGCCATTAATCCTAACTAATATATAAAACATCATGATTGCCTTTTATCGTAACCAACATATGAAACATCATGATTGCCATTAATCGTAACCGACATATGAAATATCATGATTGACATTAATCATAACCAACATATGAAACACCATGATTAATTTAATCGTAACCAACATATGAAACACCATGATTACTTTTAATCGTAACCAACATATGAAACATCATGATTTCCATTAATCGTACCCAACATATAAAACATTATCATTGCCTTTAATCGTAACCAACATATGAAACATTATGATTGCCATTAATCGTAACCAACATATGAAGCATCATGATTGCCTTTCTTAAGACACACTCAAGCATTTAGGCATTGGGCTTGCTGAATTCCCACTGTAGACTAACTATGAGCGGTAAGAAGCATTTTCGAAAAAAGATATTGTTTTATTTGTCTTATTATAACATAGAGCCTGAAGGTTGAACTGTGGAACAAGTTGCACTGCAGGAAATCTATGATCACATGTAAAATGTCTTCCATTCTTATGCAAACGTCAAATTGATAAATGCTGGGTGTTGTTGGAAGTAGTGATCCCTTGAAACGAAGCCCTGTCTGCACGAAACAGTTATTGATGAAAAAGGTTTTGATCGAAAAATATAGTGAACAATTTCAAAAAGTATACTTCTCCTATTGTCTGATTTCTTTACGAACATTGGACACTTTCGATTATATTTTTTTTATTTGTGGTTGTAAATTAGGCAGTGACTTATTTCACACCAACTCACACAAGTGGTGGAATTCTCCACTCTTATCCCCGGTAACTCCGAGAGACACACTTTTCTTGATTTTTTCTTTAATTATACATGTGACTCATGTCGTTCTCTACAGCTATGCCCCCTTGGAAACTTCAAACATGCAGTATTGTCTGTAAATATATCTTTCGGCTCTCACATCTGACAAGAACCTCTTACCAACAAAGTAGAATGAAACATTCCTTGGAATTCAGTTTTTATTAATCCTGTTCAAAAATGTTTCCCTGAAGTCGCTGTCCAGCAGAAATATAGCATCGAGGCTGTCATTACAGCACGAAAATGCTAAATGAAACCACGATCATCACCTTAGTTCTCACCTGCATTATCGACCGTTGTAGCACACAGGAATCCTTTCTTTTGGCTAGAGCAACCTGTGTGGTTGCAACAGACGTCTCTTATTCTCTGTTCATCATAAATGAAACCATGCCCGCAAAGAAGCGAAGTCATTGTTTGCTGATAGAATGAATAGCATTTCACAGTTCTAGAGATTATTGTCGGTCCTGCAAGCGTGTGCTGAACAACAGCAAATCATCAATCCCTTCTCTATTCAATCAATTTGAAGCCCTAACATCTATAGCATATAAGGTTGAGGGCTTTGCCCAGATGTTTTCCTCCAACTCCACTCTCACCTCATCTTGTTTACACATACATGACTTGCACCTAGTGCGGTGGCTTTACTGAATGTTATGCGCCTATCACTGGTTTCAAACAAGAATCCCACAAGACAAGCGCATGTGACAGGATCCCAGCAGTCGTTCGAGAGAAATGTGCTCCCGAACTGGTTCCAGTTCTTGCCAAACTCTACAACAATTGCCACGCTGCTTCGGACTTCCCAGCTGTTTGATAGTTCTCTGTAGATCCGTTTTTAAGAATTCTGGAAACACATAATTAGGACTCTAATCAATACTGAAATGGTGAAGCATTTTACTTCTCACTGCCTCCTCTAATACAAACAATGCGGTATCTGTTTTGCCAGATCTTCCATTGATGTGTTAAAAAGCTATCACTGAGTTTGTATATCAAACTTTGGATAAGAATGGCGGTGCATGAGCTGTGGCTCTAGATATCTTGAAGGCGTTCGACAGGGTTTGGTACGCCGGCCTTCCACACAAGCTCTAGTGCTACGGAGTCACAGGACGAATGTTTAATCCAATCCTTGCTATACAATCGTGAAATGAATGTCAATTTGAACGGGCTCGTTTCCAGATCATTTTACACGAACGCGGATGTATCCCAAGCCTATATCCTGCGTCCTACGCCGTTTCTGATCTTCATCAAAGTTTTCTGATCTTCATCTTTCATCAGTTCCCAACTAGGCATTTATGCAGATGACACTACCATTTACTCTTGACTTAATAGCAAACCCGTCAGATTCGACAACGTAAACATTGCATCTGCTCTTAAAATGGACCTCCGATAAGTGGTTAATTGAGGCAGGAAATGGCATGTGAAATTTCACGCCTCCAAAGGAAAACTGCTTTCATTTAACCACCATAGAGATCCTCTTTCAGTCTGCTATCAACATAGCTGAAGCTAGACTCCAGGAGCGCAACACACTTTGACTTTTTGGCCTCACGTTTTTCCACTGATTTGAAGTAGAACTACTCCATCGAATCAATAGCTGCATCAACTGCAATGAAAGTTTCTTCACTGTTTTGCGCAAGAATATTTTTCTCGTCATAATACATCTTCCACATTTAAAAATCTACCATTCGTCTATGCATTGAATACAGCTGCCATATCTGGTCTGGTGCTCCTTCTGTATATCTTGAGATTCTTGACAAAATCCAAAGATGAATCTGTAATATAAACCATCCTGACAAGGCAATTCGGCTTCTGTCATTTTCTGTCATTCAAAGTGGTTTCCATCTGTCTTTTCTACAAATATTTCTATGGCAGCTGCTCTGACGATCTACTTCCTAATGTATTTAAGCGTACTTCTAGAGTGACATCTAGGTCCCAACCTTTTACTGTTGAAATAGCTAAATTCAACCGCCAATTCTACTCCAAGAGTGTCTTTTCTCGCACTTTATACTCGTAGAATACCTTTCCGTTTACTTGCTTCCCGGATAACTACAACCTCCAAAAAATATAAATTCAACTTCAATCGCTATCGTCTGTCTTCTTAAATGCCGTTCATCTTTTGTACTTTCCCCAATCTTCCCTATGCTCACTTTCTCTTTCCCTTTCACTCCATGTATCCGCTGCATACTAGTGGCATTTCCACCTTACTTGGGGTGAAATCATTAAAACATTAGTGTAGTCAAGTCCTGATAAAATCTATGATTGCCAATGCTGATTTTTTTAAAATGTATCAGTATATAGAAGGCTGTCACAACACTATATCTCTACTATCTGCATAATATTTTATCTTAATACTCAAGCCATGTACACATATCTATTTAAGTCTTGTTATTATTAATGGCTGAGGTAGTTGCATATTTCAAACAGGAATTGTTTGAATGAAAACAATAGTCAAGTTACACTATTTACATTATACAGTCTATTGTCCCCATCTTTGTCGCCATATTACAACGTTTCGGCCGTTGTACGGCCCGGCCTTCTGCAAGTGGTTGGAATGTTGAACTGAACCCTTAATTTCGCTCACTGGGCTAGACAGTTCTAGTTCCACATGCCTTGTCTAATGGATGTCAGTTATCATTTATCTCCTGCTTAATTCCCTCTCCAAGTTCTCCACCGACTTAACCAGGTATTGAACTCACACACTTTGGGTCCTCTCAATGGATCTAACTAACGCCTTTATCCACTGCGCCGAAGCCTTGTAATAAATATGGCGACAAAGATGAGGACAATTGTCCGAATAATGTAAATAGTGTACATAATACATCATCTCAGAAATATAGACAGATACTCATAGTCAATTTTCGTATACTAACATTCAAGACAATGATTTCTTTTAATTTTACGCCTAGTGCAACATATTTTTCAACATATACTTTCCCCTAATTGATTGTAATTCATGCATCTCTGAGATTGAAAGGTAGAGATAAACGGTAATTGAAAAAGAAAGGAATGAATACAAAATGCGCATATATTTACCCATCAATTGTGGCATGCCAGAGACGAAACGTACTTTTCAATACATCTTGCGATGTGACAAACAGCAGAGGGATATAGATTTTGTACCGTCTTCAGTTGCCTCCTTGCGAAATGATTGCAAACAAATCGCAAAACGCAACCGAAATTCGAATTCTACTTGACAATTTCTTTTTTCCGTACAGTTAACAATTAAGATGCTTTGGACTTTCGTATAAAAGGACTATGTGGCATGAAAATCATGCAAAGATTATTTCAGGCAAGTGACCAAAAAATGAAATCATATCAAAAGTGACTAGGTATTTATACTATACATGATTGCACTCTTTCTTTGAAATATCAGGAAGTAAACGATCCTGACTGACTTTAAATTTCTTAAGATTCTAAAGGTTCCAGGGAAGCAAGGAATTGAAGAGAATTCCACTGGTTAGAAGTGTAAGAAAAGAAACTATTAGACAGAAAATACGTTTTCATCTAGCAGTAAAACGATGAGACCTAGTTGCCAATCGAGCAGAACGTTTAAATTCATATGGTCGAGGTACCAACGAGGAAAACACATCAGAAAAACTTTCATGAGAATATTTATAGAAAAGATAAAGGATGTCATGTTAATGCAATGAAATAGTGATTGAATTAGAGATGACAGGTCACCACCGAGAACATTATAATGACTTCTTTGGAGTTTTGTCGAGACATATAGTAAGAGAACCAGACCAAATATGGCAGCAATAATAAATACACGTACCAATGGTAGATTTATAAACGTCCAAGATAGTTTCTGGTCAGTAAATATTCTGGAATGATACAGTGAACCATCTTTCCAAGCAGTCAACCCAGATTCGAAATTAAATCTTAAAGCCACCTGCAGTAAATGGAATAAAATTAAAGATATATATTGAGAGAGAGTTTCGATTTCGACACAAATGACTGGTTGTAGAAGTTTGAAATTTACTCACAACAGTAGCTGACTTCCCCCTTACTGATATATAATCTCAAACAATTACACATGATTTGATCACAGGGTGGGCCACTAATTCCATGTTGCACCGACTATCATCACTGATAGAGTAACAAAAGTTGAGTCAAATTGGTAAGAAAGAGACGACTCAAAGGGCGGTCTGCTGTATTCGAAATGAATTCGAATAACAGTCTATCACACATACTAAAATCATACTAAAGCTAATATCAAGATCGAACGTTTGAATCGTTCTTGAAAAGAATATTTGAAATTTCACTAAACTATATCTGTTGGTTACAGAACACGCCGTTAATCTTGCTAAGATATGAAATGCAACAAAATTTCTTCATCGAATTTGTACAAAGCATAACCTTCAGACTACCTAAAATGTAAATAATCACACCAAAAAACTCTGACTTAGACCAAGTAAGTTATGTTGATATACTGAGTTCAAAGACATCGCGCGTAACGTCATCTACGAGAAAGAATTCCTGCCCAATTATGATGTTAAATTCATTCGAAATCTGTTGGTTTTTGTTGATAAAATCAGTTTTAATGATCGCCTGTTAACCAGCCTAGACAGGTTCCTGCAAGGACGACAAACGTTCTGATAGATATTTTCCCTAACTATTTACAATAAACAGGATGTTTAATAATTAACTGAAATTAAGATGAAAGTAAAATCCTAGAAAAATATTATTATTATTATTATTATTATTAATAATAATAATAATAATAATAATTATTATTATTATTATTATTATTATTATTATTATTATTATTATTATTATTATTATTATTATTATTATTATTATACGTTTCTAATGACGTATACACACTGCCAATGAAGATGTCTCATTGACACGTATAAACAGCGTCAATGAAGTATCTTTGGACACGTGGCACAGTGGATAAAGGCGTTGGTTAGATCCAGTGACAGGATCCAAAGAGTGTTAAGGCAGTTGAGAACTTGAAGTGGGGAATTAACAGGAGATAATTGATATCCATTAAACATGGCACATGGAACTAGAACCGTCTACCACAGTGAGCGAAATAAAGGATTCAGTTTAACATTCCAACCATCTGAAGAGGCCCGGAGAGTAAAACGGCCGAAACGTTGTAATAAACATGGCGATAAAAACAAAGTTATTTCTTGAAGAAAATCGAGGAGAAAAAAAAGAGAACCGGCAGCAACAGCCGTTACATCAGCAGCAGCAGCTGTAGCAGCAGCAGCTTATAACAGCGGCAGCAGCAGCATCAAAAGTATCATTCAAAGAAGACATGGTTTCAGAAGGGTCAATAATACCATCGGACATAATAATAATAATAATAATATTAATAATATAAAGAAGAAAAGGGCTACGGTGGCGACGAAGGTGGTTGACAGGAAAGAGTAGGGAGAATATATAGGGAGCGGGAAAAAAACTATGAAGAAAATGGAATTAAGATGAAAAAAAATGATGTTTAAAGAAATTGGAAAAAGCACAGGAAGAAAATAAGAAGTAGGAAAAATGTGGGAAATTGGAAAACAGTTGAAATGAGAAATTGAAAAAGATGAAGGAAGAAGTGGGAAACAGATGAGTATGAAATAGGAAAAGATGTAAAAGAAATAGGAAAAGATGAAGAACAAAAATTGAAATATGACGAAGGAAAAAGTGGAAAACAGATGAGAAACAAACAGAAAAATGTGAGAAAGAAATAAGAAAAGATGGAAAAAAGAAATTAGAAAAGATTAAGCAAGTTTTAGGAAACAAATAGGAAAAACATGAGAAAAATAGGAAAAAATGATATAACAAAAAAAAAAAGAAACATGAAGAGACATTTTAAATGTAGAATGTTGAAACTGCTGGAGAACAGTGATTTTCCTAGCGTAGCTGTGGCACCAGCCCGAAAGTAGGGGCCCTCATTGAGCTTCGAACTCACTACTCAGTCGTAATTGTTCTATCGAGACAAACTTGCTAACCGTTAAACCGCTTCGAAGCGACCAATCTCCCGAAGAATATGTCAGGTTCACTCGACATAGTTGCAGTCTAACCTACAAGTTAGTTCTATGGACGTTGAACCCCCCCCCGTGGATTAAATAAGGGTTTCATATAGAAATTCCCTGTAGGTTGCCTAGATTGAC
Source organism: Acanthosepion esculentum (assembly GCA_964036315.1). Classification (NCBI taxonomy): domain Eukaryota; kingdom Metazoa; phylum Mollusca; class Cephalopoda; order Sepiida; family Sepiidae; genus Acanthosepion; species Acanthosepion esculentum. Next base: position 126,083,805 of record OZ038481.1, read on the forward strand.
TTACATCTAATGAAGTTTGGAGGGTACATCAATAAAGATGAGGGAAATAGTCCGCACGTATTTTACTGAAAATAATAATTCCATATCACAGAAATTCGAACAGAAATATATTCATGGCGGATATAAGAAAAAATGTGTTCCGTATTTGTCTATATCTCTGAGATGAGGTATTATGGTTATTTACATTATTCGGTCTGTTATCCTCATTATTATTGCCATATTCACACCGTTTTGGCCGTTGTACGCCCTGGCCTACTTCAGGTGATTGGAATTTCGAACCGAACCTTTTATTTCGTCCAGTGGTGTAGATTGTTCTAGTTCTACGAGCCATGCCTCTTCCAGATGTTTCATTTATATCCCATTGACTCAGATCTCCAGGTTTTTTGGTTCACCACTGCTGTAGCCTGGTACTGAACTCACAACTCTTTGGGTCTAGTCACTGGATCTAACCAACGCCTTTATCCAATGGGCCACGTGATTTGAGGAGAGTTGAGTTTAAGGGAAATAAATTACATGCGGAAGAGGCATGGCACGTGAAACTAGAAAAAACCTACACCGGTAGGCAAAATAAAAGGTTCTATCCGAAAATTCCAAACACCTGAAGAAGTCTGAAGCGTACAGCGGCCGAAACGTTGTGAATATGGCAATGAAGATGGAGATAACAGGCTGAATATTGTAAATAATGTATATAAATGTTCCGCACACATAATTATATATATTTTAAAAACAAAATATATAAGTGACGCTCGAAATCTAAAGACCCATAGATTTTACTGAAAACTGCACAATAACATCGTGAGATAGATATATATTACAACTAAAAATTATAAATTTTTTTTTCGAAATAGTCAACACGATTTGTAATGAAATTAGCTAGCAATAGACATTTTCTGGATTGCCGGCTGTGCATCGCCGCCAGGAATACGGCTTCTCGCAGACAACGGTGTTGTCACTGGTGAACATTTCAAAATCTACTGTCATGTCAAATATATACGCCTCTAGCATCGGTGGACAAAATAATAAAAAGTAGTAGCTAGTCTGGTATATAATAATATGTGAACAAACCTATTTATGTATATGTATCTATATATGTACGCATACGCACTTATATGATAACATTAATGTGTGTGTGTGTATGAAAGTGAGAGAGAAAGAGAGATAGGGAACGATAGTGTAGGATGATGATGCCTTGAGGCATGATACTGGCAGTCACGATGCTGCATTGATTTCTATGTCCACTGTCGATAACTAGGTAGACCATATCATCGTCACTGCGTATTCTTCCCCAAAGCATATTTTATACAACACTCACACACACCCACACACACACAAAACACACACACACAAATGTGCCCAGTCTTCTATACTATCTAAACCAAAACTAGTGAGAGACGAAGAGCTTGATTTATAGATTTCGAATGTATATTTGCGCATAAGTGTACACAATGAACTTAAGTGGGATTCGAACTCAGCTCCTGGGGAGGGTCGGTTGGAACCGTCTTGGCATTCTATCTGTACCACTTCTATGTGTTTATTTCTTCGGTTCTGTACAAGCCTTCAACACTGTAATCAAATATGTGTATGTATTCTGTCTGTTTGTCGCATGTAGTTACACTCTTCTTAAGAACTGAGATGCTGTATCCTTTTACGTTGAAAACATGCATGAAAAAAGTGACTGTGCATATTGGCCTCGTAGATATTATGTATGCATATAGAGGGTGCGATGGGTAAATTGGCGTCATTTTATATTTTTAATTTCGCGCATGCGCGGTGTTTGTTTTTGTTTTTATCGCCTGCGCAGTATAGTAGGGTCAGTTGGGCACAGTTCGTGAGAAAAATAGCAGCAAGACCAAATTCACTCCAGCAGAAATTTGCTGTAGTTTGGCCTTTGCACAGGAAGCTGCAATACGGGCATTTCAGAGTGTTTGGGTGTCAATCTGAGGACATTGCAGAGGATTCAGAAAGAGTCGGATGAGTCTAATGCTGATTACGAAGTTCTTTGGAAAGATTGTTAGTGATAGCGACGTTATGTCTCCATTCATCTCCCTGGAAGAACTTATGTCTGTCAACAGGACACACCAGCAGGAAAACATAGTCATGGCTGTCAAACAATTTCTGCGACAACATCACCCCTTACATCTGGTCACCAAACTCCCCAGACTGTAAACTCCTTGATTATTATGTGTGTGGGGGACAGTTGAGCGCGAGACGAACAAAATTTCTTGTGAAACCAAAGATGAACTGAAAGCAAGGATTTTGGCAGCATTCACTAACATAAACAAGAAGACCGTCCAGAAAAGTTGCAGGAGATTCCGAAGTCTTCTGGTGGCCGTGGGTGAAGGCAATGGCGATTTTATTGAATAAATTTACTTTTTAGAATTTCAAGAAATTTCTGTGTAATATTGGTAAATATATCTGTTAAAATAAGATGCCAGTGTTATTTTAATTTCGAGCTGATATTTAAAAATATTGGAAAACCAATATCATTGTATTTCCTCTTATATATAAATACATGCTAGAAAAGACAATCCTTGAATTTGCTCCAGAAGCCGAAACGCCTCGGCTAAATGAAGTTTCTTTTTGTCCTTTTTCTGATATATTCTATCTGTAAGATTTTACACACACACACACACGCACGCGCACTCACGCACGCACGCACGCGCACTCACGCACGCACACACACACACACACACACACACACACACACACACATATATATATATATATATATATATATATATATATATATATATATATATATATATATATATATATATATAATGTATACGAACTTGAAGATAGCCAATACCATCCTGAATTATGTTATTACATGCCAGTTGCACATGTTGGAGTAAGAAAAGTAGTTCTGCAAGTTGAACGGGTCAGGTTTTGTTCTTATCATATCCTATGCATATTCAGTCGGAGACTGGTTAAGGACGTGTGCATAGAAGGGAAACGTTCGAAAATCTCATAGTGCCGCTAAAAGAAACAAATAAACAATTGCAAACAAAATGCTATACACGCATATCTATTCTGAAGCTGTCATCTCAGAAGAAATATTCATGTTTACCGACAGAAAAGTCCAGTATGTATCCACCATCATTGAGCGCCTGATGCCAAGAAAGAAATAGACATCAAAAAGTCTTTTGTACAACTTTGATAACATTTAATCACGACTGGAAAATTCAATTTGCGGGCTCCAAGGTTTGCATGAGAAGCAAACTTTGTTCGATTCAATTGCAAGTGGCATTTACGGCATACCCTTTCAAGGAATCTAGCACTGACTGAATTTCAAACAGATCCTAGCTGAAGAGGTACACATATATGCTAGGTCGCTTAAATTATTTCAACGCTGCTCAGGAATAAGTCAGTTTGGAAAGAAACCGTGAAAAAAATCTTCTATGAGAATGAGAGACTTTGTCTTCACACAAAATCTACTATGTTTTGATTATATATATATATATATAAAAAGTACCACATTAACCCTGTCTTTATTCCCCTTTGTATTTGGTTCAGTAATTCGAACTTTATAACCATAATTCTCTCTGAACAAAGCAAATACTAAAATACGTTTATCCGTGTGTATAGATTACGCAAAAGCAATTAGTAAGGTAACGACAAAGTCCTAATTTAATTACTAGGAAAACACTATGTAATTGATTTATACAATTTACATTATTCGGATTATTGTCCTCATCTTAGTCGCCACATTTATTACAACGTTTCGGTCGTTGTACGCTCCGGCCTTCTTCAGGTGGTTGGAATGTCGAATTGAACCCTTTATTTCGCTCACTGAGGTAGACAGTTCTAGTTCCACGTGCCAAGTTTAATGGATGTCAGTCATCAGTTATCTCCTCAAGGACACATGGCACAGTGGATAAAGGCGTTCGTTAAATCTAGTGACAAGTCCCAAAGAATGTGAGTTCAATACACGGTTAAGGCGGTGGAGAACTTCGAGAGGGGAATTAACAGGAAATCTGCTAACCAGGACGCAGGTGTAGTTTATCGTCTTACCCAGGACGCGGATGAAGTTTATCTTTTTAACCAGGATGTCGTCTATCGTCTTACCCAGAGGCGGATGTAGTTTATCGTTTTACCCAGGACGCAGATGTATTTTATCGTCTTACCCAGGACGCGGATGAAGTTTATCTTTTTAACCAGGATGTCGTCTATCGTCTTACCCAGATGCGCATGTAGTTTATCGTTTTACCCAGGACGCAGATGTATTTTATCGTCTTAACCAGGACGCGGAAGTAGTTTATTTATTTAACCAGGATGCAGATGTCGTTTATCGTCTTACCCAGAAAGCGGATGTAGTTTGTCGTCTTACCCAGGCCTCAGATGTATTCTATTTTCTTACCCAGGACGCGGATTTAGTTTATCGTTTTAACCAGGATGCAGATGTCGTTTTTCGTATTACCCAAGATGCAGATGTATTTTATCGTCTTACCCAGGACCCGGATGTAGTTTATCGTTTTAACCAAGATGCAGATGTCGTTTATCGTCTTACCCAGGACGCGGATGTAGTTTATCGTCTTTCCCAGGACGCAGATATATTTTATCGTCTTACCCAGGACGCGGATATAGTTAATCGTCTTACCCAGGACGCAGATGTAGTTTATCGATTTAACCAGGACGTATAAAATTTGTGGAGAACTATGACTAACCACCTCATTAAGAACACGGAACAGAAGAGAAGACAATGCCAATTCCCAAGACTTGCTGAATGACATTTCCTAAAATCTAACAAACAGACTTAAACCATTTTCAAGTTGCTAGAATTCCTTTAGCACCACATCGCACTGTTTATTAAAATTATCTGCTCCAAGAAAATCTCCCAACTTTGCTACCCCTACAAACTATGTGAATGCCTCATCTTAAATCGTCTGGCACTGTCCATAAATTCTAAGTAATTCCAGAACAGATAGGCTTAACCTAAAACACATCATTGAAAATTGGTTTGAGCTAAGGACAGATCATGTTACGTTCGACAACCTCTGAACCATTGTTAACGTTAGTATCCTCATCCAGATGTACTTTGAGATGACTAAAGAATCTTTCTTTCCTCGTCAGGAACATCTCAAACAGACGATTTTTGCGGATCTCAGTGGTAATTAGAGCCGATGGCGGACACAGAATTAATGTCTCCCACAATGTAGCATGCTTGATCGCCCCTAGTTCAATATCAGCCCATGCACACAATTGATAGAAGCTTCCTCTCTGCAGTTGATCTCTGCATTGCCTCCCAGAAGCAATCTTTCATGGAAGTTGAGTCCTCGCTCAGAAGTGCTCTGGACGGTCTTATCTCATACTATGCCTTCAACTACCTTCGAGCCAACCCTGACAAGTACCTTACACTTACAGGACAGGGAAACTAACCGCCAACTGATATAGAACACGGTTAGAGTACACTTCCAAGCCAATCTAATTTGGGGCCACTTTGGCCCGGTCCCTTATATGCAAGGAGTAGATTGCAAAGATCAAAGCCAAGTTCGGATCAAGGAAAAAGCATCATAAAAAAGTTGGCTAAGTCGGAATGGAGTGGATCCAGCCACAATCCATTGCTACTTCAAAATAGAACAGGCCTCATTGTTGGGGAGCAGATCATCGCATACAAAGAAAATCGACCGTGCCTAAAACACCTGTTACATATCAATCACTGGGCGTCTTAATCCAACCAAAGTAGATGACCTCTGTTGCTTATAACATTGTCCCGAATTACATCAGAAGGAAATCCACTCCGAAATTCAGAAGTTGAAGCAGGGAACTGACCGTCGTCATCTACACCTGGGCTGTGAACCAAACATAAATAATTTCAAGTTAAGACTCAGCTATCTATATTCAGTCGAACCACCGAACAACAGAATATGTCCCTCTGGTGTAGCCACCTTAAAAAATGTGCAACATGACGCCAGTGACGCCTGACCCTTCTGGTCCTGCCTAAATCGTCCCTGAACAGCTGTTGGACGCTGTAGAGCCAACCGTCAGAAATGGGGATACGCCACGGATGATGATCCCCACTGCCAATGCAGCCATTTACAAACTATGGAGCATCTTCTAGTTTGTCCAAATCCTGAAGATTCATGGTCACTTAACGACCTTGAAACCTTCACACCGTAGTGCAACACTTGGTATGTGTCGTGTAGAGTCTCGATAAGAAGAAGAAGAAGCAGTAGATAAAAAATATATCAGTTAATTTAATGTGATATTTTGAAGATAGCTGACAAGAGTTGGACTCACAATACAGTAATTGTTAACTAGAATAGATGTCTACAGAAGGCACTTCATATATATATATATATGTACATATGTCTATATATATATATATATATATATATATATATATATATATATATATATATATGTGTGTGTGTGTGTGTGTGTGTATGTGTGTGTGTGTGTGTGCGCGCGCTGGTGGTGGTGTTAGAAAAGTCACAATTTGGCTGTCCAATCTATGCTGGTTAGTTTACTGCGGCTAATGGCGGTTCATTTCATGCAGGGAGAAAATGTGAGGATTTTCTAAAACAAAACTACAACTCAACATTGATTGCTAGATTACCGGCAGTCTTTTGGATTCTGAAAATACAAACCTCTCAGAAAGTAGAACAGCTCTTGTTACCAATCATTTGCAGCACCTGAATACTGATATACCTGCTCTCACAGAAACACGCTTGGATAATGAGAATTAGCCCTCTAAAGTGTCAGCAGGATATACTGTTTTCTGTTATGGTAGGCCAAAAGATATGAAATGTGATGGTGTTGGAGATGCTGGGTTTGCCATACGTAAATCTGTAGTGCTCAAGGTAAAGAGGTGTAGCATCAATGATCGGATAATAAAATGATCTGTCACATTGAGGCAGGTCGCTTTAAGATTTAGAAAATCAGTAAGCATGTACAATCTCAGAAGGTTCAACAAGAACTTTAATTGCCTGATTCGAGATTTGTTATATGCTGATTATGCAGACATTATAACACTCTCGGAAGAAGATTCACAACTCATAATAGATCGTTTCTCTACCCTTGTCATGATTTGGGATTGAAGATTATACTGAGGAAGACAAACGTGATTGTCTCTCCTCCATTTGGTTCATCTATAAAGAGCCAAAATGTATTTGTGAAAAATTGAACGTTGAAGGTTTTTGATACTTACTCATATTTTGGAAGTACTATATCAAAAGACAGTGCTCTGGATGATGATATTTTGTCACTCATACAGAAGTCAAGAGTTGCATTTGGTAGATTCGAAAGTAGAGTTTGGTCAGATAGAAAAATAAATTTCAATTCTTTTTTGTGAGGATGTAATGTAGGTCGTTGACAGTTGTCAACTTCGCACAAGAGCCTTTTATGGAAAAGCATCAATCCATTTCTTATACCCCCAGGTATATGTCGAGCGATATTTTTAGCGCCGTTTTTATTTCATTTATTGGATTAGCAAGCTTGTCTGGACTCTCTAGCTTGAGAGAACCTTGTCTAGGGCAACTTTGAATAATAATAATAATAATAATAATAATAATAATAATAATAATAATACTACAGATTCTGTGATAAATATCCAGAAACCATTGATCATCTTGCATCAGGTTGAACGATATAGACACCCATTGAATATAAAACCCGGCATTACCATCAAGACTGAAGCATTTCTGTATACGGCTTGTTTTTCAACATCCCTTCCGTACTCTTGTGAAATATGGATAAAATACAAGAGTTATATAAAATGGTTTGAATGATTCCACCAAATTGTCTGAGACGCATAGTTATGCTCAAATATCAGTATTTACTTCCAGCCACTTTTGTTTTCAAATCTTTTAATGCAACAGTATTGAAACAATAATAAATCAGATGGCATGAGTAGAACGCTTCGTAAGAATAGGGGGTAACAGGATTACCAAATAAAGTGGAACTGAAGACGGGATGTCGTCTTCAGCACAAGATGGGAAAGGGGTTTAAATATAATTTGGAGGATAATCTGAATGCATTGTACATGAATATACATCATTGGGACGAACTGACTTTAAATCTTGCAGAGTGGAAGCACTTTATAAGAAAGGGATGCAAAACAATGCCTTTAGAAATGAATGTCTCAAGCATGCTGAGATCAAATGTGATCTCCGAACAGGCATTTACTCTTATTTGCCGGCTAGTATGCTGTCTTGAAAATTCAGTATGTGTACGCGTATGTTGCTGTCCAAGTTGGTTATGTCAACCATCTCAAACGTCATTATCACAAACCGAAACAGGCCAACCCATCGTCATGTCAACTATACATGTTCTGTTTACAACAAGGCTTGCAGACCATCATCTGGACTGAAAAGAAAAATGGTGCTACGTCGGAGAGCTGTAGGCTATGCAGATACAATCAACTCTGTATCATTGATTATGATACAGAGGTTATTTGTCATATATGCATGATAGGTATGAAATCAAATGCTGGTCTCAAGCGTCATATTAGGAACCACGGATGCTAAAATAAGACAGAAGTCATTACAGGTGTTGCTAATAGGGAGGAGGCGGCTTTAATCTGAGTAATATTTAGCAATCACTGTGCATGCTGGCATACAAGTCGATGCGACAACTGTGGGAAAATTAGAAGTCTTACAAGTGTTCATTGTTGGCGGCCACAGCATGAGATATGCAGCTGACACAGAATTGATAGCAGACACAGAAAGGAAGCTACATGAATTCCTACAGTAGGTAATGAAGGAGTAAACATCAGTTGCAATTGTTGTCAACAAAAGGGACAGCGTAACATTCCAATTACAAATTGAAGACACCAAAATAAAGCAAGCAAAACAATTTAAACAGACATCTGAAGGCACATTGGATTAGCGAAAGATGTCTTCCATAAAGTTATGCAAAGTATTAAATAACAGGAAGATTCTGTTTGAAACGAAGAAAAAAGTAGAGAACTGACATTTAATGTCGATCCTCCTACATGGCAGTGAATGCTGGACAATCTCTCAGATGGGGCGGTAGAAATTTGGTTCTAGAAATGAACTAAAACGCGTGAGCAATGGTGAAATTTTAGAGAAAATGAAAACGAAAAGAACATTTATACTTAACATCAGAAAAAAAATGGGCAGATAGGAAACATAAGGAAAGAAGGTTTGGAAAATTTGACACTAACACGGCGGTCTATTGAAGGCACGCGGGACAGAGAAAAACACACGCATAACCTACCTACCGAGTTTGTGTAAATGGATGACAAGGCACGGTCTAAGAGAGATAACAAAAATAACAAATTTACTCAGAGCAAAAATGAGAGAGAAAATTCAGAAGAGCCTTGAATGCCAATGCTATGAAGGTGCATGGCAAACAGGCGAAGAAGAACCAACTTAGTCTTCGTGGAGAAGGATTATGAGTATAATGATCCTTGGCTCAAATTATTAATGATGATGTTTCAGACCATTGAACATATGTATTTCTCGAAATAAACTAATAATAAATATAGATTTGCTCCACGCCATTTGGTACAACTGGTGAGGAACAAATGGATATTTATTTGTAGTATACATCTATTATTTTGCATCGACCACTGTTTTATTACCCCCAGTACTCACACTGCGCTATCGTGTACACACACACACATACACACACACATACACACACACACACATATATATATATATATATATATATATATATATATGAACTTAAGCGACAACACTTCTTAATCTGATAAATATTTACAAACTTTTGAAAAGCTACATGTAACTAAGAGATTTTTAATAATTCCCTAATATATATTATTTACATTATTCGGACTATTGTCCTCATCTTTGTCGCCATATTTATTACAACGTTTCGGCCTTTCACTATCTGTCTATATTTCTAAGATGAGGTATTATGTACACTATTTACATTATTAGAACTATTGTCCTCATCTTTGTCGCCATATTTATTACAACATTTCGGCCGTTGTACACTCCGACCTTCTTCAGGTGTTTGGAATGCCGAACAGAACCATTTATTTCGCTCACTGGGGTAGACTGTTCTAGTTCCACATGCCAAGTCCCTAATATGTGTATTATATTACATATAAATATGTAAAAACATCAGGTGCTTTTACAGACTTTATTTCTCTATACAGCGAGTTCTGTACAGACAATTCGAAATGGACTGAATGTAAAGAAAATAAATAATAAAATTCGTGTTTGCGTGGATTTCTCAACTGGATTAAACAGTTGTTTAGAAACACATAACTACCTATTGCCATTCCAGAAGAAATCTTTTCCAAGTTGAACGGCGGAAGAAGATTTTCAAAGCTTGATCTCTCTGAAGCATATGTACATATTTGCATTGAAAATGAATGTTCTGAATTCACGAATATAAATATGCACAGCGGAACATGTAATTCTAATCGACTTCCTTTTGGCATAAAGTTATCACCAGCTATTCTTCAACAAGCCATCGATACCATGCTGGCATCTGTGGGAGTTCCTTGTGGCGTATCTAGACTACATATCAAAAGTATATCGAAAGAACAACATGCTGAACTTGATTCGAAACTTTCTTACATGGATGGCAAAAAGAATAAAAAACAAATGTCTCACAAATAACAGATTTGTGTACATACATTATTGGATTTATATTTTTAAACAACTGGAAGAAAGAGAAATTTATTAAATTTGGCTAAATTTCTCTTTTGTGTAAGTTCTTTCTTTCTAATATCAGATATGCTTTAAAGCGGTTTCCTTTGATGTTAGGTTTCTCTTTGCCTTGGTGGTAAGGGGAACGCCTAAGCTAGGATAGAATGTTAACGATGTGGTTAATTCTGTGCTTTCGCTCTATGTCGTTATGTGTCTTTATAACAGTGGTTCCCAACCTTTTTTACACCGGTGGCACACTATCGAGTTCTTTAAATTTTCGCGGCACACCTATCACAAAAAATAAATATTTTCCATTCATAAAGGCTTTTTGCAATAAAATAATAAAAAACAAAGAATATATATGAATAATTTTTATTCCCATAAATCAACATATCCTGTATTCAATATCGGGTATAAAATAATAATGGTGAATGTCAGTGGGACAGTTGTGCCTGGTGCTTCTTGACTACTGCTGCAATACTTGGGAGAATGTGAGAGAGATACA
>OZ038481.1:126095098-126117598 GCA_964036315.1 Acanthosepion esculentum
ATTTTGTTTAGGTAAGAAAATCTCTGTTCGCATAGGTACGAAGTTGAGAATTGCAGTCAAATTTTGATAGCTTATTTTACTTAGAGTTGCATACTCTTTCATAACAGAAATCCAAAAGGCGTCCAATGGCAGTTGTGCGTACTTCAATTTGAGACCACGATCACTGGAAACGCTTGCTAATTCTTCCTCTTCACATGACTCAAAATTGAAAAGGTTGATGACTGATGAATCTAGAAATTCGGCGATTTTGAATTGAGCGGTGTCATCATGATTAAGAAATTGAATGTCTTTATTAAACAAAATGAAATTAAATGGCTTCTAGGTATTATCTCTTCGCGGCACACCAGTAATCATTCCGCGGCGCAATAATGTGCCGCGGCACGGTGGTTGGGAATCACTGCTTTATAAGATCGATTTCCATAAAAGTGGCTGAGATAGATGTATATCTTGAATTCTTTTTTGTTAAGATTTCCATTGGCTAAAAAATAATTTTATTTATTTTTTGTTTTAAAATTGAGTTAATTTTGGAATTATATATTTTGAAATGTAGATTGTTTTACTGACATGTCTTTGTTTTTATTTTTTCTTTAATTTACAATGTATTACAATCACTCAGAATAAGGAATTCTTTGTGGATCAAATATATAACTTGTATTTAGGAAGCAGGAATTCATACAAACAAGATCTGCTAAATTCAGCGAACAACGTCTCTCTGTTTAATTGTGTGTTTTCAATTGTCAAATAATGTCCGTCGGGATCAAAATTGCGGATCAGCGATAAGAAGTTCATGTTTTCATCTGTTGTATTTTCGACCATCTCAGTCATTATGAAGAACTGTATGTTGTCCCTATATAAACAAGATGTAGTTGTCTATATCCGAGCTTTTTTTAGAATACTGGAATTTGAATCATTCCAAAGTTATTTCATGTGTAATAGCTACACCCACTGAATATAAAACCCGGCATGACAGAGTGGGCCAATATCTGCTCTGGAAAATGTGCAACTCCTACGGGAAGGAAACTGAAAGAAACTGGTACGAACACCACCCTGACCCGGCTACGGAGATAGGACCTGTTACAATTATGTGGGACTACACAATACACAATGACAGAACAATCAAAGCCAACCACCCAGACATTGTTATTAAAGACCACAAACAAAATAAGTGCCTCCTTATTGATATGGCAGTCCCTGCAGACTGCAATGTATCTTTGAAGATATTCGAAAAACTGTCAAAATACAAAGACCATGAAATAGAAATCTCAAAAATGTGGCACATGGGAACATCAACAATCCCTGTTGTAGTTGGAGCCCTTGGACTGGTTGGAAAAGATTCCAGTAGGCTGATTGAAGCGATCCCTTAAAGTCCATGTCTCAAAGAGATACAAAAAATTGTTCTGACAAGTACAGCCACACTTTACAAAGGGCTTTATCTATGTAATTATTTTTATTTTTTTTATTTTTTTGCAGTGGAAAGTGTCATGATGCCATTTCTAACCTTAGGTCGCTTGTCGGGACCCGGAAAGAAATGTGTAAACGCCAGATATCAAGGAAAATAAAAATAATAATAATAAAACATGGAAAAGGGAAGGGGAATTCACAAGAATTCATGGTCATTCACAGATAATAATGAAAACTAATCCATAATTCATCGATAACCATCTACCTCTTGACATCATCTTAGGTTTGGATGCAAAAAAGACACGCATTTGTATAATATGGTAATAGGAATGACTTACTGGCTACTGACGTTGACCGAGTTTAGGCTCCTTGACATCTATGTCATTGTCGTATCCTGACTACTTGATAGAGTAATAATTTATATCTAGTCACTAGCCATTTTTTTTTTGAGAATTGTGGAGCATGGAGTATTTTCATGGTCAATAAATTAGATGATATATCACCCGACCATGTTTTAATTCTGTCCGAAAAGCAACTGTCAAAAAAGACGATCATTGTTAGAACTAAATTATCCCACTCAGCACAAAGTCTGCAAACTGCAGGAATACTGGAATATTAAACAACAATAATTTATACTTATTGCATAAGAAGCTGGAAATATACCAACTGGCGAGGTTGTATAACAAACAGCTCCAAATCTAAGTGTCAGGCACATAATTATCTTCACTAGCATAACATTGGTAAAAGCACAATATTTTCTTTACATGTGAAATAAACGGCGTCAGCTTGACATTTTATCTTAAGTTGGTGTTTTTATTTATGTTACGCGTATTAAGAGAAAGCTTGTATTAAAGCTAGCTAGCATCGAGAGTATTGCTTTTATTCGTTGGCCGAAGTTTAATTCTATTTCGCCCATCTCGTTCGAGCGATATTTTTACCGCCATATTTTAACTCCCCGACACAGAACAATTCTCGCGAAAATCCCAACAATGTCAGAAGGAGGAAAATGACTTGTTCTTTTTTTTTATTATTTCGCTTGCTAAAAATATCCCAGACACAAGATATAGATTTTCTCTTTCTTACTAGAGCTGATGAAACGAAATCGTACAACATACCGTTACAAAAATAAACAGCTAGATACTAATAAAGTATATATATATATATATATATATATATATGTGTGTGTGTGTGTGTGTGTGTGTGTGTGTGTGTGTGTGTGTGTGTGTGTGTGTATTTATTTAGGCCGCAATCCTTCTTTCATGCACATTTCATTGAATACAACAGATAAGGTGTGTTGATTTACTTTTTCATACAATTTCTCATGTGGGCTAATATTTTCTTTTCTTTTCAGATTATAAATTTTATAAAAACTGACCGAATATTCTTTTAGGCTTCTGAGGCTTCCAATATTTTAGTCTTTTTTGCATATGGATGATGCCATTATATTTGCGCTGTCAACGAGTATGTTATGAAGGTATATATATATATATATATATATATATATATATATATATATATATATATATATATATATGTGTGTGTGTGTGTGTGTGTGTGTGTGTGTGTGTGTGTTTGAGTGTGTGTGTGTTTGAGTGTGTGTGCGCGAGCGTGCGTGTGTAGAGAGAGACGTTTTGTTGGGTGATTAAGTGGGACTTTTTAATGTTTAATCACATTTATGTGTGGATATTTATCTCTTTCCTTCCGCGACTCTCTCTTTTAATCTCTCTTTATCACCCTATCTATCTATCTATCGATCTATCTATCGAGCGATCGATCGATCGATCGATCTATCAAATTTAGTGCGTGCTTGAGTGCACGTAAAATTAAATATATATGAAATATACTGCTAAAAATAATATAAATACAGACAAATGGGAAACGTTTCTTTATACCAACGCGTTTCGTCCTTTAAAGGATTTTATCAATATAATTACAGATGTTTTATTTTTCAAATTCTATTTATAAACAGAAGTAAAATGGAAGAAACTATTACTAAGTTATGAAATGTATAATTTAAGAACGCTTTAAAATATTCTTCAACCCAGTTGTCTAAGGACAGGAAATTCCTTAGTGTCTTCCATAGTTTACTTTCTTGGCATTCATTTGTAGAAGCATAGATCTCTGTTGCGTTAGGCCTCACCTCTATCTGTGAGGAAACTTTATAACATTCACAGTCGAGTACGTACTACATAGCATTCCAGCAATCTTTACATAGCAACAAAACAATAAAAATCATGGTGGACTGGCTAGAATGTCATATTTTCCGATGGCAAGTGCTAAACTGATAGAGTAGGCTCCGTATATCAAATAAAAATGCTATAAAGAAACAAACGCAGACAATAGTTTTAGTAATAAAAGGTATAAGAACTTGATAAAGCTATATGCACACTATCAGTTATTCATGTTCATTTTGAGTGAAACATTCAAAGCTAAAAATAATAGAGACAAGTTTAAGAAATTAACTGTTTGAGAAGAACTTTGAATCATACATGTAGTTACCCATTGAAAATGTATTGTTAGATGAATTGGGTTCAGAATCAATTACTACTGGATTCGGAGAGTCATCTAGTGAAAAAACGATTCTGATCTAACTGTCAATATGTAGATTATGCATAATCTATTTAAGAATATAAATTAATTAATTAAAATTTATTAATAATTCAATTATAACATTCTGTATTTACACTTGGCATCTAATGCTGGTAATATGTAAAAGTACATGTAAACTATATTTACAAAGAAATACAGTTTTTTAAAAAATAATTGTACCCTTTTTTATTTTTGGTAAATTATATTTATTCATTATGAAAATTAAATGATAGCATTGTCGTTGTGGATAGACCCAATTTGTCTCATGACAATCAATATTTTGGCTCAGTCCGCCACAGAATTTGAGAATGATAGGTTTAAATAGATATTCAGTTATCAACATCTTACTCTCTGTTCGTAGTGGTGATCATGTTTTTGAGTCGGAAATTATAAAAAAAATAGACCAGAAAACCTGTCTTCAAAAGACACCATGTGTGTTAATTGCGATCTATTTTGATGTCTTGTAAGCAAATATAGCAGATATGATAAATTCTCTACCTGAGACAAGAAAAACATTAAATTTCACTCAAGGAAAGGTTGAATTTACATAATAAATATTCTTAAAGAATTTAGATCACTGCATAAAATATCTTGACTGAAAATAGATATTTTCATTTCCTTTCGACTGACAATAAAGACGTAAAAAGTTAAAACCTAATCACAAAATATTTTTCGCCCGGTTTATGTTGTCTTTGCATGCCTATGGATTTTTATCTGTCTTTTTATTTAAAAAGAATTAATGAATATAAATATTATTTAGATCGGTATCTTTTATTTATCATTTTATAAATATTGTCATAGTTTTGCTTCTTTTAAGCTTCGTGTTTTATTTTCTATCAGCCAACTCCATTTTCCATCTGTATAAATTCTACATTATTTTCTTCAATGTTTTCTATGTTAAGTTTTATATAAATTACGTTGTTATATTTTATAGATAAATCTATTAAAATTTCTTGTTGCATTTGCGAGCGTAGTTCGCATAAAAATGTGCTTCTCTTTCAGGTTAATACGGTTAAATAACTATAATCTGAAATAAACGAAACATCTAAATGCTCTTACGCATCGGAATCGGAATCGTTGCAATCAAAAATTGTGCATTTTTGTTCATTTTTTTTTCTATTGGAGAATCTTAGAATCTTAAAAAAAAAATATTGAAAGTTAAGCCAGTACTTCAAGCACAAATATATACACGTATGTAGCTGTGTGTATCTGTTTCAGTCTGCGAATGCGTGTGCCTGGGTGAGTATTATATTTCCATGTGTATCCTACGCGAAGTTATAATTTGCGCGTTTTTTTTTTTTACTAGTAATATAATTATTAATGTTTTAATCTCATTGAAAAGAAAACGTTTGGAAGAAAGCTCCGATCATTACTGGAAAGAGCGATAACAGTTACTGGATCTGAGTAACCTGTTTTGCGGAAAAATTATTTTAAGTGAAAGAATTTATTAATTTCAACCCAGAATGACACTGAGTGCTCGTTCAATGAATGCTGAATATTTCCTTATAAGGATACGGTTAATATTACCATTAGCATTAAATACTGATTTGCGAAATTAGCTTACTAATGATTGTTCCATAGTAAAGTGTTTTGGCCTTTTCCATGGGAAGGTAGATCTAATAGTTTCTAGTAATTAGGGAGAAGTGATATCAGTTCAGTTAAAATATTCTATAAGGTTAGTTTATTCACTGATTCCAATATTACTGTGCTAGAATACGGTACACATTGTACATAATAAGTTACTGAAACCATTAAAGGAATAAACGAGAGAAAAATGATTAAACGATTAGAAAGAAAAACATAATGTCCTAATAAAATTATTCCCTTAAAAATAATCCCCTAAAAATAATCTCCTAAGTAAAAATAATCTCCTAAGTAAAAATAATCTGCTAAGAAAAAAATCAAAAAAATCAAACACACATTTTGGAAATATATTGTTTTTCTGCAATGTGCTAGAGGAAATAATGGATAGCGGCTCGGATTGAGAAATCGAAGAGCCGAGTTCGAATTCCAGTCGAATCCATTATATTCACTTACGTGATAATACCACTTGGGAAAAGTAGGAATCCTCTTCTTCCCCCCCCCCCAGCTATGGGTATATAGCAGGTCAGACCGGGTTGTATATATGGTAACTGGTCTACTGGAGAAACAAATGGCAACCTACTGCTGGAATAAATCTGCTTCGTCAATCATGTATCGAAAGATACTTGATCGCCTAAGCGTGTATCACGCATGGCACATAACTGACTGAATGTGATGCACACAATTATCGCAAAAATAGTAGGCGGTCGCAGTGCCTTTTCATTGGCCTGTGAATTTACTAATCAGCAATTAGCGAGATTTTCTGGTAAAATAGGAGTTTTTCCTCCCAAATTCTTCAGTCACTCACTACACCCTCTGACAATTAGGGGGCAGAATTTCTCTACCGGAGACAAGAACAGTAGCTAATACAGATGATATTTGTTCTGATATTCATTTCTACACGAAACCTTCTTTCCCTGGTGAGAAAACTACCGCATTGACTATTTGAAAGATACAGAAACAATGTGACTTTGGTGTACAGACCTGAAGTCAGCCGTGCAGACTAATACAGAGACAGTCAATACAGCCCCCTTCAGAACAAAGATATGAGTCGCCAACATGAGCTACATTCTTAACCACATATGATGTCGTGACAAGAATCGATGTTCTTTTTTTATATAATGAAAGCTCAAATCTTGTATGGAATTTCAGGTTTGAGATTAAACAAAAACATCTATAATATATACACAATAAACATTCTTTAATAGTTTTTCTTTGATTGTAGTCAATCCTATTTCTTTTCAATGATATGCATACACATGAAGTTTTATTTTCTTATTGAATTTGTCATTTCCAAAAAGAGTTGGCTTTGTTTACAATCAGACAACGTGAGATGTTCATTCATTGCATGAAAAGGCTTCTACTAAGAACAATGGAATCACTGAAAATGCGGAACTTTCATGATTCTTCGAAAGTGGCGTTTTATTGTCAGAGATTTTACAGTCGGACAGAAAGTAAACACCCATTTTATCATCATTTTTTTCGACCTATTTCTCGATGAGAATCTTCTCAAAACAAAATAATTCCCAAAACGAGTGATATCAACCAGGAGGCAATAACTTATTTTAAGTATGCTTCCCTGAAATGGCAAACGCTTGTAAATTTAAATGTTTTCATTTGTACTCGCTTACTTCTGTAAATAACGACCTGCATACATATTTATGATTGTTATTGTAATAATTTCTCACTAGCTGGGCACATGTAAATTACACGGATTTAATAATAAATTTTTAATACTTTACTCTGTAATTTTGAACCCATGACCATTTTTCCAGGTAGTTACAAGAAAAGTGACAGTCTGTTTTAAACACTGAAATATCTTCAAGAGATAGAATATGAAACGTGATTTAACTTCTGACTACAAAGAATTGGATTCATCTAAGGTGACCCTCTTCCAAACCCTGTCTGTGTTACACTGTCTTGTTGTTTATCTACATCCCTGTTTCTCTATTTTTTTCTGTTTTACTCTCTATGTTCCTCTCTAATTTTCCCTTTTCGTACGCTCGACACAGCCTAGGTTCCCTCACTCTGTAGATAGGATAAGATTATGAAAGAAAATAATAAAAGATTATATAAGATTATAAAATAAGAAACATTTTAATTTTAAAATGTCACTGGGCAGCTCCGGGGCAAATGTATCTTCAACAGATCTTTAGGTCACGAAACCTGATTTAACCCCTGGCTACAAACAACCGAATTTATCTCAGATGCCCCCCCCCCCATCTTTCTCTTTGTCAAACCTTGTATTTCTGTCTATATGTTCCTTTAGCTCGTTTTGTTTTTCACTCTAAGCTTCTCTCTTTCTGTTTCCTACTCAGTATCTATGATATCATGCATGATACAGACGATAGATTGGTAAACCGTATTAATATATAGATTAAGTTCATATATTTAACAATACAATAGGGCAATTTCCACGTTTATTGTATAGTAATTGAATTCGCACGGAGATTATTTATTTATTAAATATTATGTAACATCGTGAAATTAATATAGAAAAACAGTGAGAATTTCGCAGTTTTTGCTATGAAAAAAGCTATGTAAAGCAACACAATCATTAAATGGCATTTCGTCTATTCTTTATTAGAAGGAAGACAAAAAGTGTCTTCATTATTAACAATTTGAGTTTTATGTCGTTTGCATCACTTTCTTAGCGCTATGCGTATGACTAGTGTAAATTCTAAGACTGTTACATCATTAAACACGGCTGACGGGAAAGTCTGTCACTGCAATTTTATGAGTCCGCTGCGAATGACGGAAATTTCCATCAGTCACACATGTAAATCTAGTACAAGGATTAAGATAAATATGGATAGGTGTCCCTGCAAGCATTTCTGATGGTTAGATCTAAGGCTGCACTATAGTGTGGTCTGCGCCACCTACCGGCCGGCTTTTATTGCCTTCGACGACCGGCAGTGACTGCTATTCTTGATCTCTTCCACATTAAAATTTTAGCTTTGGAAAAATAAAACTAAACCAGTTTGCAAAAAAAAAATAAGAAAAAAAAAACTAACTCGACCAACCTTTATTTCTCCAGCATTCGTAGTATTCGTACCAATTTCTACAGTGTAGAATTGTTTCTGTGGAACTTTTTGCAGACATGCTAGACAAACTAAAGAAAAAACAAAAAAACAAATACTCATTAAGCTTTAAAACAGAATTCTCTGATCCTGACTACGTTCATCTTTGTCGAATCGATTCTGAGGTCGACATGTATATCCACGATGTCTACATTCGGGAAAATCTCCCAGTGGCAAGAGATTTGTCACCGGATTTTCTTTATATGTGCTTCCGACATTCACTTTTAAACTCGGTTAGTTATCGCTACTTTATTTATCTTCCCACTTCTTCTCAGGACTGTTGCTTGTTAGATAGAACATCTGATAGTATAGATAAAGCCCTCTCTCTACATTCGTGTTCAAATATGTTTTTGATTTTTTTAGGTCACAAAACAGGATTTAACCCCTGGCCACAAACATCGGAATTTATCTCAGATGACTCCAAATCCATCTCTGTGTCACAATTTGTTTTTGTGTCTATATGTTCGTTTATCTCTTTCAGTTTGACACGCTGTGTCTCTCTCTCTCTTCCTGTCTCCTGCTCAGTATCTGTGATATCAAGCACGATGCATACTATACATAGGTACAGGCGTATTAGTATATAGATTGCTAAGATATTTAACGATACATTTCCTGGCACACAATTTCAAATGGTTCATCACTCTGACTCAGCTGGTCTCGCCGACATCTAAACCTTGTAACTCGCAATTGTTCAATCTCTCACCCAAATACTAGATTTCCCTACCTGTTTTCTCTCGTACTTCTGACGGACACGAAATGTGATCTTCATTCGGCTATGGTTCTCTCCAACAATGCCTTCCCTACACGCGAGCCACCAATCTGCCATTGGATGACATGCCACTAGCGTTGACCGCTGTCGGACCGCACGGCATGTTTGTCTTGGCAATGTTTCCACTGGCGGACTCCTAGAGGCCCAACGGTGACTGCCACCAAAGGACCGCTAGCGATGCTATCGGCATCCCGCCGGCGGGCCACTAGCGGCGTGCGTGTAGGGTTGCTGTTTCTTGCTTCCCAACGTGTTTTCAAATGCTATTGGGTAGTTTCTGCATTTAAGAACTCTGTTGATCCTTCTGACCCCTTGAATTATCGCCGTCTTTCTTTTTTTAAACACTTGTTCACACAATATTACAGGCTTCTAATTGTTTAAGCATCTCACTTCACACGGTCTTAAAATTTAAAATGTACGGCTTTCGTTTCTCTAGGTCAACCACCGGTGTATTCACGGTTATTAATGAATGTGTCTATCATTATTTAGGTAAAAAAAGCTTGGCTCGAGCTGTGAGCTTAGATATCTCGACGGTGTTTGACAGGATTTGAGAAGCTGGCTTTCTCCACAGGCTATGGTGTCTCTGGACGAACATTTGGCTTGATCTGAGCGTTCTTAAATATCGTAAATAGATCAAGTTGAAGGGGCGTACTTTGAGATCATTTCACATTAATGCGGGAGACCCCCAGGACTCAATAATCGGGCTTACGTTGTTTCGCATACTTACAGATGTCATCACTTCTAAACAAGATATTTATGCTAATGCTGTTACTACTGACTCCTGCCTTAATTAAAATCCGACTAATTTCAACAAATTAAAACTGGCAGCTGCTCTCGAAAATGTCAAACTATTAATTGTTAGCTATAATAGAAAAATAGATTGTAAATTTTAACTAAAACGAAACTGCTATCTTTATACCACTTAGAGAACTGTTCTTGCCTTCCATCAGGATGGCTGATGTTAACCTTCTGGAGAGCAACGCATTGCCCCCTCTTTCTCTCACGTTTTCAACAGACATAATTTGCCTAGTAATTGATTATATATATTGAATAGTATCTTGCTGCTAAGAAAGTTGATTCACTCTGTCGTGGTATGAAGTTTTTCTTGTCGGAATCAATCTTGCATATTTATAAATCTGGTATTCGTCCCTGAATTGAATACTACTGACGTAACTGGTCTAGTTCTCCTGCTATACATCTTGAGATTCTCTACAAAATTTATAGAAGGATCTGTAAAGTTGTCTGTCCTGACCTGGCATCTTGTTTTAAGTCAATTTCCCAGCACCGTGGAATGGCTTATCTTTCTATAAATATTTCCATGGCAGTTGTTCTAAATGGCTCTCCTCCTTGATACCGCGATCGCATGTAATACTAGATTGGCACATATGTCTCATCATTTAACTGGTGAATTAGGTAGAGGTAACCGTATGTTCTATTCTAATATTTTCAATTCTCGTCCTTCTTGTCTGTGGAACTCTCTTCCAGCTTCTTTCTTCCCTAACATGTAAAACCTTCAAAACTGTAAATGTAACGCCAATCGCGAGCTTTTGTCATCCTGAATCCTATTTTTATTTTATTTTCATTTCTTCTCACTAACGACATCGCATTCTCTCACTCCTAGTAACCTCTTATGCCTTAGTGGAATTATTGCCTTGCTTGGGGAGAAAAATAATTTTTAAAAATGTCAGTTTCATTGAGATTGACGGAGATACAATTCTGTGGGTCGGGTATGATAGAGACACATCTACCTGCAACAAAAAAGTGTCCATAAGGTACGCTTTTCTTCCCTCATGGTGAAAACCATTTCAAGTATCAGTGGCACAATGATCATTCATATTTTTTTTTTGTTATCTGAAATTGAAGAAATTACTGATTAAATTAATCGATGACTCACCGGATTATGTAAAAAACAAATACACCACTAACTTCAAATACAGATTGATAACTCATCAGAATTAAAAGATTTATATTTACGTTTATTGGAACTTCAGGCGCTAATATAATGGTAACGAATTGTGGCAATGTTTAGAGATTTTGAAATGGAAGAAATAATTTTGAAAGTAGTTTTGGAATCAAATGCGTACGAGGATGAACTTTTTATACAGAAATTTATCTCGGGATAATCGAAGAAAGTTTGCTCATTCAAAAATAAGAAAATCTGAAAAATCTCTCCGATGTCGCATTTTTGTCGCCAAATAAAAAAAGATCAATTTGTTTTTACGGCTTATCGCCCTATCATTGTTTATTTAAAACCGAAATATATTTCTAGATTTTAAGAATAATTCTTTCTATTTGCGAGTTAAATGTATTTACAATTAATGTGGTAATACTGATTTTCAGATACAAATGCTGCTATTTAACCCATATATGGAGGAGAAGTAGATTCAAACCTTTTGGGTGTAAGTGAATGTAAAGAACATGACTGGAATTCTAACTCGTTTGTCTACTTTCTCCATTACCCCAGCCGAGAATTCTAGCTTATTTCACTTAGCATTCCCAAGTGTTCACCCATCTCGGTATTTAGCAGTATTGACAATGCTTAACTCCGGTGATCGACCGAGAACCGGTGTTTCAATGTGATATGGCTGTAAGCTGTGAAGAAATTGGAAAAGATGTGTAAAGTTTTGCGATTTCGGATTATGACTTGTGCCACGCGTTTAAATCTCTTTTACAGTGTATTTTTAAGTGTGTAGAATCAGATTCGGACATATTTTTTAAATCTTAAATTTTGTGCAAGTTTAACACATAGAGGCTTCCAACCAAGTATAACAACTGATGCATTCTGATTGGTTGTAAAATATTAATTAGGTGTCGTCAACTACGTCCGAAGGTACCGACCAAAATTTTAACCTTTAGTTGACGCTATAAAATGTAAACATGTTCACGAGCCCAACACCTCCCCCTCCCCGCTTACGTGACCAAGAGAACTAATAAAAACGAAACTTAGGGGCGATTTGGTCAGTGGGCACTTAAAATATTGAACCAATTCACTTGATTTCATTGGAAATCAACACAGCAAAGGAGACGAACTAAATTCTTCAACACAACAACAAACCTTGTCAACCAATTCCAGGATTAACGCTCACTCCCACAAAATATTCTATTCCACAACAAGAATCTCCGGTAAAAGAGCGATAACTCTATAACAATCAGTGAGTCAAGAACAATACTTTTTTCTTTTTAGTACAAAAGAACCAACTGTTTAATTTTCTTACAACAACAAATATAGTTAACTACACCTTCTCATTTTCACACATACAGTACAGCAACTTAAATTCTTTCCGTATCAGACACCAAAGAACTCTACTGTGTTTAACAACTTTTGCACTATATATTATGTATTTGTTGTGGTTATAAAAAATATTTATTGTTAAACAAATTCACAATTTCTTCTACTTGATTATTTCTCTTGTTGTTGTCTTTGTTACATTTGATATTGTAAAAAATAGTAGAGGGTCAGTTTTATTTGTATTTATAACCAATACAGATTGGCCGACCCACTATAAGTGTATTTGGTAAAAGAGTATTTTACACATTCTTTCAGTTTCATTCAAAACTGTTCTCCTTGGGAGGCTTTACTTTTATTCACGCTGTTTAAAATGATATGAAAACATGAAAAAGTAAACCATTTTAATACCATAATATTAAATTAACTGCCACGTTTAGAGAACGGATATTTGACGATATTATAATTTCTACAAAATTAATATATTTACGCCATTTATATAATATCCGGTCTATAATCTTGTCTAATATAGTCATTATTCTTGGGAAAATTTCAGAAATAGTAACATTATCCGCTGCTGGCATCATTATGATTTTAACCACTTCATATAGAGGGTCAAATTTAATCCATCGTTTATATCCTTATACGTCTTACTTCAGTATTTTACGCTTTTAAAAATAACATTAATTTACCCTCTCCCTTGAGTTGAGTCTTGTATTGTGTTAACCACATTATATAATACAGCTATAATAGCATTTTGTGAATGAAAGATAGGATGAATTTTTAGCAATTTCTTGTCCTTCAGTCTATCGTTTATTATGTATGACGGAATATTATCTAAAGAAAGGAAATACAAATGTAATAATTGTCCGAAACTTTTTTCTCGTATTAATCATCAGAGATACTCCTGGATGAATGCAACTTTCATTTCCGCCGACATAATGCCATCTCTCACAACTGCAATACATCTGTGACCACTCTCGCTTCATTGCTTGCACTGATGCCTGCTATAGGCTTTCATGTACTTTTCCATCTGTCAAAGCCAACACGTCATATTTATAGACTTAATTCCATTATAATATTTGAGCTATGACAATCAACCGTGTCAACCGATCTTGGCTTCCAAGCTCCATCCTTACCCACTAGTTTTATATCATCCGTAAATAACAGATGGTTACACTTCTACTGTCATTTTAATCGGTATCACCTCATGCAAGACAGTAAAGCCATTAAGACACAAGTTGTTACAGAGTGTGGAATAATTGCGAACAGAAACATTAATAATGAGCGGGAAGAGAAAAGATTAATCAGGAGGACAGCATATAGCGATTGACATTGCATCTAATTTTTTGTAAATTAAAGTTGACTGGAAATCATGGAGCCAGAAAGAAGTTCCACAATCTAGAAGTGCGAGAAAAGAAACTGTTAGCATAGAACTTACGGCTACATCTAGACGGCTCAACTGTAAATGGATGAGACTTCGTCGCCAGTCTATTACTGCGCTTAAATTCATAAAGTCTAGGTACCATAGCGAAGAGCTCACCCGAACAATTACCATGAAAATATTTATAGAAATGATGCCTTACGGCGGTGGGAAAGCGACTGAAGTCGAGCTGCCAGATCAGGACCAAAAATATTGCGGATTCTTTGGATTTTATCAAGGAGCACAAGCAGGGACACCGGACAATATGGGGCAGCAATATTCTAATCATGAAAGAATTGTAGACTTATAGATATGTAAGATAGATTCTGGAAATAAAAATTGTCTCGCCCGACACAGTGAACCATCTTTCCTAGGAGCTGACCTAGCAATGGATTCAATATAGTCTTTCCACTACATGTCAGCTGAGAATGTTAGCCCGAGAAGGCGCAACGGTTCATTTTCCTGGGGGTTAGCATCGGCCATGCTGATGGGAGGCAGAGAGGTGTCTCTCAGATGATTAAGGGAGAGAATTTTACGAAGCATGGAGCTGGAAGGGAGTTCCTCAAGCGAGATATGCGAGAAAAGAAACTGTTAGCATAGAATTTACGGCTACATCTAGACGGCTCAACTGTAAATTGATGAGACTGCGTCGCTAGTCTCGTACTGCGCTTAAATTAAAAAAGTCTAGGTACCATAGAGAAGAGCTCATCTGAACAATTACCATGAAAGCATTTCTAGAAAAGACAGAGAGGCTATCGTACCGTGATTGGGAAAGTGAGTGAAGCCGGGGAGCCAGATCAGGATCAATAATATTGCTGATTCTTCTTTGGATTTTATCAAAAAGCTCGGGGGCGCCGGACTTTATGCGAGAGAAATATTCTAAGCACGGGTGAATGATTGACTTATAGATATGTAAGATCTTTATGCTGGTAACATTGAATTGAACATTTTCCTGTCCGTTTTTTTTTATTCTTTATACCTTGCTATGTCTCGTAAATTTATCCTATTTCAGACTTTTTTTCTTTTTTCTTTCATTCTGTTTTAAATTTAGTGGATATTCCGATATATACTAAGTTAATTTTTTATAAACCTGCATTTTTATGTCATCCTTTATAATAATAATAGTTCCGCCTGATTAATTCCATGATATTCGTGCAGAGAACAAACAGCAAGGAAGGATAAGCATTCACCTAGAAATATTCCTTTTTTTAATCCTTAACATTTACAACCTCAGTCCACTTAATATTAAATCGGTTTTCCAAGTTCCAATTACTCTACTAACAAAAAAAAAAAAAAAAACACAACCTTCTTGGCATTTTCAAACAAACACTGGTCGAAAATGGCCCATGTGTGTGGTATTATTTAAAATTCCCGGTAATCTATTTAAGCTCTCCCTAAATTTTTCTTCCATTTTTTTACGCTATTTCATTCACATTCAGTTTATGATTGACTGCTCTTTGGTTACACGGCACTTCTTCGGACATCCTTTCACTTCCACTCAAGGTGTCGTTCTTCTCAAGGGTGGTATGTATTTGATTACCTATTACGCCGGTAAACAATTTTCACATGGCGAGAAACCATGAAATTGGCTGAGAGTTGGCTACGGCATTACTTTTAGAATAGGAAGACGATTTTACTTCCTGTTAACTATTCTGAAATTTCCATTGATTAGAGTATGTAGTTGTTCTGCAAATTAGTTATGGCAACTTGACAACTTATTATCCAGTACCCTTGCACCCCGCCTGTTTCAGCTGCATTCCAGTCATTTATCATTGTAATAAAAATGAGAATTATTAGTATTAGTATTAATTAACCGTACAGCAGTTTTTTTTCCAAGACAAACGACGTTTATACAAATAATTATAATTTTTTGCAGATTTAAAAATATATATACTTGTAAAAAAGTCTTAAACATTGCTTGAAGAAAGACAGACATGCTGTCGAAATACTGCTAAACAATGTCGAACTGCGCTCTTTTCTAGCAGTTGAAAAACTATTGGAAAACTTACATCAATCATTTTGTTTGACATTACTATTATTATTATTATTATTATTATTATTATTATTATTATTATTATTATTATTTCTTTGGATTTATGTTGTATACAGATTTCCTTTTGGGTCCCAACCAGAGATCTAAGCTCCGAATGGCTTCATGACATTTTCCACTGATCATATTTGTAAAAAGATTAAACACCTAAGATCACACATATTTTAGAAGCACTTCATAATGTGTATGTGGTACTTGTGAGTACATTTTTTTCATTTATTTCTTATAGGCGTAGGCTACCAGGAATCGCTTCAATGAGTCTATCGAAATATTTTCCAATCAATCCCAGGACTTCAACTACAACTGCTATCATTGATGTCATCATGTGCTAGATTTTTGAGATTTTCATTTCAACATCGTTGCATTTTGATAACTTTCTGAAAATTTTCAAAGATACATTAAATTCTGTAGGGACTGCGATATCCACAAGAAAGAAGCTTTCTGTTTCTGTGGTTTTTGATCCCGATATATGGCCGATTAGCTTTCATTGTTCTGCCTTGTGTAAAGTCCCATAAAATTGTTACAGGTCGTATCTCTGTAATGGGATAGGGGTGATTTTCATACCAGTTTCTTACAGTTGCCTACACATAAAAGTTGCATATTCTTCTTGGTAGGTATTGGCCCATTCGATTATATTGAGGTTTATATTCAGTGGGTGCTAATACCGTGCAAGCTGATACAAAATTGTCAATTCTTTCTGGATATTTGTCACATAATCTTCAATTCGGTTTGACACCGTTTTTCAGTATAGGTGCTTGGTACTTTGTAGATAATAAAAGGGTTCAGGGGGTGCAAGAATACGACCTTCGGTTTCAGCATTAAACCTTCACTACATAACCATTGAGAGGGAGCGGGGTTTGTTTACATGACCTTGTTTGGTACGGGTAAATTATTGATCATAGAGAGATTTATCATACTGTCATTTCTGCATTTGGTAAATTGCATTTGCTTTTACTTTTTTTTAGATTCTTTGCTGCTTCATTAGGTGTTTTGTGTTTTATTTGTTCTTCTACACACAATTTACATTCCATTGGCTCCCTTTAATACTGAATAAAGTTTCATATTTCTTACATTTTCTATGACACAGAACATCATTCAGTCTTTTATATTTACCCGGTTTCTTTGGACAACGATTGTTGTTTTGTAAGACCTTTCTAGTTGAACTAAGCCTCCGTCACTTTCGGACATATATAGACGATCAAAATCAGCCTTGGGATGATGCACTGTATCTATTGTTATAACTATATCAGACAAAAGGGTGATTAAGAATAGACAGAAGAGAAAGGTTGACAGGAAGTCTACTTGAAAGACTTCTCGTCGGATATTCAAACACCTGGAAATGGCAGTACGTTTGGTGTGATTTAGGTATAATATCGTTTTCCACAGTCCCATGCTATATTTTAAAAATTTTACAGTCACCTAGGAGAATTTGTACTTTTCCAAAGCCTTAAAGATCTAAGAGAGTGAAACCCAGACAAAAGCTTTACGGTAATCTATCCAAGTTGTGCTGAAATTTCGACATTTTTTCATGCACTATTCTGTGACCATGTTATTAATAGTTGATCTTTGATTATTATTATTATTATTATTATTATTATTATTATTATTATTAATATTATTATTATTATTATTATTATTATTTCCTTTGATATCTGGCGTTTACACATTTCTTTCAAGGTTCTGCCCAGGGACCTAAGGTTAGAAATGGCATCATGACACTTTCCACTGCAAAAAAATAAAAATAAAAATAAAATAAAAAATAATTACATAGATAAATCCCTTAGTAAAGTATGGGCTGTACTTGTCAGAACAATTTTTTGTATCTCTTTGAGGCATGGACTTCTAGGGATCCCTTCAATCAGCCTACTGGAATCTTTCCCAACCAGTCCAAGGGCTCCAACTACAATAGGGATTGTTGATGTTCCCATGTGCCACATTTTTTAGATTTATATTTCAAGGTCCTTGTATTTTGACAGTTTTTCGAATATCTTCAAAGATACATTGCAGTCTACAGGGACTGCCAAATCAATAAGGAGGCAGTTATTTTGTTTGTGGTCTTTAATAACAATGTCTGGGCGGTTGGCTTTGATTGTTCTGTCAGTGTCTATTGTGTAGTCCCATAGAATTGTAACTGGTCCTATTTCCGTAACCGGGTCAGGGTGGTGTTCGTACCAGTTTCTTTCAGTTACCTTCCCGTAGGAGTTGCAAATTTTCCAGTGCAGATACTGGCCCACTCTGTCAGGCTGGGTTTTATATTCAGTGGGTGCCAATATCGTGCAACCTGATACAAGATGATCAATGGTTTCTGGATATTTATCACAGAATCTGCATCTTGGGCTAACACAGTATTTTTGTATATGTGCTTGATAATTCCTAGTTAACAAGTCTTGGTCCTGTACAGCAATGATAAAACATTATTATTATTATTATTATTATTATTATTATTATTATTATTATTATTAATAATAATAATAATAATAATAATAATAATAATAATAATAATAATAATAATAATAATAATATTATTACAACTATTATTATTATTATCTAATTCTTCTCTGTTTCTTATGCTTGATGTTCTTGCCATTTATATTGTCGGATGTTATGCTTATGCAATCTATGTTTTTTTATACTTTCTCCATCTTTCTCCTAGTTTTCATGCTTTTCCTCTTTCTTTTCTTCACTTTTTCTCAATATTTATCTATTTCTTGACTTATTTCGTCTATCTTGAACTTACTATTGTATTTTAATTCTCTTGAAAATCTATCTTGAACTTCTATTGTATTTTAATTCTCTTTTTCCACGTTTTTTTTTTCCTTTCGGTTTATTTTCTCTGACAGCAACTGGCTTTAATATAGATATAGTTCAACATATAATACAGTGATTATAATGATCCCCGCTGGACATTAAAATATTTATTAAATCAAACATCATCTTTCAATTTCTAACGGATCTATGCGTATCGGAGAC
Organism: Acanthosepion esculentum; assembly: GCA_964036315.1. Classification (NCBI taxonomy): domain Eukaryota; kingdom Metazoa; phylum Mollusca; class Cephalopoda; order Sepiida; family Sepiidae; genus Acanthosepion; species Acanthosepion esculentum. The sequence continues at coordinate 126,114,185 of OZ038481.1, forward strand.
GCTAACAATATAGAAAAATAAAAGGGGAACGCTTGTGAAACATTCTCATACTAATCTGTTGCCATTTTACACGTGGTTTGCAATAAACAAACAAACAGCAAGTTTTGAACACAACTAACGTAGAAATTACTATTTTCAGATCGGTGCGACAAATAATGGCAAGGCGCAAGATGAGACAATTGAGACGAAGCTGTGAAATCTAAGCCCATAATAACCAGTAGACTTGTGTAGGAGGAAGAAAAAAAATGAGAGCCATTGTATTATATTCTACAAATACTCAAGTCTTTTCAATGGAAGAGGTTCATTGAAATGATGGGCACGAAATGTTGCAAGCTGATTTAATAAACAGCGATTGATCCAGTTAAACAAAGAACAGTATTACTTTTCAGTCGCTGATCAAACAAAATGGTAATAGCTCTCGGTTTACCTTTACTCATAACTTGGACGGCCATTTAATCACATTTCCTAAATATAAGATAAAGTGGTATACACATAAAATGAGGCTATATATATATATATATATATATATATATATATATATATATATATATATATATATATATATATATATATATATTTCTCATCTTGTCTGTCTGTCGTGGGCGTTGTTACCTCGCCCAGGTCGCATTTCTCACCCGATTTCAATGCGGTTTTCACCACAAGTTTGCAAATGGCTGCTGTAAGGATCTGACGGAGCCCGATTTTTGAGTTCGGACTCAGGTTACGAAAAAATCTGTAATCGAAAAAATCTGCTTACAGAAGGAATGATCGCATTTCAACCAAATTTGATACCCTCTTAGAGTCTGCCATTAGAAGTGTTGCCCAGAAGTTTCATGGCCACGGACCCCTAAACAGCGCGGAAAATCGATGAAACCCCAAAACCGATACGCCCAGATTTCACCTGAACCACATGTCGGTTTTTAGCGAAAACAGAGAGGATTTATGGGGTGGCCATTGGGAGTCACCATGTGAAGTTTCAACTCTGAGAACCCCCCCAAACAGAGTGCAAATCGACAATCGGTCAACCCTTAAAAATGTTTTTCCTGTTGGGTATTTCCTAAATGCAGATTAATTTGAGATCACGCTATGTGCGGGAAGAAATAGGTCAGTGCGTGCAGTGGAGTGGAAGAAAACATTTGACCTCAAATTCTGGAATGGGTGCAGGGTCATTGAAATTTGGCTTTTCTATCCCTGCTACCAGGTCTGACTTTGAGCCACAAATAACATATTCGACTTTGTCAACACTTTTGCTTTAATCGTCACATCTTACCAAAATAAGCACTTCATTTATTCGCGTCTTTACTGAAAAAAAAAACCCGCATGCGTGCTGAGTGAAAATGGTTCCGCCCTCAGCAGTCCATTTTCCAATTCTTTAAACCTTTTCCCCTAGCCCAGGCCTCATCCCAGACCTGACGAGGAGATTTTGCGCTAAATCAGCAGGGCTTCCTCCCAATCCATTTCAAAGCTAATGCCGGCAAACGGTTAGCGGCTTTTCGTTGTCGCACAAACCAAAAGAGCAAACGCTTCATTGCAACTCCTTGCATTCTCATCGCCGGCATCACGTGCGTTAGAGCCAAGATGCATATGTAGCAGGCAGCTTGACCCCGTTTACGGGCAAGCCTTGCGCTTGCCAAATCATGCGCGCGTGCGTGAATGCGCGCTAGCATCTTCCATTTTGTGTGAGCTCATTCATTGGTCTAAGTCATGGCCATTGTCCAGGATACACCAATCAATGACAAGTCACGCTCCCTTTAAATACCTTCAGCGCGGCTGCATCCGCACTCACATCTTGATTTGATCACCATTAACATATCTGTCCTTGGATTAATTGACAGCTTCCTGCTACCGCAAGTTACCTATTTGCATAAAAGTTTGCATTACCCATTTTATCTCCGCGTGCTGCCTTTTTGCGCAGCCCAGTCCATCTTAGCATTCCATACATATTTCTACCTGTTCGTAGTTCAGGTTTGCTATTAGACAGTTAACTGCTGTCGCAAATTACTTCTCTTCTGCCTTTACTACGCGGCCCAGTACACCTCAGTGTTTCACTACTTTTTAACCTTCAACGCTACAACGTTTTGGTAGCGTAACCTCTTCCTACAGCACAGCCCATAGCTAGGAGAAGCTTTTTTCCATGCCACTGCACCGCTTCAGCTTCAGCATCAACTTCTATTCGCATTCTTACACAGTATTTCTACAACCCTTCAAATGACTCCTACACGACGAATATCCGCACGTCAGCAAGTGAAGACCCCTAACACCGTTAACGTTATACATGCAGAACAGGCGACTGCAGAGGAGCACATAATAACTCTGGTTACAGATTATCATATAGCGTCTACTTCAACTTCTGCTTTGCACTCTTCTGCGTGCCGTGGCGATGACCAACTTGGCAGCCCTTCAAAGGCTGCAAAAACACCGAGGCGAGGCAACCTTAGCAGGCGTTCTAAAAGTGCCTCTGCGGCAAAGAGAAAGCGGGAGGAGGAAACCGAGGTAGAGGCCTCTTTGAGGCTTTCCAGTCAATCTCAACGGAGGCAGCATTTTTTGTCATATGAAACGCTTGGTGAGCGTAACTACCGTTTGTACTGCAAATCAGTATACACATATTCGTTGAAAAGTAAGAGGAAACTACCTAAACGCTTACAAGACAACAAAAAAAGCGGCTTCATCACAAGCGCTTTTGTGGTCTCGACAGAGCCCGCATCGAAAAGCTACTCGCAATGCAGCCGACTTACTCGCAATGCTGCAACTTACATTCGACGGTCCCAGGAGACCACGGCTGAGAAAACCGCACGTAACGCAGCTAAAACTGCGGCAACGTCCATTCGATGGTCCCAGGAATCCATGGCTGAGAAAACCGCACGCCATGCAACCGACTCTGCTGCATCTTCTCCTGCAAGGGCGTCGGAAAGTTGCGCAAAAGCGCACAAGGCGGCAACGCGATGCAATTTTAAATTCCGCTGCTAGAGCTGTAGAATGACCTGAAAGGCTTGAAAGGTTGCAGACCTATTAACCAGGGCCACCATGCACAGCGAGGGCTCTGTAGCCCACCAAAGCAGTTTTGGTTTAAGCTGGCGTTCAATTATGAGCCAGTTTTGAGACTTTCCGGTCGCAAAGACCTCCTAATAGGATCCATGTCAGTTGCAATGCCAAAAAATGGCCTGGATAGTCTGCAAATTTGTGTTGTTCAGACGATAAGGTACAGTTGCCACCTTTTCAAGAGCTACCTGCTCCTTTGAAAGCTCTGTTGGATGGTTCCAGTCCAGACTCCAAACATTTCCTCGCAAAAATCAGACAGTACAATTATGCCTTCCACATGACATCTTTTGGTGGTAATGGCTTCTGCGAAGTCGGTTGGAATCCCACCTTCAAGGTTCAAGGTCAGGTTTACCACCGGATTGGGTCTCTTTTGCC
>OZ038481.1:126127598-126155098 GCA_964036315.1 Acanthosepion esculentum
AGTCGATATTTACCCAGTCCCCGCACTGAGATAAGATATCAATGTCAGGATTACTGTGGGGAACCCGAGCGTGTCTACTCGGGCCATTGGTCAAAATTTACCCAGCCCCCGCATTCGCGTGTTCGGGTATTTTTAGTTGTCTATGCTTCTGAGCCCCTACTGAATCTCTCTCTGCCCGAAGAGAGAGATTGACCATCAGAGCCAGAGAACGGACCGTCTGACTTCAACAAGTTTTAGTGAACAAGTACTTAGTAAACTCGTCGCAGTCAGGCTGTCCGCTGCCTGGCTCGCGATTGTGAAGACCTGTGTCTTTTGGTAGAGAGCGACTCAGTCGGGGCTCTCTACCAAAAGACACAGGTCTTGACAATCGCGAGCCAGGCAGCGGACAGCCTGACTGCGACGAGTTTTACCTAGTGTATTTACTAACCTCCCCACGCGATCAGATGTGGCACAGAGCTCGTAGGCTCAGCCAAAAATTCTCGTAGAATCCGTATAAACGGGAGTCGGGTAGCTGTTTCCCGAGACAAGGCTCTGACCTTCGACATAGCCTCGTCTGGGGATCCTCTCTTCTCAGAGGCTGAAAGTTTGACCAACACAGCTACAAAAGATTCCAGGTAGAGTCAACTAGTTTTACCTAGCTCTGCATATCAGAAGTTCTCTTGAATATATATATATATGTGTTCAGCACAGATGCATTAATGGGTGAGATGGATCAGGCAACGTCCATAATTTGTCTTTTGGAAAGTTTGCATAAATACACCATTTTCTAGCAAAGTATACTTTGTGATATACATAATTATTAAAGTTAATACTATCGTTTTTTATCAATGGTGAAAGATTAGAACTCTTAGAAGGCAACTAGTATGGAAGACAATTAGCGAACGAGAAAAGTTCGAGCTTCACGGGCGGACTACTTAAGTGGTCTTGGACCACACGGAGCTAAGCTTAGTAAATAGTAAAATGTAGATGAGCTTATTAAATAGTAAATTGTAGCTAAGTTTAGTCAATAGTAAAATGTAGATGAGCTTAGTAAATAGTAAAAATGAAGCTAGACTTAATTTGAGTAAAATGGAGATAAGCTTAATAAATAACAAAATGTAGACAAGCTTATTCAATAGTAAAAACCTAACTAAACTTAGTAAATAGCAAAATGTAGTTCAGCTGAGTTAATAGTAAAATGTAACTAAGCTTAGTCAATACTAAAAATAGTAAAGGATATATTTGTACTGGGATCATAGTGTTATATTTGATATGCCATAATTAGAGTGTGTGTTAGTATGCTATTATTCTACACCATTAGCTAATTATATAAGTTCGATCTTAAAAAGAGCGTTACTAAAGGAGACGGGGGCTGGACTTAATTAAGATTAGTAAAGTCGCATACCACTACATCTTGGGTCCCTTGTTCATATCTTTTTTTAAGCTTTTCACCCCAAGCAAGCTGGAAGACACTAGCACGCAAGGGGTTACAGAAGGTTTGGAGGAAGAGCAGATAGGAGTGGTAGAGAAAAAGGGTGTGGAGAAAGATAGTGGATCGATCAAGGCAAGGGGGTTACAGAAGATTTGGAGCGAGAGCAGATAGGAATGAAAGGGGAAAGGATGTGGAGAAGGGAAGTGGATAGATCAAGGCAACTGGAGATGTCGATTGACGTTACACTTAAATAGTTGGAGATCGTATTTGTCAGGGAAACAGGAATAAGGAAGAGAGTTCCACAGGCGAGAGGTGCGAGACATGAAGCTATTGGAATAGAAATGATGATCCACCATGACTAACTAAACTTAGTAAATAGCAAAATGTAGTTCAGCTGAGTTAATAGTAAAATGTAACTAAGCTTAGTCAATACTAAAAATAGTAAAGGATATATTTGTACTGGGATCATAGTGTTATATTTGATATGCCATAATTAGAGTGTGTGTTAGTATGCTATTATTCTACACCATTAGCTAATTATATAAGTTCGATCTTAAAAAGAGCGTTACTAAAGAAGACGGGGGCTGGACTTAATTAAGATTAGTAAAGTCGCATACCACTACATCTTGGGTCCCTTGTTCATATCTTTTTTTAAGCTTTTCACCCCAAGCAAGCTGGAAGACACTAGCACGCAAGGGGTTACAGAAGGTTTGGAGGAAGAGCAGATAGGAGTGGTAGAGAAAAAGGGTGTGGAGAAAGATAGTGGATCGATCAAGGCAAGGGGGTTACAGAAGATTTGGAGCGAGAGCAGATAGGAATGAAAGGGGAAAGGATGTGGAGAAGGGAAGTGGATAGATCAAGGCAACTGGAGATGTCGATTGACGTTACACTTAAATAGTTGGAGATCGTATTTGTCAGGGAAACAGGAATAAGGAAGAGAGTTCCACAGGCGAGAGGTGCGAGACATGAAGCTATTGGAATAGAAATGATGATCCACCATGACAGCATTATTCTAACTTATCTAAGTTTAGCGAGACACCACCGACTTATCTTTTATATTATAGATCTCTCTATGATATTCTCTAATATACTTACTCATTGTTCATAGATATTTAACATAATTATGTCTTATAAATGGCAGAATAGTGAAGGAAGAAATCCATTAGGATCGAACTCACTACACAAAAGAAGAATTCGCTACCTTTCCCTACAAGCTATACGTCCAATTCTTGTGTATACGAATCTTGTACTGTCCTCTGCTTATAAATATGTTTGCATAACAAAGCACTTTGAAAGCATGTCACACTATACTCACGGTCTTCAGTTCATGTCTCGACTCCTAATATAACATCTCCAGACAAAATGTCATTGTATAGTGGCGTCAGATTGTACGAGTGTAAACCGACGCTGTCAGATCTATTTTACCGGCATGACGTTGAACAGTTCCAAAGTTTGGAGACAACTTGCTGGGGTCACTGAAGTAAACGAGGACTCAGTATAACGTTTCTCTCGTCGTTATGACACACATTTTTTCATCTGAGAAATGTCACAAGAATATGACGAAGTATAACCAGACCATCTCAGCACAACCAAATTGCACAACTTGTCCTGAACGTAGAAGGAAACATGTCTTGTCCGTGCTATAATGAAAGTGACATCTGAATTTGACAGGGACATATTTCTATTAAGCTCAAATGTGCCGAATACAGACCCCAAAGATTAATCATACCGATTTTATTGTTTAATTTAGTTGTTTAAATCTTCTATGATTACAGACACATATATACACGTGCAAAATGATGGCCTCACACACACACATTTCATACACTCATTACACACACATACAGTCGCGTGAACGCGCTTGCGCGTTATTTCTTTCTTTTCTTTTTCTACTTCTTACGATAGAATGCGTCATTATCAAGAACTAAATTTGTCAGTATCATAGAAAAAGATATGCTAATATACTGGCATTTTGTGAAGCATTGGATTGGAATTAAATGCGAACACGCATACTCGCACAAAAACACGCAATATATATATATTATGAACATTTCAGATCTAATTAAAATATATCTGTAAAAGGAGAATGTGAATAACAATGACGAAAGGAAAAATGATCTTAGGCTTTTCCTGCTCTGATGGATTTTATCAAGGTACATGAAAGGATTATATTTTACAACAATTATTTATAAACAAAAGTAAAAAAAATGTTGTTTATTTTACAACATTTTTAAATTTAAGAACGCTCATAAATATTCATCAGGCTAACTGAAAGATCTGGGTAACTTATGGAAGATGATAAGTAACGTAATCTAATGTCTAAAAAACAAAAGTGTGTATTTTTTTTAATAATGTAGTTAATATTATATTATTACTGGTTAAGATTCAGTGAGGCATTGTAAATGTTAAGAAATAGAGGTTGATGAATTTATTTTAAACATGTTTATAGTGATGAATGTTGGTTTGGTAAAGAGTAATTATTTCAGGATCGTAGATTCTTGAAAAATACTGGGGCGCAGGTTTACCTTTTTACGATTCGATAATGGAAATCTCAATATTTTTTTCCGTCAAAGTCAGTTACTTTCTCTTTTAATGAGTGTTGCATTCTTTAGATCGGAAGTGTGCCTGAATTTATTTCTATCAATGAGTTATGCATTTGATAAATTCTTGTACATAAGATTCATTTTTTTCTTCGTAGATAGTTTTCTTTTACTTTCTGTAAGTTTCCCCGGTGTATTATAAGGAGCAGTAGTGACAGTTTATTTTATATATGTGCCGAATTCAGAATTATAATTATTATGGACATTTGTGGTTCTGGTCATATCCATAATGGATTTAATGTGGTTGTAATTATTTGCTATTGTAAATATTGGATAAATTGTTTTAGATAGTAGATGTTAAGGAGTCAGTACGTAGTATTATGTCTGTTATTATCTAGTTTATTGTCATTGTAATGTTGCTATTATTGTTAATAATATCAGTAATTGTTTTACGGTTGTAAATTTTGCAGGCGTTTCTCTTAGCTTCGTGGATGAAATAACGGCGATATTGGAGTTTTTTAAAGCTATTTTTTGTGTGTATATCTCTTCTGTGTGTATGTATCATGGGCTGCAGGTTCTTACCATTCTTAAATAGAATTCTGAAATCATTCCAGATTTTATGCTGTTACAGAGGAGAGATTAGAAATTGATAAGGTAATTCTTGTTTGTAGATATATACATACATACATACGTAAATACATACACGCACACATATATATATATATATATATATATGACATCAATAACTAACAGATTTAAAGTTAACTTTATATAAAAGAACGGCTTCCATACATATATATATCTATATGAAAATACATATATATATATATATATATATATATATATATGTGTGTGTGTGTGTGTGTGTGTGTGTGTGTTTGTGTGTGTGTGTGTGTGTGTGAAAATATAGTTTTAAATTATGGTATATTTATGAGGTAAATTGTCCAATATCAAGGATAGGGCGTATGAAAATATGGAAGTGGATATTGAAGTCAACACCCACAGGTGACAGCCTGTTTCATACTGAAGGCAATCATCAGGCCATGTCGGACGATTTAGCAGGAAAACACGCTGTCGCCTCTGGGTAGTGATTCAATGCCCATTATATATATATATATATATATATATATATATATATATATATATATATATATATATGTATGTATATATATATATATATATATATATATATATATATATATATATATATATGGCCATGTTGGTCGAAACTAGTCGAGGAATATAAATGAAATAATAATAATAAAAGCATAAGAATATTAATCTACAACCCAGTGTGTCTGAAGATTTTAATTGATTTTTCTAATAATTTTTATCGTTCAAAATATATATATATATATATATATATATATATATATATATATGCAAGTTTCATTAAAAACGACAGACAAGGTACTACGGTAATTTTTTTATTTAATTTTTCTTGTGTACGAACAAGAGCTACCTTGTCTGCCGTTTTTAATGAAACTTGCATAAAAGAAGGATTGCTGCCTAAATATAGAAGTATATATATATATATATATATATATATATATATATATATATATATATATATATATATATAATTATTAAAGGTACGAACACTTACAATTTAATGCGGTTATATTTATTTCGTTAGGGTGGTAAGAAAGGCGCCAAATAAAGAAAAAAAAAACAAAAAAAACAGAAAATATTTCTCCAGGTTTTTAATAAAAGAATTATGTAAATGTGTATACGTGGAAGTGGGGGTGGAGTGGAAAGAATGTCTCGTATGTAAGATTTAGAGAGAGGTGCAAAGAAAGACATGGATAGCAAGACAGGAAAAACGCGTATGTGGGATTGTGGAACGGAAGATTATAGAATCCTTCAGAAAGGGTAGGTAAGACAAATAGAAATCATTTTCAGTTTATAAACTGACTTTAGAATTGTTGACCTAATTTGAAATACAGACTACGGAAAGATGGTTAGGAAAATTGTGACAGTTAAAGACACATGACAGGAAAAAAAGAGACAAAGAAAAGAAGAGAGAAAGGAAAGGGAGGAGAAATCAATGAAAGATGACTGGGGGTGCAATCGAGATATTCTCTCTGGTCTCACCATTAGGGCACTCATTTATTCCTTAGAATGAAAAAAAGAGGTTTAATACAGTGTAACCCGGATATAAGAGACCCGGATATAAGAGAGATTTTCTCTGGTCCCAAATTAGAGCCTGTGTTAAGAAAACAAAATAGACCAAACCCCGGATATAAGAGAAACCCGGATATAAGAGAGATTTTCTCTGGTCCCAAATTAGAGCTTGTGTTAAGAAAACAAAATAGACCAAACCCGGATATAAGAGAAACCCGGATATAAGAGAGATTTTATCTGGTCCCAAATTAGAGCTTGTGTTAAGAAAACAAAATAGACAAAACCCGGATATAAGAGAAACCCGGATATAAGAGAGATTTTCTCTGGTCCCAAATTAGAGCTTGTGTTAAGAAAACAAAATAGACCAAACCCGGATATAAGAGAAACCCGGATATGAGAAAAGTATCCGGTCCAGACAACTCTCTTATATCCGGGTTACACTGTTTTAAACATAATGTATAGTTAAGGATTTTCTGAAAAATCATGTAAATTTCAAATTTAACATTAAAATATAATCCACTTAATATATATATACATACACACATATACATACATACATGCATATATATATATATATATATATATATATATATATATATATATATATATATATATATATATATATATATATATTAAATTAATTTAAATAAAAATAAAAACAGACAACTTTAAGTTTAACCTTAAAGAGGTCTGTTCTTATTTTTATTTAAATTATTAGCTCTGATTTACATTGAGCTCTCTGGATTTTATCCTCCTTGGGTCTACCCATACGGATTACCTAGTTTTTCGTAAACTATATATATATATATATATATATATATATATATATATATATATATATATATATATATATATATATATATATATATACATATGTATATATGTATATATATAAAAGAAATGTTAGATTTTTCTCAGTATTATATATATATATATATATATATTCTACACTAACACACACACACACACATATATATATAGAGAGAGAGATAGAGAGAAAGAGAGAGAGAAAGATAGAGAGAAAGAGGGAAAGAAGTAAATGTGTAGATTTTCCTTAATATTAGATATATAATTACTGAAGGTATTCTTAATAAAACTAATAATAATAAATATAGAAAAATAAAATTAAAATAATTGTAGTAAAAATAATAATACTAGTAAATAAATGAAATTATAAAATTAATGAAACAAGAGGAAATAATTAAGTATATGTCTACTAAGATTACAAATGTACTTATCTAATTTCATCCTTATACGTATCTATAAAGAAACCTATTAATTTTATAGAGCTTGTCGTTCCAAATCTGGATCAAATTATATTGTACACATACTATCTCTGACATAACTATTCATAACAATACCACTCGCAGTTGAAACAGAAGTTTAATTAGGCATACAACGCAATATACACATCACCCCAAAGTAATTTACATAGAAGTACATAAATAGGGGATCATACATACATACATACATACATACATACATACATATATATATATATATATATATATATATATATATATATATATATATATATATATATATACATATATATATATATATATATATATATATATATATATATATATATATATATATATATATCCGCACACACACCAATACAAATATACACATTATATATATGGATATAAGTACACAATGAATAACAAATATAAACGTTTATGGCAAATACTATAATAACGTCAAACACACAAAAACTCCCTCATATATGTATATAAATCTTATACCCAAGTCCGTCAAACTACACAGACACAGAAACACAGACATACACCCACATTTGTAATCAAACGGAGATTTTAACCCAGATATATATATATATATATATATATATATATATATATATATATATATATATATATATATATATGTATGTATGTATGTATGTATACACACATTCATATATGTACAAACGTTTACAAATATTACCTCAGTACATATATATATTCTATATGTAAAAACATCCCTATTCATATACATCTATCTTTTCCACACACACACACACACATACATTTATATATATATATATATATATATATATATATATATATATATATATTATCGCTCTCCCGTCGAACTCGACGTATGAGGGTCAGACAGATCAGTTCCCAGAAACTGAAAGCCCGACAGGATTTGATTATACATGTACTGGTGGTGAAGGCTTTGTGCAGGGCCATCCACACTTTATATATATATATATATATATATATATATATATATATATATATATATATATATATATATATGTATAGAGAGAGAGAGAGAGAGAGAGAGAGAGAGAGATAGATACAATTTCCTGCATAAGCCCGCACAACATATATACAAAAACACACATGTATACATACATAAAATCACATCAATGCAAATAAATATGTTAGCTCTATCACTGACATTGAGCGTTTTCCTATAACCACCGCGCATATATATCATACAAATAATATATATAAAAATTGCATATATATATAACAAAACCGGATGTAGCAAAATACAAGACTATATAGGAGGGAAGGGGGGAAAGTCCTTATTTCATTGGCTGATGTTGACTGACGTATGTCAATAAGAACGGTCGGAATCCTAGCCATATTTTATTTATCTTTTTTGCAATGTCGAAGTGCGTAGCAAAACGCTATCAAGGAGGCGGCCTGAATCTTGTGGAATTAGGTCGGGGTTGCTGTTGGAGCCGATATGATGCAAAACCCGAAATCGGCTATGAAGACAGTGCATCACTGAAGACCTTCCTTGTTGCATCTGAAATGTATTACTCTTTTTATATATATATATATATATATATATATATATATATATATATATATATATATATATATATATATATATATATATATATATAATGTGTGATTGTGCCTCTGTGTATATGCTTGCTCGTGTGTTAATTTGAAATCTAATGTTTGAAAATGCTAGGATACTGCAAACATACGATAGTGTCTGAATCATTATGCTATTAAAGGGTATACACTGACAATATTTTTAACTGATGCTGGAAAGACCGACGCAAACAAAAGGACGGAAATAAAAATATGTTCGCCATAGACATTTGGAATGCAGAAGAAGTTAAAGTTGAAACCTTTGTCTTCTTGCTCAATATAGATAAACACAATTTGTGAAAGGTCCCCGCTGACGCAATATCTATTTATTTAAAGAATTTAAAGTAAGGAAGTTTTGGCTCGAACAAGAACGGATTTTGACATTTCAACCTGTAGGGAAATTACTGAAGAAAATTTTCATTCGAAGAAGATTATAGGTCATAACATTTCTATTACTGGAAAATCACATTATTTCCACCAGGGACATTGCTCCCGGAAACCATCTGTCCCCAATTTAGTCATCGGTTGGAGCAAACAGTTATGAAGTTGGGATGTATTTACAGTCTGTCAATTTAGTTAAAACGTGCCGTAACATCATTGAAACTCAAAGACATGGTTGATTGAATAAAGTGGGGATGACTGAGCAGAAAGAAAAGTATGTTAAGAAATGCTTGATATATTTACACACACTGATATACACACGCAATAAACCACACAGTGTACACTGTGAAAATTACCTCCATTTATAATTTTAATTTTGCGCATGCTCGTTGTTTGTTACTGATTTTGTCGACTGCATATAGGCTCAGTTTGATACTGTCTGTGAGTAAAAAAGAGCCTCAGAATGCCGTTAATCCGACAGAGATTTGGAAAAGACTCGCAGTGTTAACTGGCATTCACGCTCGAAGCTCCAATACGGAAATTAAAGAGTGCTTGAATGTTAATGTGAGGAGAGCACAAAATATTCAGAAAGGGTTGGATGAGTCTAAAGGTCATGACGAAAATGTTTGGAGTGATCACTAGTGGTCGCGATGTTATGCCGTCATTCATTTTCCCCCGGGGCCTCAGAATCAACACGGAGGCCTAGATATGTGACTTGGGGAGGTAGTGCTACCAGGGATCAAGAGTTTGGCTGATGGAAGAACCGACGTCTGGCAACAGGATTGCCCAACATGCGACCCAACAAGAACCCAGTCATGGCTGTCATACAATTTCTGCGATCACATCATCTCATACAACTGGACAACTAAACACCTAGACTGCAATACATTTTGCTTTCATCGAAAAACAAATCCTGAGTGTCATTGCGTAATATAACGACTGTAACACCGTGTATGAAACTCAGTTCAGTGGTATATGTAATGAAGTAAATGTATATTTATTATTAATACACACACACACACACACACACACACACAGACATACTTATATATATATATATATATATATATATATATATATATATATATATGTATATATATATATATATATATATATATATATATATATATATATATATATATATATATATATATATATATATATATATATAATTTAGGAGGATTTGAGATAATCATAATGAAGTAATTCATCGAGTTTTTTAGAAGAAACCTCAACAGAATGCAGTCCCACCACGGAATATGTGAATGAGCGGCGCTATGTCGAGTTTAATTCGTTACCCCTTCGCCACCTAGGCTCGTGGCACAGTTGGTATGACGTTTGCTTAATAACGTAACTGTCCGGTTTTCAATTCCTGGTAGTGGATGCGCACTGCTGATGAGTCCTAAATATAGGACGAAACGGCCGTCCAGTTCTTTCTGCATTCTGTTGAGGTTTCTTCTAACAAAAACAAAAAAAAAATCAATGAATTAATTAAGATATATATATATCGGGCCGAGTGTTAGTTGGTGCTAATACAAAATAATTGGAACTGGTAGTAACCACTGTCCCATAATTTTGTGTAAAATAACAAATTTAGAGAATAAATCTCATACAGTGAGTTTTCATTTTCATTATAAATGGTACTTTCACTCACTCAGTCACTAAATAAATTAAGATATATATATATATATATATATATATATATATATATATATATATATATATATATATATATATGTGTGTGTGTGTGTGTTTGGACACCAATCCATCTTTTATACAAGTTTCATTAAAGACGGCTGATAAGTTACAGCGATGAAGCTTTCATTTGTTTCATGTGTTTATATAAATGTTTTTTGTTCTGCAGATAAAATATTTAAATGAATACCAATTGTACTATCAGAAACATTCACGTTACATTTCCCTGGTCATAGCTAAATTAGGATTGATTTAAACACACCATTCGCAACATACTCGTAGAAAATACAAGTATAATAGCTCCATCGACATGTAAGAATATCTAAAAATAATGGATGTATTTTTAATAAAAAGAAAAAAGCCAGCACTCAGTAACATCAACTTTGAACACGGCCAAAATATACTGACAATTTTTGTAAAATAGAAAATTCCTATAACTCTTGATGTGTACATAAAATATTCATACATTGAGTTAAACATAAAAAGCATCCTTGATAATGGCTAAAATAATAGGAGAAAGCGCTCGGGTGTGGGTCGGTGAAAAAATGATCGTTTAGAGAATTTATGGATGTACACGATAACATGACATAAAGTATTAATCATAGTAAATAAAATTAAATACTCACTTAAGTTGCCTTCAGTATCTGTCTATATTTCTGAGATGAGGTATTATGTACATTATTTACATTATTCGGACTATTGTCCTCATCTTTGTCGCCATATTTATTACAACGTTTCAGACGTTGTACGCTCCAGCCTTCTTCAGGGGGTTGGAATGTCGAACTGAACCCTTTATTTCGCTCACTGGCGTAGACTTTTCTATTTCCATGTGCCATGTTTAATGGATGTCAGTTAATTTTTCCCTCTGAAAGTTCTCCACTGCCTTAAACGGGTATTGAATTCATACACAGATGTCCTCAAGGATATATGGCACAGTGGATAAAGGCGTTGGTTAGATCCAGTGACAGGACCCAAAGAATTATGAGTTCAATACCCGGTTAAGGCAGTGGAGAACTTTCAGAGGAAAATTAACAGGAGATAACTGATAACTGATATCTATTATACATGGCTAGAACAGTCTACCACAGTCAGCGAAATAAAGGGTTCAGTTCGACATTCCAACCACCTGATGAAGGCTGGAGCGTATAACGGCCGAAACGTTGTAATAAATATGGCGACAAAGATGAGGACATTAGTTCGAATAACGTAAATAATGTTAATTTGCCTTGTTATAACCCAAATCAATGACGAGCAGATGTAGTATGCAAAGCTCACAAAACGTTCATTTTATTTATTACAAAATACACCCCCCACGCACACACACCCCCACGCACACACACACATATATATATATGTATATGCATATATATATATATATATATATATATATATATATATATATATATATATATATATATATATATATATATATATATATATATATATATATATATATATATATATATATAATCACGTTTCTTTTACAATTCTTTTTCCTTTCGGACGATTTTTCTGGCTTTCGGTTTCGTCCACCGTTTCTGCAGAGTTTCGAGATGAATGATCCATTAACAAATAATCTGAGTGAGGCTTTGATACAGGAATGGCTGCAGGCATATATCGTGTTTCTCTTTGGTGTTTTCACGTCTTCACGAACCAGATCTTCAATCCTCTCACCTAGGCAATATAAGATCTCCCCAGGTATGGCCAACGCAACGAGAACAATCAACACCCACATATTAAATATAATGCGCAGGTCGTAAAGAGATAGATATACACCTGAAAAAGAACCAAAACATCGCTTCTAATATTTGTCGCCATTTTTAAAACTAATAAACACGCTCATATGCATAGATATAGAGGCATACATCCGTGTGTGTATACTTGTTGTTTTCAGTTTATTCGTCATTAATCGTGACATTTCTACAAAAATAATTGAAACTCACTGGAATGAGAAAGAATCCTTCAGTTACATTGTTATAGATAGGAGCCATTAAATTATCACATGTGCTTCCATAAATAGTTGATTTCAAAATCTAAGAATATATTAGGTTTTATTTTGCAACACCTTTTCTTTCACAATATTGTTGCTATCAAAAAATAATGGTAAACATTTTCAGGATATAATTCTATAAACAATACATGGTGTATGTTTTTTTTATTATTTCATTTAACCTTCTTACAGATATTGATAATTATTTTGTTTTTGTTGATCGTTTCAGTTTTAATTATGTGATTTATATTAAGTGCAGCATATAGAATTGCAAATTTTCTTACTGCTGTAACCTAGGAAAGGTTACTGAATCGAATAATCAAACAAAGGTTGATAATGAACGATAATACATAGGATATGAACAACACATATAAGATTAGCAAGCGGCGCGTAGAAGCAGTAATCAACTGCTTAAAGTGAGTCAGTGAATTTCGCAATGAATCTTCAAATGCAGGATATCTACCAACCCTCCCACACGGTCAGATGTGACACAAGGCTGAATTTAATGTGGAGTATCCGAACCCGTAGACTCGGCCAAAAATGTCCCGTAGATCCCGTTTAAAACGGGTTCGAGTAGCTGTTTCCCGACACGAGACTCTGCCCTTCGACATAGCCTCGTCTGTTGATCCTCTTTGCTCGGAGGCAGAGCGTTTGACTAGCATAGCTGGAGACGAATCTCCAACTGCAGGATATCTAAAGACCGGTCCCACGGAGTCAGATGTGGCTCAAGGCCGAATTTAATATGGAGTATCCGAGCCCGTAGGCTTGGCCAGAATTTCCCCGTAGATCCCGTATAAAATGCTCCTCTCTGACCGGAGCAGAAAGTTTGACCAGCGCCGCTAGAGACGAATCTCTGACTGCAGACCACCATACAGTATTAACTACTGTATTTATTTGAATGGGGACATAACCATTATCGTCTGTAGGTATGCTACAACACATACTCGATTAGAAAGTTAATTCTATTCGACCTTTATGCTAGATTTAGTTTATTCCCTTACTGATTATCTTTATAACCTTTGTCAAATAACTTTTTATAAAATTTTATAAAATTCTGAATATGAGCTTTCAATTTGTCCTCATCTTACCAATACTATCAATAGCAGTTTTAAATTGTATTTGATATTTGCTAAATTCTTCGCAATTTTCGACAATTGTGTGTTTATAATCATTCTTTTTGCAACACCCTGATTCTTCTTATTAATGGTAAATTTTCATTTTAACACCCGAGCGCTAAATTTACTGCTGAATAGGTCTATTTACTTCCTTTCCTTGCAGAAATTAGTACCCGCTAAAATTAATGCACAAACTTGTTAAAGTAGATGGGTTGATTCTATTTTTTCATTAGATTTTCATTTGATCCCTTCTTCTATACAGAAAGAAACCCCCTCCCCTAACCTTAACACCTAACCCTAAAGAAGAAGGGAACAATTAAAAAATAAAAATCATTAAATTAAATAATTACTTCAATTGCCCTAATCTTTTTGGGGTTAGATAGAACGATTAATTTTTCTTTTCTTTCTTCATAAAAAAATTACTTTGTTATTCTTTTATTTGTCGATGTTTACATATATTTGAATGAAAGTTAACTTTCTTCTTGAATTAAATACAAAAAAAAATTTAAAAAAACATCGCTTAACGGAAGCGCGTACTAATTTCTGCAGGGAAAAGAAGTAAATAGGCCCATTCAGCAGTGAATTGAGCGCTCAGGTATTAAAATGAAAATTTACCTTATTAATTTTTAAAACGGAAATTTTACATACGATATGTGACTCAAATTGCTGTTTGACCGACTATTGTCATTGTTCCGTAGCGGTTTGTACTCGCTGTGTATCACTGCAAGAGTTTTCACAACTGTTTTCAAACCAATATAACAAAGTCACACATATGAAGAATTATAGTCTTAAGGTTTGCTATATTTATGGAATAAAGTTCTCAATATCAGAGATAGAGCGTGTGTAAATATAAAAGCGTACGTAGAAGTCAACAATTAGAGGCGACAGTGTGTTTCCTGCTAGACGCAATCGTCAGGCCACGAAAGTCGTGACCTGACGATTGCGTCTAACATGAAACAGACTGTCGCCTCTAAGTGTTGACTTCAATGTACACTTTTATATATATATATATATATATATATATATATATATATATATATATATATATATATATATATATATATATATATATATATATACATACATACATACATACACGCATATGTGTGTGTGACCGCGTGTTTTCTCACAGGAATCTCACTACGGTTGATTTGTCAAGAAGGAGCCCTCTTGACGTTATCGGTCTGGAGTGGGACGATCCCAGCTTGCGTGACCTTTGGAAAGTGCCAGAAAAGCCTTTTGAATGAAATTGGGTAGACAGAACACTCTGCTAGCACGAAGTAACAAGTCATCCTGAACGAAGGTTTGATCGTGCTGGCATTGTTCAGATTGTTGATTATGCTAGATAACAGGCTTTCTGCCAGAAACAGTAACTAATGTACGCTCACCAAAGTTGCAGTATAAATCACAGGTTGGCTCTGGGGGTGTTGATCGAGCGTCTGCTATAGAGATTGCATCGCCGCCTTAGTAGACGGCTGTCCATGCATAAGAGTGACCAGCTATAATATATATATAAAAGCCAATTCAAAATTCGTAAATAATTATATAGGCCAAACTACAACATGTTTGACACGCAGACTAACTCTACACCTTTGTGAAAATAGCTCAATTAGATCTCATTTAAATATTCATGGTGACCTACCGGACACTATTCGGAACATACTTGTCGACAACACTAATATAATAGCATCATCTACATGCAAAAAAAGGCTAAAAATAATGGAAGCCTTATTAATAAAAACAAACAAACCAACATATAATAATAATAACTTTGAACATGCACATAATATATTGACCGTATTTTAAAACAAAAAAATAATGGAAATATTTTATAAAACATACATACAACAAACTATTTCTTATTTTAACAGTTAAAATATAATCATTGAACATGGCTAAATGTATAGCCGAAAGCGCTCGAATAAAAAGAACATTCGGACAGTTTTTATATAATTTATCATCCGAAAAGAAAAGAAAATATTAGATCGCATGAGAAATTGTATAAAAAAACTAAATAAAAGCACCTTGTCTGTCATTTTCAATGAAATGTGCATGAAAGAAGGATTGCTGCCTAAATACACAAATATATATATATATATATACATATGTGTGTGTGTGTGTGTGTGTGTGTGTGTGTGTGTGTGTGTGTGTGTGTGTGTGTGTGTGTGTGTGAATTTAAAAAATCAATTGAAATGAATTCTTTTTTCCAGTGTAAAAACTTGCAGTTTTCCCACCTCGCGGACTACACTGCAATTTATGGAATAAAAAATCACTCCGTTGCTTTAGATATTACTTACTGTTCTTGCTGATGCATGTATTGATGTCACCTATATGATTCCTGTTATGTATTGGATTTGCAATTCCTTCAATATATTTGGGAAATTCATAGGCCTTCTATTTTTGTATTTTTTAAACTTTATATTCAATTTTTATTTTGACAGTAATAATCTGAATGCAGATTTTCTTCATATCTATGGAGGGCTCTGTCAGATTTCGATATAGTCATTTTTGGATAGTTTCATTATTCGCAACAACAGGATTTGTGCAGTCGCACGTGGTCTGCCTCATTGTTTTTTCGCAACAGTGTGCTTATGACAGAAACCTATTTTCGACGAAAAATCGAAATCAGAAACAACATTCGATTACTGATTTTCAATACCGATATACGATATTAACTTGGAAGAGCAGGCAACATAATCTTCAACATTCATTTTGCGTTTGGTCCTGCGCTCCACTAAGCTAATTTATGAAATGTTGAGATGAGTGGAAAAGCATAGTTTAAGTTACCTCAATTTTAAATGTGTAGGGCAGTGTGGTTAGAAAATAAAATATCCACTCTGATATTTCTTTGGAATAGAACTTCCAAGCTCTTGCATTGGAAGAAAATCAAAATTACTCTCAGCTGCTATGCATATCAAGTAAATGTCAAGAGAGTATCGACACTTAAGATTTGCGGGAAGTGTAACAGCTATCAGAGCCGTAAAGGAACGCAAATCCTCTTCCAATCTGTTACGTTTACTTCGGGCTAATGAACTTTGGAAAGGCATTCATCCATTTCTTATCTCCTATACCAAATACAGCTTACAATCATTGTAGACTGAACACTCTAGAATTGGATTGTAGCCAATTAAGAAGAAATACTCTAAATCCAAAACTGTTGAGAAATCAATAAGGAACCATTACATTAACTTTCCAAAGAAGTCATGATATTTCCATAAAAATTTAAGGAAGAAAAACTATTGACAACTATGATCAACTACGGTGTGAAAGGATATGCCATTAAATCGACGATAGAATATATATATATATATATATATATATATATATATATATATATATATATATATATATATATATATATATATATAATCAGTGATAGAAATTTTGGGAGATTTGAATAATTTCTCATAATAATTCTTCAAAACATGAACAAGAATCCTCAACAGAAGGCAGAAAGCACTGTATGGCCGTTTCGTCCTTTTGGGGACTCATCAACAGTGCGCATCCTCTATCAAGAATCGAACCTGAACGGTTAAGATACAACGCAAAAAATTCTATCACTTATAAACCTATGCTTAATCCACTTCTAATGCTCTCTCGAGAGAGCAGCTTGGTGAAAGAAGGCGTTGCTCTTGAGGCACGTTCCGGTGGTCCATGTATACTTGAATGAGTATCACCAACGGAATTACGAGTAGCTATATTGAATCGAGACCCGCTGGGCAAGTGGTATGATGCTTCCTTTAAATCGTAATCGTCCTGGTTCGATTATCGGTAGTAGATACGCATTGCTGATGTAGTCCCAAAAAGGACGAAACGACCGTCCACTGCTTTCAGCATTCTGTTCAGGATTCTTCTTCTAGACTAAATTAATAATTATACGAAATATGTATTTTCCCTCATCGCTGGGACAACTGGGAGTTTAATGAACAACATAATCTTCATTATGAATTGAGCGCTATGCAATTTGGATTTTAATATATCAAGTTATCACGATACTGTCGTAGTTGTAAATTATTCTGGGATTACAATTTTTTAATTTAAAAAAATTACATTTGACAATTAAAATAATCGGTATTTATATATGCATGCAAGACAAAAAAAAATAAAACTAAAAAATATTTTTGAGTGGTGAATATTATTTTTTTTAAATATTTTAATTAAAGAGAGATTACATGTTCTTATTTACAAAAAATATAAATTCATATTCAAAAGAAACTGTAATTTACATTAAGAAATAAACCGTAATTTACATTAGAAACTGATCTGTATCTACGTATTTAAGTAGATATTTATTTTTATGCCATGTAACCATCACTTAATTTCTGTTTTTTTAATAAGTTAGGGTTAGTTATGTGTTTTAAAATATACAATTTTTCATAAACGTAACTTATTACATTTGTTTGCTTTACTGTTATAAGATTTAAAAGTAAATATGAATTCCCAGTTGATTGATGGTGAGATGCGATCATTAATTGCTAGAAATATTTGGAGAGAGGAGTGTTGTTTTGTATTTTATAATATATAACCTAAGGTCATTCGATGAGAGTAATAACGAAATTTCCAAGGATTTTCAGTGAAACCAAAATAAAATTTAGCATCGTTAACTGGATGTATGCTTGCTCTTTATACGATATCACCCGTCATACATTGACCGTTAACTACAATATAACTACGCCAAACATTGTGATAACCAGATACACTAAAATTCAAATTGCGTAACGTTCAGTCCATACTCATCACCTGAAGATTGAGTTGCGCATGAAACTCCGACTCGTGATGGCGGTGACGGATAATATATATATTTATTATCTATTTAGCAGCTCTGTTATATTACATCGAACATTGTTTCATTAACACTATATGCGCCATATATTTTAATTATATATATATATATATATATATATATATATATATATATATATATATATATATATATATATATTATAGAGAGGTAAACATACAATCAATTAATTAGCAATATTAATGCAATTAATGGCGAATTCTCTACGGTAACAGACTTAATCAATAACTTACTAACTATCCACTGAATGATGCGAACGTTATGTATAAAATTGTTGTCAGATGGATCTGGTGTATTTTTAGAGCAGCAAATACTTTCGAAAACTTCATGTTCTCATCGTCTGGCTGTAATTTGTTTTCATTCCATTTTCAGCATCGCTTGAAAAAGGCAAAATTAAATTAAAATTTTAAGTTTCATTTTAATTTAAGATTTAAGTTTTGGTTTGGAAACATAGTTATTTCTGTGTCACGATAGAAACATATTTTAAAAAATAATTATAATAAAATTAAATATATATATGTGTGTGTGTGTGTGTGTGTGTGTGCAGGGGACAACAAAAGTAGGTATACAGTAAGTATTATACCAGTATTTCCAGTATTATATTAATGGCTTTAGTATACAATTAATACTAAAATTCATTTAATTCATTTTTACTATTTTATTTTCATAATTTTTATTATAAAACATTTATTACAATTTTTATTTATTAATAAATAATAATAATAATAAAAATAATAATAATAATAATGATAATAATAATATGTTTTGCAGGTAAAGATGTGTGTGTAAATGACGATCGAAGAATTCACATGTTTATTATTGATATGTTATAATTGATATGTTTGTACAATCAATACAGTGTGTTTTGTGCGCACATTATGTTTTCCAACATATATATATATATATATATATATATATATATATATATATATATATATATATATATATTAAATTATAAGGAGAGTCAAGCTGCGATCTGGTAGTCTCTGCTTTTTTGATTTATTGAAAATTGACGAGGCTGAGTTGTACGAGGAACTTTTGTGTAATTACGCGCGAACCGATAAATTTGATTTGATTTTTTGATTTGATTTTCTAAAGACTGGTTGGAATTTTTTCAGCTTTTCCTTTTCCTCAGATATATTTGTGCATTTCTGTCCTTTTCCTTTATTCCTTTTCTTGAATTTTACCCTTCTAACGGTTTTTTGTTTGCATTACTTTTTCGTGTTTATTTGTTTGAATCGTTTTTACCTTTGATTGTCCATTGTTCTTCTTTCATTTTATTTTGTTTGTTCTTGACCGTTTTCGTTCTTGTCTGGAAAAAAACAATTTAAAAAGAAAAAGAGAAAATCGTTTATTTATCCCGTTGTGGTGGCCATCCACCATGGCGGAAGAAAATTCATATAATTCATCTATATCACCGCCGGTGTCACCAGTGAAAACGGCCTGGTGTAATAATAACCCGATAAAAAAGGACGCTGAATATTATGAAGCACAGCGAAGTAAATTCGAGGATTCATTTAAAGACAATGAATTTATAACCATCCCCCGAATCTTTTGATGCCGTGAACACAAGAATTGTTTCCCTGTTAACCGCAGACGTTAAAAGTAGTAAATTGGTTGGGGTAGGCAGCGAGACCATGGAAGAGGTCGTTAAGACTCTCAAAATTAATCCGAGAGTCTTAGCAAGAGGACAAATTAATTTTGGGACATTCTTATTCCCACAGAAATAGAGGCGAAAAAAATGGCCGGTAGTGTGTTGATCACCAAATATATAAGGTTACAAACCGAATATATGGGCACACGTAAGACAAGAATTAGGGTCCATGGGGTAGCGGTGGACATTAGTGAAGATAGAATGGGCGCATGCTTTAACAAATTCGGCAAGTAGACGAGGTCAAGGCAATTCTAGGCAAATCCGGAATTGCAACCGGGGACATAGAATTGCAAGTCACACCGACGCGACGGAGTTTTGGAGGAATCCCCAATATTCTCATATGCCGGGAAAGAAGGATGTTGGTCGTAGTTGAGGGCCGGAAACCGTGCTGTTGGTCATGCGGTACCTCGGGACACATGGCTAAAATGTCCCTTGGTAAAGATCCTCAGCCTTCAACTCGGCCAACAACAACAGCAGTAGCAGCAGTAGCAGCAGCAGTCGCAGCACCTACAGAAGAGGGAGTAGGGAAGAAGGACCCCGAAGGTACCTGGAAGGATGTAGTGAGCAAGAGGGCAAAAATGTGCTGCCGCCCAAATGAAACTTCACCAATGCAGAATACACCTTCACAGCAGTAGACAAGGAAGGGACAGGAAGAAATTCCCAAAAGGCCAGACAGTCCAAATAAAACAGAAAGCTCCAAAAAGCCAGAAAGCCCCCAAAAGGCAGAAAAGCCGTAGAAGGAGGTGCAATAAACACCGCAACCAAAGAAGAAACAGCACAAGCAGCACCAGCAGCACAATAAGCCCGACACAGAAACGGAAATGGATGTCGACACTATGCCACCACCTCGGACTTCTACTCTAAAGAGAAGTAGAGAGGAGGAAGAGGACGTGGAAACGCGGTCAC
Organism: Acanthosepion esculentum; assembly: GCA_964036315.1. Taxonomy (NCBI): domain Eukaryota; kingdom Metazoa; phylum Mollusca; class Cephalopoda; order Sepiida; family Sepiidae; genus Acanthosepion; species Acanthosepion esculentum. Next base: position 126,149,056 of record OZ038481.1, read on the forward strand.
AAAAGCACACTGGGCGTAGTAGGGCGGATGGGGGCATGGACAAAACCAGGTCCCTATCCGTCCCTGCTTCCTTTAAAGAAATTGTTCCAATGCCCAAATCAAGGAGTCTCTCTTATTCCCCTTCCAGTGCTTCAACACCCCCTTCACACATCCATCTCTTCCTTTCCCCCACCGTTCCAGGGGGATAAAAAAGAAAAAAAAAACAATTCGCGGACCCAGAAGCTATTTGCAGGGTGGACAGAAAAGCTCTGTCCAGCCAAATGAAGGCCGTATTAGGTCTCTTATATAAGTTGGATACTGTAAATGGGAAGTCTGTGGAGGACCGGCGTAACTTCCCTAATGCCCCAGGTGTACTAACCTGTGTCAGAGACACAGGGACGTACTTGAAAGTCTGAAGGCATTTGTCCGAAGCCAAAGACAATTTTCCAAAAATGAGGATAGTCGAGATGGACTCACCTTACTTGAGGAAACTAAGACAATATTGTGCTGGGAGGGTCCCTGTTATTCTCCACCCCTCCCTATATAGGTGTTCTCACGGATGTTGGCGAAATTGTCCTGGAAGGACGAATGACGTCAGAGCTAGGTGTAGGGAGCCTAGGACAATCCGACGGGATCCTGACTAACTCAAATTTCCGTCCCGTATGTGATAGGTTTTTTGCTTTTCTTATTTTTTGCAGGCCTAATCGATGTCAATCAAGATAACCAGTCTGAATGCGAAGTGCTTGAGGAATGGGAATAAGGCAGCACGACTGCTCCTGGATCTCTTGTCTTTCGGTGTGGATGTCGCCGCGATGGAAGAGACCCACAGACGAGTTTTTTGTTGGTGAAGCGTATTCTTGATGCAAAGGTGGACCTTGTGCATACCGATGCCGATGGCCGGTTGATCGTGGCCGATATTGTCCTGAAAAGTGCTTCGTTTCGGGTCGTTCCGGTTTATGCGCCCAAGGACCATGAGGAGCGGGTCTCGTTTTTTCGGCAGTTGGGACCGTTCCTGGTGGATTCAACGCGCCCAGTCTTAATGGGGGACTGGAATGCCATCCTGGACCCCAGGTTAGATCGGGGGCGGGGTGCAAGCGGGTGTGGGGGCGATCGTAGCTGGTTGATCTGATCAACGAATTTGGTCTCGTTGATAGATCAGAATTGCGCAAGGAAGAGAGCCATCGATCAACCCAAAGGGGGAATGTGGACGTGGGCTAATAGTTGGCCTTCTGACAAGGTGGTTAGCTACCTTGACAGAATATTAGTTAGAGGAGCCGACGTAGATTTGTTAAGTTGTCCCACGTTCCACTGGCTAGGCTATTCGGACCACAAACTCGTTTGTGCCCGGATGGCGTTAGACCGTAGGCCTAGAATGGCTGGTTACTGGAAGTTCAATCTGTCTTTACTGGACAGGCGAGACTTCCAGGAGCAGATAACTAACTTAGTGCAGCGGGAACGAGTGGTGGGGGTTATCGGGAATAAGTGGTTGGATAGAATTAAGTGTAGGATTAGGTCTTTCACCACAGATTTCAGCAAACGGCTCGAGCTAGATAGAGCTGATAAGGTGAAGACACTTAAGGCTAGTTTTTCCCGGGCGGTGGCTGTGGGGACCGCCGAGAGATAGCCTTTACTAGGGAGGCCGTGGAGCGTTCGAATAGCGAGTGCTACATGGGCCAGGTAATTAGACATAGGTTAAGCAAGATGTCTTCCGAAGCTGTGAACATGGGCACATAATTGCGCAAGGAAGAGATTCGCCGAGGTTCCGATCGTTACATTCGTGAGATCAAATCTCCGGAGGGGCATACGCTTCTGTCCACTGACGACATTTGTCCGTACTTCCTCTCTGTAAAGACCATCAGAAACCGCTCGAGCGCTCGCTATCCTACACTTATGGAAGGGACGCGGGAATCGGGTCGACAGACGAGTCTGTGCACAACGTCCGTGTCATGGCAATGCGACAATTGGTGAGCCACAAACTCGCCTCGAGGTTGGCTTTCTTACGCCGTGCATTGACAGGAGATTCGATTATGGCGGGGATTGTTAGAGATGCGTTCCCTTGCCTTATTATCACCCCCCCCCCATCTCGCGGGTTGAGCGCCATCGTAAACCCCGGGATCAATCGAATTTCCTTCGCGAGTGTCGGTCGGCCTTGCTGGCTGTTCCTCGTTCCAGTGACTTTTCGCGGCCTCGGAAGGTTTTCTATCGTCTTCTAGTGGAGGGGGTCACGAAGGATTCTCTACGTAATCAGCTCAACGTGTCGGAGGATGAGTTTCGCTCTTACTGGTCTTAGGCGCCAGCGGCGGATTACCTCAGCAACCCTGAGTTTTCGCTTACCTGCTGATTGGCTCGAAATCGGCTGCCTCTCAGGGACAAGGCCTTCATATAGGGCTTGGCAGATTTGCCAGACTCTGAACGGTGTGACCTTGGTTTAGAAGAAACGGCTTCGCACACCTTCTACCATTGTCCACGGGTCCGCCCATTATGGGACCATGTCGGCAAGTTGACGGCTCGTCTCGCTCTCTAAATGCTCGTGCCCATTGATTGCGCATACGCGTGTGACAACGTGTCGCCCCCGTATTCTGGGGTGGAACGAATGGTGTTTCTGACGTTGCTGGCCCCGTCCTGAATGGTGATTTTGACGAAGCGACAGGAGGAAGTATTGCGATGCACTCGTCTTTCTCATTAGGATCTGATCCGATTCCTTGAGCGTCAGCTCAAGTTGAAGTTTAGAACTGATAGAAAACGCTTGCATTCGAGTGTCTTCAGTGAAAGGTGGGTGACTGAGGCGAGCTTGGTTCGTTTGAACGGGGCTAGCCTTGATTCTCTCTTTTAGGTCAGCCTACGTCCCACCGGGGCGGTTTCCTGTGGAGCGCTTCCCTGTGTTAGATCAGACAAGCTTTGTGTACCTAGTTAATATCATTAATATCATAATATACCATTATGGGACCATGTCGGCGAGTTGACGGCTCGTCTCGCTCTCTAAATGCTCGTGCCCATTGATTGCGCATACGCGTGTGACAACGTGTCGCCCCCGTATTCTGGGGTGGAACGAATGGTGTTTCTGACGTTGCTGGCCCCGTCCTGAATGGTGATTTTGACGAAGCGACAGGAGGAAGTATTGCGATGCACTCGTCTTTCTCATTAGGATCTGATCCGATTCCTTGAGCGTCAGCTCAAGTTGAAGTTTAGAACTGATAGAAAACGCTTGCATTCGAGTGTCTTCAGTGAAAGGTGGGTGACTGAGGCGAGCTTGGTTCGTTTGAACGGGGCTAGCCTTGATTCTCTCTTTTAGGTCAGCCTACGTCCCACCGGGGCGGTTTCCTGTGGAGCGCTTCCCTGTGTTAGATCAGACAAGCTTTGTGTACCTAGTTAATATGATTAAGTGTTGTCCGCGGCCTGTTCCCGGCCACACCTTTGGTTATGATCCAGGTTAAGATTCCAAACCTCCCCAGTTTGTTTTGACACTTTTTTATCTCGTCTTGGTCAACTTCATATTTTCCCATGCCCGTGTGATTTTTTTATCCTTTCCCACTCACTTAACGAGAGAGCTTCTTGATTTTGACCCCTGGGCAGAATATAGCGGCCTCTCTGTTTTGTGGGTTGGACGGGCCCTACTAACATCAGTTATACTTAATTTGATTTGTGTTAATATTTTAGTTTGTTATTGGGTTCATCTCCCTCCCCTCTCATTTTTCATCATAGATTTTTATATATATTTTAGTATCATTAAATTTTTATGGCATGGGGCGCATTTTGTAGGTCTCCCTTGAGAGTATGCGGTATTATGGTGTATGGAGGATTGATTGGGGATGGACGAGATTTTGTGGTGAATGGGCACACTGCAATGAGTGAATGGGTCGTGAATCGGATTAGCTAGGTATAGCATAGTTAGTGAAGACCAGCCTCAACCCTCCCTCTTTTCGGCCTTGTGCCAGAATTGTATTTATTACAATAAATACCGTCGAGCTGGGATAATTTAATCAGATCTTGGCTGCTGTCGAACTCTCTGCCTTTGGACAGCTAGGAACCCGGACAAACTATGCTGAAGGGCAGATTCTCGTTAGGGAGTTAGACAGACCCAAGTCCGTTTATGCGGGGTTACGGGGAATTTTTGTCCCAGCCTACGGGCTCGGATTGCCCCACATTAAACTCGGCCTTGTGCCACATCCTTCCTCGTGGGGAGGCAGGTAAATACCGTCGAGCTGGGATCTGCCAAATCTAGCGGCCTTCTGATAGCAGCACGCACACAACTGTACTGACTTGCGACGACCGTGCGCATAACTATTACTTCCTTGCTTGTTTTACTGATTTCTAAACCTGTTACTATTAATCCACCGTGTTTGTCCAGTCCATATTCCTATTAGCACGGAATATAACAATATATATGCTTCGAAAAGTTCCCGAACACTCACTCCGTCAGATAAAATAATATCGGTACTTCAAATCTTGAAACACAACAACCACCAAACCAAAATATCTTAGAAACAGATTTTTTGAAAGATAAATTCTCCTTTGGATCAAAAGAATAGAGAATCCAGAATGACAAATTGTCTCAAAACGTCAGGTTAGAAAATATTTTTATATATGTCCTGTCTCTTCCGTGATATGCCGTGTCCTCGATTATGTTCCTCTAAAAGTTCCTAACTTTTGTAGCTCTAAACAATATTTGACCTCTTACTCTCCATTAGAGCCACTCTACTTCTATCCATTTACACAAGCATTGATAGATTGGTTTTCAGATATTTGCCTCTCTAATTCTTGTCTTCACTAGGTCCTATGAGTATGAAATTCTCCAAGTTATCTTTCCGCTTTAAATTCTATGTATCATTGTCCTTTTTATTCCCATATTCTTAACACTTCCTCGTTGCTTGCTGTGTTCCTTCAATGGTACTCGCAGATTATCTTCTTCTGCGAGGAAACTGTCCATAATTTTCTGAAATACAGGAAGATTGGTATTTCATAACGGAAATAATGCGGAGTCGGATTAATACAGCACGTAACAGTTTTAAAACGGAAATAGACACTGGAACAAGAAAGGTAATCTTTATGATTAGACATTATTTATTGAACAATCTATTAGAATCAGCGAGCCGAACTAAGAATCTGCCTGAGTCTGTGACCAGTTCAGTTCGCAGTAATTCTCTTAAATATACGTTATCTTGAAATTCACTTGCATCTACAAATCAGACGTTAAGGAGTAGGGCATGCTGGACTCTCTAGCCCTTAATGACAACCTGCCTAAACAAATTATCTTAATTCAAGACGATGTTTAACAACACGCCCACGTGTGTCGAATGTGGCACAAGGCCGGTTTAATGTGGGCTTTCCGAGCCCGTAGGCTCGGGCAAAAATTGCCCGTAGAACCCGTATAAACGGGATCGGGGTGGTCAACCACCTCGAACGAGGCTCTGCCCTTCGGCGGAGCCTCGTCCGAGTTCCTCTCTGCCCAAAGGCAGAGAGTTTCCCTCTGCCTCAGAGGCAGAGAGTTCGACCGAATAGCTGAGACGTCCAAAAATCAAAATAACGGATATAGAAAATTTAGGCGGGAAAAGATTACCGAAGGAGACAAAGCGTGTGTTCTTCTCAAGCGCTGCTGGTCAGGTGGGCTTAGTGTAGATAGATACACGTACTATAAGTAGAAAATATTAGATTTATCCTAGAAATAATACAAAAATCAAACACTGCAAAACCATAATCAATAAGTCTCTGCAGGCAGATGGTACAGAGAGAGAAAGGGAAGAACGTGTTGATTTTTAATTGTCATGTCCGATCATGGATTAAAAAATAATTGCTCTTTAAATATTAATAAAATATGTATAAATGCTTTTTGCGAAATATTGGAGAAGTTTGTTGCTTTCCCACCAGTCTTGAATTAAGATATATTCTATATTTTCTATATCCGTTATTTTGATTGCCTTTCATTGGTGTCAGTGAGCTAAGTTACTTCCCGACTTGCATTTGTTCCGATTTTCTAGAAAATATTTATTTTAGTTGTAAATATAAGACAGAGTAGTTAACCACGTTTTCATTCGTTGCATTAAGCTTGACCGAAATATAATGTCTG
>OZ038481.1:126157598-126170098 GCA_964036315.1 Acanthosepion esculentum
TATATGGAGGTAGGAAGGGAAGTAGATAGGTAGCTGTTTGCGAGTTTCAATTTATATACTAAAAGGAATTAATATTTTAGAAATAATTATCAGTAGAGATGAGGAAGCAATTTAAAACAGCAAAAATGTTCTACAGAAGGATGCTGATAATATCCTGAGAATATCATGTGTGTAATGAGGAAGGTTTTTGAGAAAACGGAAACAAAAATATACCTATAATTAACATTAGAATGGGAGTAGGGAAATTTCTAGGCATTGTAATGAGGAAAGTGGGCTTGAAAGTTTTAACACTCAAAATAGATTGAAGGCACGAGTCACAGAAGAAAACAGCTAATGAGCTTGTGTAAATTCTTGCCAGAACATACATTAAGGGTTATGGCAAAAGACAAAAATTATTAATCGCTACAAATGACAGGAAATTGTAGAGGGCCATGATCGCTCACGTTCTAAAAAAGAATATACATGCTAGGGATTATTTTCAAATTAGGAATAGAAAAATCTTCGAAATATAATGGTATATATAAATCAATATTGGTTGAATAAGCGAAATGATTATTATTATCAGTTCTGGAATGTAAAAAAACAATTCACTGTGGGGAAAATAGGTAATATCATTTGAATTCGTTTACATCTTCGTTTTGAATAATGTGGCTATTCGTGGAGTTGAATGTTGTTTTTAGAAACATCTCGCCAGTGATATAATGAATATATGGATAAACATGATTATTTTGTGAAATTACCACACCAAATTGAAAAATGTTGCGTTCATTTTCACCTCACGAGGCAATAAAGATATCTTTCTACAGAGTGATACTGTGAACATGATGTCGAAAAGATGTTAACAACTATGAATTTGTAATGGAAATTTAAACAGAAAGGACGCCTGTACTGAGAAGGAGAAAGAGACAGATAAAATTTATAGGTGGTAACCCAGAAATTACACTTTGATTTGTTTTCTTTTCGACTTATCAAATCTGTGGGTTATTTAAAACCGAAAAATATTTGGGATTGTGCGGATAATTCTTTTTGCGAGTGAATATTCACTAGTAGGATTTGTATCTGGAAAAATCGTAGTCCTCCTTCAAAATTGAAGCAGGACAATGACTTTTCCAGATACAAATCCTATTATTTATATTGCGGAGAAATGGATTCATACTTTTTCCAAGGATAATTGCGCGTGTATCGAATCAAACTGGAATTCAAACGATATCCCAATGTCTTATTCTGAGCCGCTATTCCACCGCCCGTACATCCCCGAAATATCAGGGATATATATTGAGAAAAATGGCTTAGAGAACTTTACACTATCAGGACGTATTAAATGACCTACCTAACAAATCTGTGTCAATGGGTGGCAGACCAGAGAGAAAGAGAGCGGGGAGAGTGAAAACAATAATCTTACTCAGAGTTACAAAGGATAAAAAGATTTTGAGATACCTGATCACCCGCGTCGTTTAGGTTTAACAACATATCGAAGAATAAAACCCGGAATATCATGTGTATGTTATTTTAGCAGAAGATTAGTATGTTTTTTTATGGCTGGTGTCTATTAAAAAACTTTTAAGGTTCTTACACTTCAAATTATAACCACATTCTAGGATTTATACATTGTTTTCGGACAATCTTCAAAAACTCAGTTACCATAAAAAAATTCGAAATTCGAGATGAGGTGAATATAAAGTTCATCTCCAATTCTACAGAAATACACTATATACAAAAAGGAAGACATTTTTTTCTTTTTGCTCGTCGTCACGTTTCTTTTTATTTGATACAATCCAGGATTATTTGCTTACCGTCTGAAATAAAACGAAATTCCATACTTTACGATAGGATCGGTGTCGGCTAGATGCATTGACCAACTTTTAGACTTTCTTCCGGAATTATTTACGCTGGATGAAATCAGAACAAACAGGATGTAGCAAATCGGATTATGTCTCTGTTCTGTTATCTCCAACCGACATCTCAAATCACCGTTGTTGACAGTCGACATAGAGAGACATGGGACTAGTGTTAGACTTTTAAAAAATGTCCATTTAATCTTTTATTAGTATATCAAAAACTATTGGAAATTTCCTTTCGCTTATTTATTTATTTTTATATTGTATGTTTATGGGGAGTAGTGGTTAGCCAGCTAGTTTGTCAGACCAGCCACCCGGATGTAGTTGGGTCGATCCCTTTGCATCGTTTGAGCAACTACCCTAAGCTCAATAAGTCTCTATAACGCTTCTATATTTGGTCGATGATCGGGTGAAGTGTTGCCTCTTTTCGCTAGCGCCTGGTTAGATTTCCGATATCGCTTCTCGCGTTATCGCTATGTTTGGATGCAGAAAAATAGGCAGGATCGAAAAGTGACCCATTTGTCGAAAAATCACAGACGTCTAAAAAGAGTTGAATAAATCATCCAGGCTTATTCGTGTGCTTCAGCAACGAGGCAGGTCAGTTGCTAATTGATTTTGGTAAGTGAGAAAACGGAAGAGTGTCTGATAATCTACCCGCTTAGTAGAGCTGACCGGCGCTAAGTGTTCGTATCTGGCAAAATGGTTCTTCTTTTATAGAAGAGTTGAATTAATACCTCCTGAGAGTTTATAATTAGAAAACAAAAGCATAAATCACAGATACGCAATTGACTTTGACCGAAATAATTTACTCGAGACTGATCGGAGATCGATAAGTGATGCATTTCCCTGCGCTTTGAGCTCTCATACCCAATTAACTGTAAAACCTTCCACATCTAGACGTTTAATTTTATATTGCTACACGGATTAACACCTCGTGTTAATTGATCATTGATTTAGCTCTGAGCTAAATCATATAAAAATATGAGTAGACAGAAATGTCTCGCAGCTGATGTAGCTGCCTATTTCTAACCTGTGGTCAGTGTCATCCGAGCCCTCATCCATGGAACTAGTCCCAAGCTTCAGCTACATTTTTTGAAGAAAATATGAATATAAACAGAAGATTAAAATTGTCGTCTTGGCCTCAGTTTATGACAATGCTATTGGTATTTACTGTATCATCTGCCTCAAATAATTGCCATTAATTTTCAAAGTCAGACAATTTCATTTTCAGTTTTCATCCAAATCATTAGCAAAGCGAAAAGTGAAATCAACAATTAATTAAAATCAAATTAAAACAAAGTATACTGTAGAATAAGACATATAAGAAAAAGTTCATTTCATGATAGGATCACAAATAAACATTCAATCAGGAATCTTTCAAATTTAATACCTGATTCCTCTTCTCCAAAAATACCCACTTACTCTTTGGTAACCTTCTTGACACTGGTATCAGCCAGTTATTCCAAATGATTATTTTTCAGGCAGCAAATAAAGTAGTCTTCTATTATGCACGGGAAATGCATTTCACGGCACCATTCGCTGTCGTATAGTATATCAAATAATTAATTTTATTATACATATATCTATACTGATATTCCTATATGTTTATTTACTCTATTTACATGTGAACTATAGTACTTGTTTCGACCGTTTTGCCCCCCGTGCTTCATCAGATATATGTCGATCCGAGTAAATTACAGAAAATCACAGGGAATTGGGAACATAATCCTTCCTTTAATCTACTCAAGGTTTCTGGACTATTTTCCCGTGAATTAAAGCGTTAGTCCGTGAATTTGGTGACTTAGTAATTGTGAGTTGTGTCCCTTCACCGGGCAGTGTGCTTGAAATCAGTGGTAACAGGGTGAGCAATAACGAAGAGGCAGTAAAAATAAGTACTAGACGAGATATATATAGTCATAGGCAGTCTAATACATAGATTAAATAGAGTTTTCAGTTCTGAATTCCTTGTAGGTCACCTGGAATGGCATACACCTGATGAAGGCCTGAGTGCACAATGGCCAAAACCTCGGACACCAACAAAAATACGAGGACAATATTATGCATGTAAATAATGTAGTGTTAACTTCTCATCGCCAAACCCGGACATAAATAAATAAAGAATACTGGACGTAGTATTTAAATGTTAAAGCTCTTGATAATTTCAAAACGTAACTTCGTCTGGCACAAGCCAAAATGAAAGAAAGTGCGGACTTTAAACTTTACTAAATCTTTGAGTCATGGTAAAAGACATTTTTCCAAATAGATAATATTAATTTGCGTAGGCAATTCATATTGAGGACGCATGAAAGCTCAATTCTTGTGTGAATTTATCGATACTACTCATTCAATCCGTCTGCTAGGTTCTAAGCATAGTAAATGAAATGGGCCTTCGTCAAAGAAAAAAAGTTAACAAGTTATTACTGTAGCTGGCTATTAAAATAAAATGTGACGTCGAGCATCATTGGTGATTGTGTTCTTGTGAACTTTATCGGACTTTTACTTAGTAAATATCCTAACAAACCTCATCTCATTTAGTCTTTGTGAATAAAAGTATCTAGAACACTGTCTCAAAACTAGATATGAATGCATAGTTAAAAGATTTTTTGCCGTGGATGGCGACCCGTAATATATTAGGACGGGATCCCGGTGGTTGAGGGCCTCACAGAGTCAGGGTTACTTACTTCTGATTCCCAACACACTACTTAGGCCCTTACTTATAACTATATATAAATTGATTGTGTATAGCTGAATACTATACTCCAAACACACACCGGGATAAAATAGTATCTCTATCGAATTTATATTCTGTAGAAAGCGATGGCTTCGGTTGGAAGAGATCTAGGCTTAAACATGACTGTGAATATACCAGTCTGTACACTTATTTGAGAAGTGCAACAAATGGATTAACCGGTGCTCAGAGTCTCTCTCGAATATGAATATACAGGTTTGTGTAGCCCCGGCCTGTCAAAGTGACTGGGTTTCCGTCTTGACACGGCCCAATATCGGGCTTCGAAAGGTGGATAGCAAAGGTAGTGAATCGTAATACAAGAAAATTATGAATAATCAAAATAAAAAGCCCAAAATATTTATTTCAGACTTTGATTCTGAAAAAGAAATTCATACGGAATTTCCAAGTTTTTTGTGCTCACGTCCCTAGAAGAAACTCCGCTAGTAAAACTTTCCACTTTTTTTTATTGAAAAGGTATTATCCAATAGGCTTAATGCTAAAACAGTTAATAATGTGAAGGATGGTAATTTGATGGTTGAGGTGGGAAAAAGGAAACACGCAGAAAATATAATAATGATAAAGGCCTTTCATAATATCAAAATTAAAACCTTCCCTCGTGCAAGACTGAATATTTCTAAGAGAGTTATTAGAAGTAAAGAGCTGTCTTGCCACAACTGAAGAAATTAGATTTGTCTTAGGAAGCCAAGGTTTTAGCATTTACCATAGAATCTCAATTAAAAGAAAAGGATAAACAATTATATCTAACGCATATAACCTTACTTTTTGTACACCTGAAACCTCCTCCACCATAAACATTGGGTATAATATTGAGCCAGTGAAATATATATCTGCTCCACTTCTACTGAAGAAAAATGTCACGATAAAATAAGATCTGCTAACTGCAAGGAAAGCCATCCAGGATACTCAAGAACATGCTATTTCAGTAAAAAGGAAAGGGAGATTGTCGAAGTAAAATATAAAAGAAACATCTCATTTTTAGAAGTAATGCAAGTCGTACAAGGTTATATAAAAGGCCCTTCCTACGCAGAAATAACGGAAAATAAAACTACAAATAATGCCGGTCAGCCTGACAAATACAGAGCCCTCGTTGAGAAACTCGTACCGTCACCAAATGATTGGCCCAAATTTCAAAATTATCTAAAAAGACTATATTCCAAGGAAATGGTAGCTGCTGATTCGCAAAGTAGCAAAACGACAGCTCAAACAAAAACCACTCCTACCAAAAATACCGAATCTCCTACTAAAGAAAGTTCATAGAACTGTCCTATCCGTCCACCAAAATCCAGGAATGACAGACTGAATCGCTCATCTCGCAAAAGAACAGAATCAATCTAACAAAACCCGGAAATCCACAACGATCAAATTTCTAGGCAAAGCCAGGCATAAGATAATTCAATGTAACTGCCGTGGAATAAATGCAAATATAAATGAACTGCTTCTGTTAATAACAGATCTGTCAACGACAGTGTTTTGCTTTCAAGAAACATTGCTTAAGTAAGATGACAAACTGAATATAAAAGAGTAGCAGCAATACAATCATACACATGAAACTGGGTTTCGTGCATCTGGCGATACATCTATCCGAGTTAGGAATGATGTACCCCAAAGTAAAATAAATTTGTCAAACTATTTTACAGGCGATTGCTGTTAAAGAGACCTACATAGTTCAATAAACATTTGCGCCGTATATATCCCACCCAATGAAGCCGAAATTCATGAAATTATATGGCAACCCCTTGCACCCTTTATGATACTAGGGGAATCTAACTGTCACAGCACCATATAAATCTGCAAAGACAAACCAAAAGGGTAAGAGTATATAAATAATTATAAACAACAATAATTTATATACTTATAACGATAAATCTCCAACTTACATGAATCCATTTACTGGCAGCTACTCTGTAACAGATTTATCCATATGTGATCCATCAATCGATATGGATTTCTCCATAAGGTTTTGGCGGAGACATGTGGTAGTGATGACTTGCCAATTGTGAACCGGGACAAAATTTAAAAAAAAAACAATATGTTGATAAACTAGATGAAAGTAGATGCATCAAAGATTTAAAACAGTTTACGGAAATCCTTATATATAAAGAAAAAGAATGCCTTTGTTCAATACCAATAAAAACGTAACAGACCTTGGTTCAGTGATAAGCATAAGGAAGCTATCATGGTCGGTAGAAGAGCCTTGGGAGATTTTAACAAACAGTCTTCTAACTCTAATTTGTTACAATTTAAGCAACTTCGAGAAATAAATCACAGAAAATAATTAAAGGAAGCAAAAAAGAATGTTGGAATAACTACGTCAGCAGATATAATTCTGCCGAAAAAAAACAAAATCTGCATGAGATATGATAGGAAAGTAGCTGTTAAACATCATACTAACACTATAGATCAATTCGCGGTAAATAACTGTAAAATAATCAGCAAAAAGTATATCGCTGATCAATTATCCAAAACAATCTCTAAGAACACATCTGCCAAGAATGGTAGCCAACAGTTTCTGAAGCTCAAATAAAAAACAGAAAAAAAAGCAAAAATGAAATTTTAAATCAAATAACGCTGAGGGCTACAACCTACCATTCACTATGGAGAAACTAAATGAATCTTGAAAGAATGTTCAATATACAGCTGTTGGACCAGATGATGTCCACTATCAATTCATGAAACAGTTGCCCAACAAATCACTGCAAGTTTTACTCAAATTTTATAACAACATATTTGGCAACTCCCTATATGTGGAGACAGTCATTCATCACCCAAATTTCTAAACTTGGAAAGGATGACATACACCCTGAAAGCTAGAGGACGATAGCTCTAACGAGATGTCTATGTAAAACTATGAAGGGAATGGTCAACAAGAGGTTGACTTTGTACCTGGAAATCAGGGACTACCAATCTGTTTTAGGAAAACAGAAGTACCATGTGTCACTTAATACGCCTAGAAGCCTTTGTAAGGGAAGCCTTCATTAAGAAAGAACATCTCAAAGCAGTTTGGTGGGGTTGAAAAGGGCGTAGGATACAATATAGAAATTTAGTATCTTAAAAGATCTACATGAAATGGGTTTAAAGGAAACGGTGATTAAGTTCAAAGGGGATTTCCTGAAAGACCGGAGGTTTTTAAGTCCGTATAGGAAGTACGCTATCAGAACTGTAAGATCTAAAGAAGTTGTTCCACAAGGAAATATTATTTCGGTGACGATTTATTGCGTGTTCCTATGTCCAGGAAAGAGACGCTCTCTATATGTCGACGATTTTCTAATTATGTACACATCTGGACATATGAATAGCATAGAAAAACAACTCCAACAATGTCTCAAAAAATACACAAATGGGCCACTGAAAATGGGTTTACGTTTTCAAAAACGAAAACCAAATGCCTACATTTCTGCAAATTAAGTAAATTGCACAATGAGCCCCGTTTAAAATTAGACGGAGCAGAAATCCCAGTAGTGGATCAACACAGGTTTCTCGGCATTAGCTTTGATAAAATTTTAACGTTCATTCCCCATCTAAAAAATTTGAAAAGAAAATGTGTCAAAGCCCTAAAACTTCTACGTGTAGTTGTTTATGCTGAATACGGAGCAGAGAGACTAACATTAATCAGATTATACAGATCACTAGATCGTTCAAAGCTGGACTACGTTAGTCTTATATATAGGGTGGCCAGAAAGTCGTACCTAAAAATTCTCAATGCAACATATCAATTCCTCAGATTAGTACTGAGGGCTTTCACAACATCCGTATTGGAGAGCTTATAAGCAGAATCTAATGAAACACTTCCACAGTTATGGCCCACAAAACTGGCGCTACAGTAATATGTAAAAATAAATTCATGCTCAACTAACCTAGCTTACAGCAGTATCTTTAAAGTAAATTACTGCGATCTATTCCGAAAAAAAGATAATGCTATACAACCCGACGGACTCAGGATGGAATCCACTGGTAAAGAGTTAGACAACACACTCTCAAATATCCAAGAAACGGCTTCAGCCAATATTCCACCATGGACTATCAAGCAACCTGAAGGTCTGCTAGAATTACATAATCTCAAAAAGAAAAACGTACCTACTCACATTCCGGGTTAAATTTCAGGACATATTGGCAAAATTTCCTATACATGCAGCCATCTATACAGACTAACCAAAATGTGAGGACAAGATAGAATGTGCAGTAGTGAGCCAAAATATTACCAAAAACGGCGCTTCTCAAAGGGAAAACTCTATTTTCACTGCAGAGTCTTGTTCAATCGAACTAGCTCTCAACATTATCTCAGAAATTCTAATTTTTTCGGACTTAGTATTGATCCTATTGGCTTTGAAGAAAAAAAACAACATACCACTTATGAAAATATTATGCAAAATGAGCACCATTAACAAGAATAAAGACATCAATCTATGCTGGATTCCTAGCCTCATCGAAGTTAAAAGTATCAGATCTAGCAGCCAAGTCGGCTTTAGATATAAATATGGGCACATAAACCAAAATCCCATAGGTAAATTTTAAGGAGGTTATTAGTAAAAACATTCAAAGGGATGGCAACGCTACTGGGACGATAACCCATACAATAAACACACGCAATCCGTCCTAAACTAGGAGAATGGAAGTCAGCTCCCAGCAAAACTTTTAAGGAAGGAGTGGTACAGGCTCGCATACGCATTGGCCATACGGGAATAAGCCTCTTTCACTTACTAAAGAAAGGAATTCAACCAGTATGATAAATATGTAAAGCAGCATATACTATTAAACATATACTGAGTGCTTTGGTCTTTTGCTCTCTCAAGACAAAAATAGTATAATATAAAAAATAGGTATGAGCTGTTCGAAAAAGTACCAGTGGATGATAAAGTATCATTTGTAAAAACAGTAGAAGTCTAATAAAAACTGTAAAACAAATGAGAATGTCAATAACATCAATTTCTCTACAGTGTATCTGAAAAGAATACATTAATGAAAGCAGACTCTCGACAACAACCTTTTTGACAAAAGTATGTCAATGAAACCAGATCTACAAACAGTTTCCTTACAAAGAATATATATTCTATTCATACGATCCTATTGTAAAAATCTTGTTGGCAGTAAATAACCAATTGAAGTTGACATTCCATAAAAGAAAAAAAAACATTGTGTCTTCAACATGTCCTGCGAGTGTCAAATTCTCTACCTTTCCTCATGCTTAAGATATTTTAACGGTCTCTTTCTGATTCTAAGTAAAAATCTCCTTTCAGTTTCCATTTTCCTTAAAACTTCCTAGTTACACCCAACTTCTGTCGACTGGATTCTCATCATCCTTCTGTAGAATTATATTTCTCTTACTTCAATTCTTAAAATCAGAAAGTTATTTCGATTTTAATATTAAAATATTTTGAAAATGTTATTTATGCATTATGATGACATTATGTACGAAGTGACATTCATACGAAATTCTTTATTGGGCTAAATTTGTTAAATACATTTAAAATTAGTTACTAAACGGAGAAACGCTTTATTTAGTTTTCTGTTTCTTCCTTTTATGATAAGGATTTCTAGAAACTGAATTCAATTATATTTTTTATAGGATCGAGTAGCCTAATTCTTTCGAAAATAGTTTC
Organism: Acanthosepion esculentum; assembly: GCA_964036315.1. Classification (NCBI taxonomy): domain Eukaryota; kingdom Metazoa; phylum Mollusca; class Cephalopoda; order Sepiida; family Sepiidae; genus Acanthosepion; species Acanthosepion esculentum. The sequence continues at coordinate 126,167,783 of OZ038481.1, forward strand.
ACTTTATGAAGATTGAGTTAATCTTTAGAGAGGAATAATAAGGAAACTCAGTTGCAGAGTATTTCAAAGCAATTTTCTAAGGATTTCTTTTAAAAGTAACAAGTAAGTATATTCCTATAATCCCAATTAAGCTTTATACCATAACAATAATCGCTGTACTGCTATTATAAGATTAGATACCAATGAATTATTTCCTTTTCCTTACTTGCTGATGAATATTTAAATCTCAGACTCCGTTATTGATAACACATTTCAATATCGAGAAATTTATTAGTCTTCTACAATAGACAGATACCAAAATTAGAAAAGAACGCATTATGAATTAGGAATAAATAAAGGGAACGATATTAAATTTGAAGAAAATAAAAAGACGGTTTTAATTATAAATCCAATAGCATTTTGAACCCGATATACACCTCTGTGCAAATTAATTGAAACGACCGCTTTAGTTTTCTTTCTTTCTCCATACGGTCGGTTTTAGACCAACTGGATTGACAGGTGTAATCGATTTCTATTTCTTCTTCAGATTAGGTCATTTGTAGTGGTGTGCAGTAAAAGTGGCCTTGAAAAATATTTTGTCATCTGTGATTGCCTCAGATTTTTATCACGCCCAGACACTACTGTCTCTATTGTTGATTAGTTGTCGTACAGCCATTGTCTGCGATGGACGTTACTCCAAGGAAGCGTACGAAAATTTTAACGCTGTCCGAACACACTAGCAAGCCTTACCAGTGAGCAAACCAAAGTACTATAAATGCAATCGAGAATCTGTGGTCAATCTGCAAGGAACGTGGAATAGAGATACGAATTACTGACATGTTCACTGGGTCATCTTTCAGTGGAAAAATACGAAAAAGGTAAATAATTACGGAATTATTCGTTTTGTTTCAATTAATTTCCACAAGGAGGTAAGTAGGCAATTTTTCCGATTTTAAGGTTGAAAATGTGTCCTCATTGCGAGACCAGCACTCCTTCACCGCGTACTCCTTTATTTCCAGCGCAAACTACTATATCTGGCTAGACAGAAATGTTTCACGAAGAACTGCCTAATTGTGTAAGGTTTCATCTTATAGTGGTGAGAACGTGTGTAGAACTTGATAATGCAGTTTACTACGAAAATTCCAAACAGGCTTTCTTACGTTTGAATTTAGAGTTTATCTTCAGAGAAGCCAGTGAAAAGGGGAACAAGGAAAGGGTTTGTCAACCGAAGACAAGCAATTCTGATAAAATAGAACTATTATATGTCTAATGTAAACGTCTTGCCAATGATTTTAACATGCAAAGAATTAGAAGGAAAATGATCGTAAAAGATCACGAACGAACACAATTATTATACAATAGACTTATAGGGTTTATATAAGCGTATTTTACGGCTTATCTAACATTTTCAGGTTATTTCAAGCCATAAAAATATTTTAAGACTGTAATATTTTTGAAGAATAATAATGATTTAGGGACACAAGTCTTACTAAAAAGAAGCATTGCTGAAGTAGAGGTGGATTCATACACTTCCTAAGAGTATTCTCGCGTAAGTGAATATAATGAACCCAGCAAAAATGGAACTCGTCTCTCAAATTAAAACTATCGAAGCATTATACATTACGCCACCTACACATCCATAATTACAGCACTTCATATTCTGAAGCAGTCTCCCATCTACGGAAAGAACAGGCCCGACGTTGCTTAACATTGGAAAGATTAAAATAGTATTATGTAGATAGTAAATGGCTTACAATCGACTCTAAAAAGAAGTGCATCGGAAAATAATGAGAAAGTTATCATGAATTTAAAGTAAACGTTGTTATATACTAAATTTTGCAGAGTTTGGCATGGAGCCACACCAATTAATCACCGAGGATGAATCTAACTACGTTACCAAGCTAGCTGGGTAAGTATTACTCTCAATCTTGCGCCTACTTATATTGTGTCATTGGCAAACGAGTGATATCTTATGTATGGTCATAGATATATGAACAAATATATGCTAGCAAACACTACACATCAATAGATAGCGAGATTTCTTGAATATTCAACACACGCTTCTGTATTTTAAACGATTTCATCTGTACTTTCACGTCTATTGTCCAATCAATGGTGATCTATGCAGTAAAAACCTGGAATAACACCAGTAAAACCAGCAGGCTGGTAGATATTTTCAATGGACGTTGAAGGAGGGCCATATATTTCAACTGCTGGAGTAATCATGAGAAAAAGAGGAAGTCTTTGCAAGTCCACAATACACACACATATATATATTTAATATAAAAGGCTCAAACACTAATATTCCATGGTTATAATTTATTACATCGGAATGGT
>OZ038481.1:126175098-126182598 GCA_964036315.1 Acanthosepion esculentum
TGCACAGACGAGGCGAAAAGTTAATATAATAAACATTGTTCATGAAGTGAGAAATGGCGATTGACGTTGCATTTAACTTTTTAAAGCTCGTTGGTGGCAGGTAGGAAGAAACGGGAACAGCGAGCTTTGCAAAGACGAAGTAAAAAAAAAATACTATTAAGATGTTATTTCGGGGGATCAAAAGGTTCACCAAAATTCTTAAAGACATTAAATAGCAAAAGGCGTTCTAAAAGTTAAGTAAAGGACTATGAAACAGAAATATTTCTTTTAAAACACAGAAAAGTGTGATGAAGTGTTACGCAATATAAATCCTTTTATCTGGTCATTAATATTACAAATCTTTTTACTGATTAAGTGAAAAGCATTACTTACCTTATTTACATTATTCGGAATGTTATCCTCATCTTCATTGCCATATTCACAATGTTTCGGCCGTTGTACGATCCGGCCTTCTTCAGATGATCGGAAACTCTACCGAACCCTTTATTTAGTCCACCGGAGTAGATTGTTCTAATTCCACGTGTAATGCTCCGGGTGTATCAGTTATTTCCCTTTAACTCAAATTTCTAAGATTTGGTTCACGACTGCTGTAGCCTGGTATTGAACTCACAACTTTTGGGGTCTAGTCACAGGATATATGCTTTATCCAATGGGCCATGTGTCAATTCAATTCGAAATTCCAACGGCTGAAACTTGGCAATGATGATTAGGATAACAGTCTGAATAATGTAAATAATCCAAATAAATACCTCATCTCAGAGATGTAGAGAGAAGAGTAATGCAACAGAAATGTTCTTCCATAGAATAATACTGAGAAATTTATGGACGATACGGGTAAGCAACGAAGAAGCCTTAAGCGAAATGGAAACAAGAAGTACTGAATTTCAAAGAGGCATCGAAAGCTTCTTGCACACGTAATAAGGAATGAGATCTTGGTGACTTCAATCCTCATTGAGAATATCGAAGGCAAGTATATTGAGGGAAATCTGCAGGCAAAGAGACAAAAGTTGCTAAGGGCTACAAGTGATCGGACGTTGTGGAGTGCTATGTTTACTACTTCCTGAAGGGACACAGCACATAGAATAAGAATGCGCTACTTTCGATTATTTTCCAATAACGATATTTTTAATTTTTTTCAATATTATTTTTCAATATATCAACGGATTTAAGGCTATCTTAAAATATTTTGATAAACATTTCTATTAACATTTAACTCTTACGAGAAACAGGGCATCTGCTTTTGATTAATTGGAAAGAGGACAAGATAGGCACTGTCAACTGAAGCTAAAACGGAAAGTCAATCACAAATAGAGGTACAGTATTCACCTGACACTTGCCGCTAGAGTTCAAGGATAATTCGCTCTTTCTAATCTCCGCTTCATAGATAGGAATGCTTCCGTGTAAATGCAACAAACAGCGGCAATATACTTTCTAAATGGTAGCAGAAAGGTTCAGCAATATTGCGCCCCCACCAAAAAAAAAGCTGTATTTAACTTGACTCAGCAATATCTCCAGTTAACGTTTTAACCAAAATATGCTGACGGGTGATTACTTTTTCGTGTCGTAATATATATATTTTATAGTAATTCGTCGAGCTTAGAATCCTCAACAGAATGCAGAAAGAACTGGACCGCCGTTTCGTCCTATCTGGGACTCATCAGCAGTGCGCATCCACTACCGAGAAACGAACCCGGATCGCTTCGATACAATGCGAACGTCATACAAACTGTACCACGTGACTCGGTGACGAAGAAGACATAAACTAGACTCGATATAGCGCCGATACTCACTCAGTTCCGTTCACCGATAACCATCCAAGTAAACAGAGTTATCCAGAGTCCCCGAATAACCTCAGAACCTGTGCCCCAAGAGCCACGACTACTATTTTGACGCTTAGCCGATCTATCACAGAGCTTAGCTGGATTTAGCAAGATATACAAGTGATTAATGGGATGGGTGTCGGTGGACGGAACTGTTGATGACTCCCAGATAGAAGGAAACGGCCGTCCAGTGCTTTCTGCATTCTGTTGAGTATTCTAAGCTCGACGAATTACTATAAAATTAGCCTAAATCCCCAAATTAATTACTTACATATATATATATATATATATATATATATATATATATATACAGGGGTTGTAAAAAATAATTGAAACAGGTGCAAATTCCACTCCTCTATTTCAAAGACCTATTATATTAAGAACTGTAACTAAAACTTCGTAATTGCAGGTGATATTGATTGTAAATACGTTTATTTATCTAATTTACACTGTCTTATTTATTTCTAAAATTTAGTAACATTTAAGGTAAATGCGTGACCTCTCCGAGTTCGAAAAAGGGCAAATTGTTGGAGCTCGCATGGCAGGAGCCTCAATCACTAAGTTTGCTGAACTGTTTGTTTTTTCAAGAGTTACCATATCAAGAACTATGACGCAATTCGAGGAACAGGGCAAAACCTCTAGCAACCGTAGCAATTCGGGCCGGACTTGAAAACTTACTGACAGGGCCCGACGTGCATTGAAAAGCAATGTGGCAAAAAATCATCAGATTACTGCGGCCAAAATAACGGCTGAGTTGAGTAATCATCTGAATAGTCCAGTTTCTACTAAGACTGTTCTTCTTGAAGTGGTGCAGAGATCACAATGCCTGGTCTGTAGACCAATGGAAGCAAGTCATATTCTCAGACGAGTCCGGGATTTTCTCTTTTCCCCAATGTCAGGGTGAGTTTATGTGTGGATGCAGCCCAAATAAGCTTACAACCCAGACTGCATTCTTCCAACAGTGAAGCATGGAGGTGGATCAGTGATAGTTTGGGCCGCCATATCTTTGAAATGACTCGGTCAAATAGTTGCCCTACATAGTAGAATCAACAGCAAAGATTACCTGAACACTTTGGGAGATTATGGTCATCCAATGGACCAGACTTTATTCCCTGATGGTGACTGCATCTTCCAAGATGATAATGCTCAAATACATAATGCTCAAGTGGTTAAGAATTGGTATGAAGAGCATGAAAGTGAGCTAGAATACATAGAGTGGCCTCCCCAATCTCCAGATATCAATATTATTGAATATTTGTGGTGCATTTTGAAGCGACAAGTTAGGAGCCGCAATCCTCGATCGTCGTGTCTTAAAGAGCTGGAGCAGGTGTTAATGGAAGAATGGCTGAAAGTTACTCTGGATGAAATCAGAAAGGTGCATGATTCCATTTCTAGACGCATTAATGCTGTATGTGAGGCTAAAGGAGGACCAACTCCATATAAATAAATTTCCTTTCAATTTAACAACTGTTTCTATTATTTTGTCCAACCCCTGTATATATATATATATATATATATATATATATATATATATATATATATATATATATATATATATATATATTGATGCATATTTCATTAAATAATATATACAAGTATTATCTATTGTAAGTAAGTTCCTTTCACATTGTCTGATAAGCTTAATAACATTATCATTGAAAGACGAAAGGAAATCACCATATTGATACATGTTTAAATCCAATCTAAGCTTTCGGCTTACATAAGCCATTATCAAAGATGACAATTAGTTTTCAATATGTCAACTAATACACGCGCGAAACACTAATGATAGTCTGTTTTTGTTGCATGAAAAATATAAAAGCCACGACAAATTTCGGGTATACGAAACGCGGAAACGAAAATCACGTCGCAGCTCGTGAAGTCACACATGACCACGCGAGAGTGAAAACGAGAAATATTAATTATACGAAGCCGTTGGTATATTATTTAATGTAACATGCATCAATGAAAAATTGCTGCCTAAATACACACACAATATATATATATATATATATATATATATATATATATATATATATATATATATAGCAATGCAAATATTTCCAAATTTTACGATATAAATTTCTAAAAGATATATCTTCTTAGTATGTTCATTTCGTAAGAAAAAACACTTATTTTTTTAGAGATGCACATTTTACAAAGAATTATATATATATATATATATATATATATATATATATATATATATATATATATATATATATATATATATATATGGTTGTATTCCTTGGTTTAATAATTGTTACATCATAATAACGGAAATACGTGTCCAGGACTAACGGTTCCTCTCACTGTATGGAAAAGGGTGGCTAAAAGCTAATCACTTGCATAAGGGAGAATCCGTCGTCATATATGTATAACAAAATAACTACGTTTAAATTTGAATGATTTGTTTAAAGAGAATGCAAAATCACTCTTAATATAGCTTTAATTTCGTTGATTTTATCGATATCCTCCATTTTGGGAATCTGTACGAATGGTGTATAACGTAAAGCATTTTGCATTGAAATAAACATGGTTATAAATGAAACAAGTAATAATGAAGGGAACGAAGAACACTGTTGATTCAGAACCAACATTTCTTGTTAGCAAACACATCACACAATAAATATTTATAGAAAAAAAAGATGAAAATAGCCTTTTGTTTCTATCTTTTTTTGTCCTTGAATCATTTCTTCTTTTTCTTCTTTTTCTTCTTCTTCTTCTTCTTTACTTTCTTCTTCGATTTCTTTGTCATTTCTGCTTCTTATGCTTACATTTTACAAACAAAAAAACAATTTTTTACAACAATAAAATGTTCTTTTTTTTTTTGCTTAATTTTTGTATCCTCATGAGATAAAATGAACATAGAGTCTTTTTCAAACTCTTTTCCAGTTCTGAAAATGAAATATACAAGCATCAAATTATTCAATCCTTGTTCTCGTATTTTTTGTTGTTGTTATTCAACAGTTATCGATTCAGTTCATCATTATTATTATTAATGTAACCATTCTTTTTTCTTTTTTTTTACAGGCCTTTTTTATTTATTACCTGTTTTGTTTTGAAATGATTATTCTGAGCTTTATTGTTCCAAATTATTATTTCGGTTGCAATATATATATATATATATATATATATATATATATATATATATATATATATATATATATATATATACAACTTATTTTGTTTAAAAATTGAAATTAATGATTTGTAAGGGGAAAGTGCCATGATAACCCCTTTGTAATGAACATACACAAAAATCAAAACAGAAAACATAATATTAATAAAAATAATATTAAAAAACAAAAATAAGCAATAACAATAATAATAATAATAATAATAATAATAATAATAATAATAATAATAATAATAATAATAATAATGATAATAATAAAAATATAACAATGTTCACATTGTGAAATCATGGTAAACCTTACAGATTAAGTTAATGCTTAGGATATTTTAAGCAAATTTTACCCAGACAAAATGAAATAACTCGTGGTATCAAATAATCCATATGGAATTAAAAAAAACTAGTATAGCACTTTTCTCACTTAATGACATATAACCATTCTTTAATTCATGGTAGTAATAATAACAAAATAAACTATTTTTAGTCAACTAATAACAATAAGTTGTCATCGCTTTTATAATAATAATAATAATAATCATAATAATAATAATAATAATAATAATGTATCCAGCTAAGCAATTTAGCAACCGGGATTAACTTTTTAGGTTCGAATGGCAACGTCGCGAACATTTGAGAAAGTCGATAAGCCGTTTTGTCAAATACAAAAAGAAGGGGGGGATAATAACAAGGGCGACGAGTTATTTTTTTAAAAAAAAAGAAAAGAAAATACAAATTAGCGTCGCAAAAATCCCCGTAAATCACATACAAAAGCAACAATCATAACCTTAATATATGAACCCGGTTTTGTTTATTTTTTTGTATCTTTTCCTCATTTTTTGACCAGAAGGTCAATTCTAAGAAAGACCTCGTTTTCAGCATAGATTAAAAGTTGAATAGTGTCTTATGAATTAAAAGACTCTAATAAATATCCATAGATATTTTGTATGAGAAAAGGCGGAAGAGAATTAGAAAGAAAGAAAAAAAGAAAGAAAGAAAGATAGAAAGAAAGAAAGAAAGAAAGAAGGGAGAGAGAGAGAAAGAACATATATACATACATACATGTATATATATTTAAATACATGCACAATATACACAAATATATTCTTATCAATATTTATGCATATGTAGTCGGTTTAATATCCACAAAGTCGGGAAAAGAAGCAAGAATATTGTATAGCGCCAATCGATGCAAGGCAATCGAACTGCCGAGATCGAAGAAAATTTTTAAAAAATTATAGCAACTACCTGAGCTCACACAACTTCTGGCATTGACAAGAATTACATGATTATCTAATTTACGAGGCAGATCCAGATATGCGATTTTATTCATATTTGAGTATATAAGTTCATCCTACCGTAATATATCACCTTCGCTCAACTTATGTCATGTACGTTTGGATGCGCCATATGCATGGATTTAAATGTTAATATGTTATTCTCGGTTGTGTTCTCAAGATATATAAGTATATCAATAATAATAATAATAATAATAATAATAATAATAATAATAATAATAATAATAAATTCCAGTAGGCTGATTGAAGGGATCCCTGGAAGTCCATGCCTCAAAGAGATACAAAAAATTGTTCTGACAAGTACAGCCCACACTTTACGAAGGGCTTTATCTATGTAATTATTTTTTTATTTTATTTTAATTTTTTTTTTTTTTTGCAGTGGAAAGTGTCATGATGCCATTTCTAACCTTAGGTCCCTGGGCCGGACCCGGAAAGAAATGTGGAAACGCCAGATATCAAAGGAAATTAAAATAATATTAATAATAATAATAATAATAATAATAATAATAATAATAATAATAATAATAATAGAAAAATATATCAATGTATATGCGTAGGTAGACACAAAGATATATTTAGAATTTGCATATGATTAATATGATTTTTGCATTAAATAGACGTGTCTTTTCAAATATATGTATATATATATATATATATATATACATATGTATTTATATGTGTGTGTGTGTGCGTGTGTGTGCGTGTGTGTGCATGTGTGTAAAATTTAAAATATAACTAAAATATATATCTGCAAAATGTCAACAAGAATAAAGATAAAAGGAAACTTATCTTAGCAGTTGGATCTTATCAAGTCAATATTGATAAAATCCATAAGGCGACGAAATCCGTCAGCTTAGGTAAGTTTTCTTTTCATCTTTATTCATATATATATATATATATATATATATATATATATATATATATATATATATATATATATATATATATATATATGCGTAGGTTTTGTGGAGAATACGGTGGAATTATAAATATGTAAGAGATTTTTTGAAAGATCAAACTTCCAACCACTCAATGTGAACCTCGTTTTATCATTATAAACTAGAATTAGCACGTGGGAAATAAAAGTATTTTTTCTGAAGACACCGAACATCGGTGCAACATGTCGAGAAGAAACGAAATTTCAAATTATCTTAACTATTCACCATATACAGTAGAGTTCACATGTTTGAAGCCACCCCCTGTATTAGCACGGTGAAAAAAATTAAAAAGGCTCTCTTAGGGTCAGCGA
>OZ038481.1:126187598-126190098 GCA_964036315.1 Acanthosepion esculentum
CAGAGAGTTGTATAAACAGAAAGCGTGTTTATTTTATTCGTTATTGCGTTATTAATTTTTAGATAGTGTTTTCAATCTTAGGATAACTATCAGCGTAATAAAATAAAACGAACTTTCCCTTCGCTTCCACGTAATTTTTATTATGCTCGAATGAATTAAGTAGAATTAATTAAGGACAAAATCACACATACATGCGCACACTTTATGCACACGCGAACACACACACGGTTTGATAACTGTCATAGTTCTTTTTTTTATGGGTTATTACAGTCTTTACCTGTTGTTATCGCGTTAAAGCTAAAATATAATTTCAATTTTCCTGCTATGCCAAAAATGATATTCACACAGGGTAATGCTTTTTTTTTAAAGAATAAAATGTTCAATTCGTTTATATGCTTTTTTTAGTCTAATTAGACTTTTATAAAACTGTACAAGTAATGTCTTGAATCATAGTTCATAGCAGAATATGAAGATCACTTTTTGTTTTAATGAAAACATGGCAAAATTATATCACTTCAATAAAAATAAATATGTATCACATAGATATATTGGGACATTTCACAATTAATTCTAAAAAAAAAAAAGAAAGACTATTTTGATTCGTTTTGGCGCGTATTTCCAGTCATTTTATTTTATTCGTCTTCTATTTTAGTAGTTTTCGCTGCATCAGACATTATCTTCCATCAAAACCGGAAGTGTTCTGTGATGCCCTGCCTCATATATACCGAAGGTCATACAGGTTAATAGTCTCGCAATGGATAAACAGAGTATAGGGCTATCTCAGTCAAAAACTCATGATTAATTCAGTCGATATTCTTTTCTTTTCTGAAAAGACCACGGGATTATAGAAGGTCGGTCTAATACATTAAAAAATAGTTTGATTGTTATTTTTTGAAGAGAAAAACACATTTCAAGATAATTAAAGTAGACTCACACCAATTTGAAAGCCGACGTTTATATATATACATGTGGAATAGTGTGCTTCATCGGCTAATATAACGAAAACAGCGGTAATTTTTATATGCCTCAAAAATAAATATATTACAGAGATAAATGTTTAATATTTCATACAGTGACGTTTACTAATTTTTTAAAAAATGGGAAAAAACACACACGCATGGAATAAAAGTAATTGCTGAGAAAGAAGCCGGTCTGCAAACATTTGCAATGATTGACTTAACTACACGCACATAAACATCCATACACGTGTGTCTGTGTGTGTGTGTGTGTGTGTGTGTGTGAGAGAGAGAGAGAGAGAGACAGAGAGAGAGAGAGAAGGAGACAGAGAAAGGGAAAGAGAGAGAAAGCGCACGGGTGTGCGTGTGTGTAAGTATGTGAGTGCAAGTTCGTGCGTGCGACTATCCGTGTGACTGGGTAAATACACACGACACAATTACGCGCATGCGCGCACAGATACGCAAGTGCATAAGGGGGTGTTTATGCGTGAATGTGTGTGTGTGTTTGTTTGTTTACGTGTAGTGTACGCGCAGACATTCAGTTATCTTTAAGGTTATTTATCTACAGGAAGCAGCTAATAATAAATAGCGCATGCACAAAGCACAGAAACACAGACACGAATAAATATGCACACACACATATTTATATATATACACATATATGTATATTCTCGTATACGTGTGTAATGTGTTGTGTATATATATATATATATATATATATATATATATATATATATATATATATATATATATATATATTCCACAACATGCCACAAATAGAGAAAAAAAAACACGCATGCGCACCCATATATGTAAGTATATATATATATATATATATATATATATATATATATATGTATGTATGTATTATATAATATAAAAGGCTCAAACACCAATATTCCATGGTTATAATTTATTACATTGGAATCGTAATCACGATCCATCAAACCCACAAAAAGTCGTAGCTCTGATTAATTGGATCGTGATTACGATTCCAATGTAATAAATTATAACCATGGAATATTAGTGTTTGGGCCTTTTATATTATATTCTTACTATGTCCTGGACATTAAGTTCTACCTAGTTTCTATCCTCTTTGGAATTTATTTATATATATATATATATATATATATATATATATATATATATATATATATATATATATATATATATAGCTTCCATTTCTGAAACATATATATATATATATATTAGCTTCCATATCTGAAACATGGTTATCACTGTGTAGCGAAAAAACATATTTTAAATCAATTAATTTATAATATTAATGCTCTGTAAATTTACATTGAGCACTATTGTGTAAAAAAAAAATATCTACAAGAACACCGGATTTTATATCTTATTGTTCCTTCTTTTTATTTTTATATATATATATATATATATATATATATATATATATATATATATGCGTGTGTGAGCGTGCATTTATTTTACTTCTGTAATACCCAATAGCAGGCATTGATTTCTAAAATTTTTAAAGTCAAAATATGTTATATATATATATATATATATATATATATATATAT
>OZ038481.1:126195098-126197598 GCA_964036315.1 Acanthosepion esculentum
GTCAAGTAAATCCCAAGGCTAAGATCAAAGTGTAGTATCTGTTCGCGGATTGCTCACTGAATGATCGCCTATGGGGCCGGGATTCTTCCTCCGATACAGCCCGGCGTCGGGGATTCGTCCCTGCGCTGGTAGTATCGTGGCTACGTCTGACTAGCTATGACCAGCTTTGACCAGCTTGGACAAGCTATGACCAGCTAAGACCAGCCAAGACCAGCTATGACTAGCTAAAGCCAAAGCACTGCGACCCCCCTCCCTTCCCACGTTAAACTCGACCTTGTGTCACAACCTGGCCATGTGGGAGGTCAAGTAAATCCCGAGGTGGTGTAATGGTTAGCAAGCTTGTCTCGCTAGAACAATTACGTCTGAGTAGTGAGTTCGATCCTCACTGGGTGCCACTTACTTTCGGCCTTGTGCCACATCCAAGCGTAGCTTGGAATATCACTATTGAATTGGAATCACTCGGTCTCAAGGCTAAGATCAAAGTGTAGTATCTGTTTGCAGATTACTCACTGAATGATCGCCTATGGGGCCGGGATTCCTTCTTCCGATACAGGCCGGCGGCAGGGATTCGTCCCTGCGCTGGTAGCATCGTGGCTACGTCTGACCAGCTTGGACAAGCTATGACCAGCCAAGACCAGCTATGACTAGCTAAAGCCAAAGCACTGCGACCCGAGTGTTCACCCGGGTCCATTCCTCCTCCCCTTCCCACGTTAAACTCCGACCTTGTGTCACAACCTGGCCCTGTGGGAGGTCAAGTAAATCCCGGCTAAGATCAAAGTGTAGTATCTGTTCGCGGATTGCTCACTGAATGATCGCCTATGGGGCCCGGGATTCTTCTTCCGATACAGGCCCGCGGCAGGGATTCGTCCCTGCGCTGGTAGTATCGTGGCTACGTCTGACTAGCTATGACCAGCCAAGACCAGCTATGACTAGCCAAAGCACTGCGACCCGGGTGAAAACTCGGGTCCATTCCCCCTCCCCTTCCCACGTTAAACTCCGACCTTGTGTCACAACCTGGCCCTGTGGGAGGTCAAGTAAATCCCAATTATATTTTGATATAAATTAAACGCATAACAAGTAGTCATGAACAGAATTAATTAAAATTTATTCTCAGTCCCAACGCAGAATTTCATGAACATAGATATTTAATGTCTGAAAAAAAATCCTCAGCTTATAAATGAAAAAAAAAATAAACAAAAGATAATTTTATTTTTTGGCCATTAAATTCATTGAATAATAGATTTCGCTTTTATTTCATATATATATATATATATATATATATATATATATATATATATATATATATATATATATATATATATATATATTTCTTTTCTTCAGGCAGCATCATATTTTCATTCTTCCAATTTTCTCCTCGATATGGAACTCAATTTCTCTTTGTTGACTGTCAGGGAACTGATCGTTTTTTTCAATTTGAACATCTTTATTTAAATAAATATTAATCAGTGGTTGAATCCGTCAAACTTAATGTCTGAGACAATCTAGCATGTCATCTGATGTCATAATATGCTTCTCATATTTAAACAATTCTGCAGATAGTTTTTCCCTTTGTGAACTTTGGAGAACACTTCCTTAGGATAACTAATTTGGTCTTTCAGATGGAACACAGATTGTTGTTTTACTAATTACACCGGAAAAGGGAATCACCTAGTTAGAAAGAAAACTGGCAATTAGTATAGCTAGAGTTAGTTAATTTTGATTGCATTGTAGTCCAGATTACTTCAAACAGCGTAAATGAGAGGAAATTTTTTCGGGTTATACAACTAATAATGTAGGATTAACAAAAGTCACCGTAGCAAATGTAGATAGTGGGAACAGCTTTTTCAACTACACGACAATCGACAAATCGATTGGTTAAGTATGCTTATAATTTCATCAAGCCAAACAAACAAACAATATTTATCACAATAACATTATTCTATTCAGTTTAACTCATTCACTGCCATTTGGCTAAAGAGTTTCTTGTATTTTCATTCTAGCACTACAAAAGTATGATAGGTGAAATTTTGAATTCGTTTTTTTCCCACGTACAAAAAATATATATATCCGAAAGCGCACTGGGACATACAAATTCAGCGGACACACGCGCAAAGGCATGCACACTTAAACACACTCACACACACACACACACACACACACACACACACACACACACACACACACACACACACACACACACAGAAAAATCTATAACACTATAGACAAGTATGAAAATATGAGGGTGGGCACAACTAATCCAAGGGAAAGTTAAGGCAATAGGAATAGGGGTTATTTGATTTTTCTTATAAAAGTGAATGACAGGTGGGGAACGGAGGCATATAGCAGAAGGGATATCAAAGTATATGAGATATTTACTGAGGATTGAATAACAATTCCTTTTTAGACATTAACAGAAGGCGCAAACGCACAAACACAGACGCAATACACACACACACACACACACGCATATATAAATATACAATTATGCATGCTAAGCAGT
>OZ038481.1:126207598-126215098 GCA_964036315.1 Acanthosepion esculentum
TACATTAAACTTTATAACATTTTTTACAGATTATTTCTATCGCAAATACAAATAAAGTTATATTTTTTTTAAAGTGCGCACGAACTTTATGGACAGCCTGTATATATAACGTGTGATATACGTTTAATTATTCGCGTTTATATTTATATGACGATAGGTTTGTTTGTGTATGTAATTATATAACTTCATATTTATTACTGGCATATAGATATATTTACTTCCACCTAACACAGGTCCTTATACCACATACCTACATGCATATTTATATATTGTTAATGAAAAGGAAAAGTACTTTAAAAAATATTAGACTTATATATATATATATATATATATATATATATATATATATATATATAGTTGGATTGATAAAATGTGTATGTATATAAATATATATACATATATATATATATATATGTATATATATATATATGTATATATATATATATGTATATGCAATTTATATTTATATTATTTATTATGTATGTATATAAATATAAATATATATATATATATATATATATATATATAAGCTATTTATATATATAATATTTATATATTATATATACGAGGTATTTATTGGAAAGCGCTCAATATCAGTGATAGAGCTAACATATTTAGTTGGATTGATGTGAGTTTGTGACCCTGGTTTTCAACCACTCTGCGATCGTCAGTTTTGTCTGTCGTAAAATCCATATATATATATATATATATATATATATATATATATATATATATATATAAGCCTGTGTGTGAGTATATTTATAGTGAGAGACAGAGAGAAAGATAGAGAGTGAGAAAGAAATAAAATATGTAAAAGTTTGTCACTTAGCTAACTGATGTTACCTTCAGAATCACAACTTCAGTGATTCGTAGACTGACCCGTCTGTTCAGTATATATATATATATATATATATATATATATATATATATATATATATATGTATGTATGTATGTATGTATGTATGTATATCACTTGTTGATTTCTTAATCATGGTTGCACCCATTCCTACAAGTGTAACTCCATGTTGAATTCACAATTAATAAATCCTATTCCCAAAAATATATATTGCCATATGCATTTGTAGAGGTATTTTTGTTTAATGTATCTATATATATATACTCTTGTGCGTATATTTGTCATTTTGAATACGTAAATCCCTATAATTCCACCGAACATTCTCTGTTGTATGAAATATTATGCGGTTTCTTTTTTGTGCTATTAATAGGTGAAACCCAGAAAGTGCCACGCGAAAACGGAAAATCTGAGAAGAAACTGAAATTGTTCCTTAGACTTGTATGAATTTTATGTGCGTAAATTTTTCGCGATTCTCTGTATAGATTATCGGTTAGAAAATGAAGTCAAAATACAGAACTCGTAATAGTTACATTTTTATGAATTTATTCTGTTACTTTTGATTGAGTGTTTGAAGCCAGAAAGCAAATCTCTGTATATAAATTAAAGGTAGTTAATTTTTCGGATGACCATGTCTTGTCAGATATCATGTGTAAATGAAATAAATTATATTAAATGACCCCTTTTTCTTCTTTTACGCTTTTTATTCAGTTAGGTTTTTGAAAAAGAGATTATTTTCAAATATATATAAAATAAACTATTTTCGAATATATATGCAAATTCTAGTTTTAAAAAGAAGAGAAATTCTAGTTAATTTTACAATTGCCTAATTATCCAATGGATTCTGATTAAAATGACTATCAGTTACAAATAATTAAGGCTTAAAATATCTAACAGTTTAAAAGGAGAATCAATTTGTTGTAATTCATACGAATCCCATTTTAAAGAGTGACGGCTTATAGAAACCTAAATTCACGTTTCTCGAGCTACTGTATTTTATAAAATACGTTTTCCTGGACCTCGAATTTCTGTTACAGTATTTTTCTTAACAATGCGTTCTCTTTCGAATCAATGAAAAATCCTTCTTTATTTTCATCAGTGATTTAACCTCTTTCATCAAACAGAAAATATTCTTATTTAGTTTTTTCGGCGCTATTTTGCATTCAATTTGTAATAATTCCAACTGTAATTGTTGCCGCTTTGGACATCTCTTTGCATAATTGTTCTATTTTGTAGACATCCCAGTTATTCCTGTTCTATTTTTAAATTAGAGATACCAAAACGTGCCATAATTTCTTTCATTGCAAGAGGATTGGTGAAACGACGGAAGATTCAGCAGTGGCAGTGTATTTTAAGGTTGAAGCGGGAGAAATCAGAAAGTTTAAATGGAAGGAGCAGTAACACTTGACACTTCTATTACCTGTATTATTGTACAAGTCGTTTATATTAACGATTGGTACGCTTTCCTTCCAGAAAAAATCAACTTAAACCTCAAAATTCTGATTTCGGGTACATTTTCTAATATTATTAGGCAATACTTTTTTCAAGGAGAGAGAGAGAGAGAGAGAGAGAGAGAGAGAGAGAGAGAGAGAGAGAGAGAGAGGAAGTTGATGAAATTTTTGTAGGAAAAATAGGTGTAAAAAACAACCTTGACAAAAAAATTGAAAGAGATAACAACATATTTTATAGAAAGAAAAGGAAATGATAGAGACAAAACAAGACCCAGATTGACGGATTTACTGGCTGTATATAACAAAACAATGAGGAAAAGATTGAAAAGTCGGCAGGAATGGAAACGTGGAAAAAAGTGATATATTTATGGAGGTATAGATGAAAAGAAACATAAAGGATGCTTATGCACACACACACACACACACACACACACACACACACACACACGCACACACGCATATGTATATATATATATACATATATGTGTGTGTGTGTGTGTGTGTTCAGATATCCTCTGAAGAGTGCACGAACAAGTCACTTTACGAATCTCTGGAGTCGAGATGTTGAAGGTAACATCAATCAGTGTCAAATTTTGATCACATCGAACCCATATATATATATATATATATATATATATATATATATATATATATATATATATATATATATATATATATATATATATATATATGTATATATATATATATGAAACATCTTACACTGAGTGCAGGTGCTAATAAATTAGTGCTCAATTTACTTCTTTTTTTATTTCTTTTTTACTCTCATGAATCTAAAGCAGTTTAGTTTAAAATTAAATTAAACATTGGACGGGCAACGTTGATTGGAAGGAATTAGGGAGAAGATGAGAAGATACAAGCATAGTGTAAGAATGGTATTGGATAAAGAATTATCTTATTTGTTAGCATCCGTGGGATATCCACGCATCAACATTGTCAACCTCTAAATTAGATAATAATGTTAATTTGGCAAAACAATATTGTATGGACTTACATTTTGTGTCTTCGTCACTTCACCCCAAGTAAAGCGATAACACCCCTAAGATGCCAGGTGGTTACTGCGAGTGAAAGAATATTTAGTGAGGAAAATGGCTAATAAAAGAACAGAATTCAAAAAAATCGAAGATAAATATTGATGTTGCATTCACATTTCTGAAGACTGTAAACAGCAGGGAGCAAGAAACCAGAAGTGAATTCCACGGGTAAGAAGTGCGAGGAAAGAAACATTTAGAATAGAACTTACGGTTCCATTTAGCTATTTCAACAGTTGCTAAACTTGTAGTACGCTTATATTTTATGTGGATGATGTACCAAGGAGGGAAACATTAGAACAATTGCGATGGAAATATTTAAATAAATGACCGAGGGAAACCAAATCAGAGGTCTAGGCAAGTGACTGTAATCGCGTATCATGTTAGGAGTGATAACATGATAGACCATTCTTTGGTTATTCAGATTAATAACTGGAACCAGTGGCAGATTTATAAATGTGCAAGATGAATTTTGGTGAAATAAACTGCCTTGCACAACCAACTTATCTATCGACAGACCTAGCAATTGACTCCATAAAATCATTCCCTTTCATGTCCGTGAAAACCTGAGACCAAGAAGGCATCGTGCCACTATTTACATTGTTCGGATTATCATCCTCATCCTTGTCGCCACATTTATTACAACGTTTCGGCCGTTGTACGCTCCGGTCTTCTTCAGGTGGTTGGAATGTCGAACTGAACCCTTTATTTCGCTCACTGTGGTAGACTGTTCTGTCTGCCAGGACACTTCACCTAACTCCCGATAGTAGCGTTCTATAAACCAGCATAGAAGGAAAAGTAAAAACACTCACCTCTCTCTCTCTCTCTCTCTCTCTCTCTCTCTCTCTGTTTTTAACCGTAGAATCCCATAGTGTTTTGTTTCCCTTTCGAACCTCCTGTTGCATACAATACAAACATATCGCTACACTATCCCCTGAAAAAAAAGAGTATGATGCAACCGCAATAATACCTACAGTAAAACCTCTCATCTAGAATTACCCCAAATTGTCTCCGAGGAAATGTCTCCTAACTACTGATAGGTTGCGTTTAATAAGCCGGCATAAAAGGATAAGGCACACGCCCCTCTCTCTCTGTCGGTTTTTAACCACAAAATACCGTCGTGACAAGACGTGTCTTGTTTCCCTTTCGAACCACCTGTTGCATACGACACAATAATAAGACCATCAATCAATATAATATAATACTATAGATAATATAATATAATATTAAAAAAGAATATCATGAAACCCTAATAATGTCTCCAGTAAAAGCCTTCAAGTATCCGTACACACACACACACACACACACACACACACACACACACACACACACACACATATATATATATATATATATATATATATATATATATATATATATATATATATATATATATATAAAATGAAGAGGTTATAATGGTTCCAACGAGAGAAAAGTGTGTATATTAAAAAGAAGAGAGGTACCGCAAACTTTTTGGGTTGTAATGTGGATTTTAAAAAAAAAAATATTATTCTTTATTTTTCATAAAAAATAAAAAGAATGATATTTTTCATAAAAAAATAAAGAATAATTTTTTTTTTTTACAACCAAGAAAGTTTGCGGTACCTCTCTTTTTTTTAATATATATATATATATATATATATATATATATATATATATATATAGCCAGTACATTAAAATACCTTGCTCCGATACAAACTGATGACACCGGTGAGCTAATTTCTTTAATTATTTTATTTCTGAGATGTCAAATTGTCGATATTCAAGGGCTGATATGGGACATCTGTTGATGATATGGATTTTGTATTTTGTCTCGGTGACATCTGTTATTGTGAAGAATAATTTCATTATTACCATACATTATTTTATTATTCTCTACTCATTTTCTTGTATTATTTATTTGAGAGAGTTTGTTCATCTTATAATACATTTCTATAAATGTTACATTCATTTATTTTGAGATTGCTGATTTTTTTTTAATGAATTTTTTTAATGATCTCACGGTCAATCTAAACGCGTCTCCATCTAAATATGTACTGTGCGTTCCCTTCAGTACTGTAACATTTGACAAATGTTTCCATGATTCAACACGATTATCTTACTAATTTATTTGCAGAAAAGTTGAATTGAGATCATAAACTAGGCTAACGAGACAATTGAATTTCTAATAGTAAGATCAATATTTCCTTGAATTAAAATGTCTTTTATCTCACTTAAGGCCGAGTCACGCTGAAATTACCCATTCTCAACCGAAAAAACAGCTTAGACATTAAAGCAATTGAATCCCTGATTATAAATCAGCACTTTGTTTTGGCGATATTGGAGTTAGATTGTTTAAAGACGCTCGATTTATTTATAGCAGACAATGCAAGAAATAAAGTATTGACAAAAGTCAATGATTTATTTTATTTTGATATTAAATTAAAAGAAAAGAAATTTCTACGGTTTTCATCCGCACAATATTTAAGTAAAAAACTGTGTTCGTCTTATTTATAACTACCATAATCATTTGTAATTGAATCAATATCACTTTATAGAAAAAAGTTATAGCCAGAAGAGCCTATGTATTACTAGTAGTATAAAAACCTTTTGTGACGATAATACTTTGATTTCTGTTTACTCAGATTCCCAGCAAATTCGTAAATATAAGTGTATTATTTAAGCGTTACCTCATTTCATAAACACACACAAATACATACACGCATTCAAAAATATATATAGAGAGATATATACATATATGTATGTACGTAAATTAATATAATTTGAACAAATCGACCAACCTTTTTTTCTTAAAGAAAATGTGTTTCCCGTTTATATATATATATATATATATATATATATATATATATATATATATATATATATATATATATATATATATATATGAAGACATATCGTTTTAAGGTGTGCTATATTTATGGGATAAAGTGCTCAATATCAGAGACAGAGCGTGTGTAAATATGAATATAAAAGTGAACATTGAGGTCGGCACTCAGAGGCGACAGGCTGTTTCATGCTAGTCACAATTCTCAGACCGCCTGACTATTGCGTCTAGCCATGAAACAGCCTGTCGCCTCTCAGGGTTGACTTCAATGTTCACTTATATATATATATATATATATATATATATATATATGTGTGTGTGTGTGTGTGTGTGTGTGTGTGTGTGTGTGTGTGTGTGTGTGTGTTATAAATATAGCTTCAGTGTATGCTATATTTTTAGGTAAATTGCTCGATATCATTTATAGAGCGTATATAAATATATAAGTGGAATTTGAGGTCAACACTCAGAGGTGACAGCCTGCTTAATACTTAACTACAGTCGCCAGTCGATTGTGTTTAATCATGAAACAGAATGTGACCGCTGGGTGTTAAACATAATGTTGTATAGACGCAATATTTCGTGGGTGCACGTGTTTCAGATGCAATCCGTTAAGTAGAAAAACTGTGTCCCTAGACATGAATCTTTAATATTTCTTAAAAATCTCGGGCGCTTATAATGAATTTTCTTTTGTGAGATAAACCTATCTATGAACATTAATGGGTATGTTCCAATTCTCATAAATAGGATGGACAATATTGTAAGTGGGAGTAATATGCAGTCAAAGTGGTACACCACTAGCAGTGGTTTACCTACTTCAGAACGCTGGCGGATATTGTATTTTGTTCATGTTATAAAGATTAAAATTTTCCTTTCCAACCTCCGTTTTGGTTATTCCCCATTCAGTAATCTTTCATTTGACATAAAAAGAAAAGCGATAAAAAACAAGCATATCAGTTTAAACATTTTTACCCTTTAAAATTAGTGTTTAAAATATGAAACAATATCAGAACAAATAATGCATAATATATATATATACATATATATATGTGTGTGGGTGTGGGTGGGTGGGCGCGCGCGTACGTGCATTGGTGTTCGCGCGTGTGCGTACATGCATGTGTGTTCGCGCGTGCGTGTGACTAATGTGTGAGATAATCTCTGTGAGTTACTGTGTGTGTGTGCGTATGTGCGCTTGTATATATGTGTGCATATATATATGTGTGTGTTTGTGTGTGAATATATATATATATATATATATATATATATATATATATATATATATATATATATATATATATACGCATACACACACACACACACACACAC
>OZ038481.1:126217598-126222598 GCA_964036315.1 Acanthosepion esculentum
TTTGTCGATGTGAAAAGTATTTTCTTCTGTATCCGGTTGACATTCAAATACATATTGAAATTCCTGTCAAGAATATCAGAATCTTCATTGAAATCCAGAGATTTTTTTCAGAAACAAAACACTAAAAAATAGACGAATTCTTATTAGCAAATCTAAACCTGTAATTGTGGGACTTTGAATTTGGTCAGAGTAGGTGGAAACATTGTTTTTTTTCTTTCAGCGTGTTTGTCCCTCTTCGTGTGAGTGCATATTTAATTTAGCCTTTTGGTTTCTTTCTCGTAATCTGAAATGTGAAAATGTCATAACTCAGAAGACAGTGGTATGAACATATGCATATTTTAGGCAAATATGTAAGTTTACACTGAAAGTGTTCGTTAGTCCTTAATATCATATTATTAACCAAAAAGCGCCAATAAAATGTGCAGCATTCTATGTGCAGCTTGTGCATTGTAGAAAAAATATTGAAAAAAATTAGAACTTTCATATATATATATATATATATATATATATATATATTCGTATATAGTGATGTTTACGCCTGTAGAATTGAGGATTTGACAAACGAAGAATTCTTATAAGCCGCTGGGCAAGGAACAGCGTACTTTGGTTTTTCCAATATGATTAGAGTGACTTAAACATAAGCTTTATTAATTTAAATTAGAACTCAGATCACCAACTCCATTTATTAACCGCTTCAGACCCTTTCACACACTCACTTTCACACAGACAAATATATATGTATAAACATATATATATATATATATATATATATATATATATATATATGAAGAACTTACACACACAAATATAAATATATGTATACATACATTCATATATATACATACATATATATATATATATATAAATACAAATATATTTAAATCTATATGTATATCGATATATTTATATATTGATATATATATATATATATATGTATATATATACACATATATATGTATATATATATACATACATACATACATATATATATATATATATATATATATATATATATATATATATATATATATATGTATGTATGGATGCGGCAATGCTGTTGAATATATGGATGTTTCATTTCCATTTGGAAGACCATTTGCGTTGATTGCATATTGATGTAATTATTGTGAATCTCACGTACTTTTTAATTAAATTGCTAGGCGACATTTTCCATATGTGTGTCTGTGTGTGTGTGTGTGTGTGTCGTTCTAAAAGTTAAATAACTAGTAGTTGTGTAGATAGTTTGATCGATATTCTGTTAGCAAAATTGATAGTTGAGTCTTTGGGTTGTAAATATTACTGATGGTGTGTTTCATATTTATAAGATGTGTACAGTCCAAAGTTGCAAGTAATTATTTAATATATTTCAGATTGACTAAATATTGGCGAATTATTAATTAGCCGTATAATAATAATTATAATGACATAAATTCACATCTCCACAGGGACACTCAGTATTTATTTTATTGATATTTGCTCGTATTTTTATATATGATAAATATTCATTTTTTTAACTTGTACTATTTCCACGTGAATTCGAGTCTGAGAAGATAGACTTGTTTGTGTTGAATGTTGAACGTGTAAACACACAGAGAGACAAATACACACACGCAAATACACACACACACACACTATATATATATATATATATATATATATATATATATATATATATATATATATTTGTAGGTACAAAATTTTATAACAGAAATGAAGGTGTTAAGCTTAATATTACTAGACATATTAAAATATAAAGCAAAGAATAAAAAGGGAAGCAACCGGTTTCGCTCCCTCTCTTCAGGCTTCTACGGGAGATTTTAATTACTCCTGAAGAGCGGGAGCGAAACCGGTTGCTTCCCTTTGTATTCTTTGCTTTATATTTTAATATGTCTAGTAATATTAAGCTTAACACCTTCATTTCTGTTATATATATATATATATATATGTATTCGTTACTATATAATTTCGTTATATATATATATATATATATATATATATATATATATATATATATATATATATATATATATATATATAAAACGTTATATAAAAACGTTATAATACATATATATATATATATATATATATATATATATATATATATATATATATATATATATATATATATATATAACGTTATAACAGTCAATCTCGCAATAGAGTGTAAAATATAAATTGGAGAAGAACAAAGAATAATAAATACTATCAAAGCTCATCAGGTCATTTTTCATCTGTTTCATTTTTTCTTCCTTAGCTCGTTGTATTCGTCTTAAATATGAACTGGTCTATTTTAATTAAAAACTTGAACTTTACCGTTTGATACAAGTTTCAAGGCAGTTGAATATCTCTATAATCATGCAGGACGATTCATTGTCGGTTATGACATGTTGATGCCGAATCGAGCCACACCAGGTACATTACTCAGAATACACCTGTATACATGTACAGACAAAGTGTCTCGTAACACAACTTCTGTGTGTATTTTCGACAGAATTATAAACGTGTATCTATCAACAGTGCACCTGGAGGCACATGTAAATCTGTTAAAATACCGAGACGTCAAACCGGTTTTGATTAATGCATAGTTAAAGAGAAAACGGAATATTGCTTCAATCCCTCTTTCAATTTATAAGTGAAAACCAAAATTGGCCTGAAATGCTTTACCATATTGAAAATGCACTTTCAGATAAATAATGTCTTCAATAACATCTTTAACAAGAAGATGATTAAGTAACTGAACCGGAAAGAGCCGAAGAGTAATCCCAAGAATAATATAAAAATATTTAATTGTAGAAGTAGTGATAATTGTAACTTAAGCGGGCAGTGTTTGACCCAACAGATTGTGTACCAAGTTGAGGTCGATATAGAGGACTTGTCTCCGAAGAATTACATTGGTTCAACTGAGGGAGCTTTTAAAAAGAGATACAATAGCCATGTAAAATCATTCAGACTGAGAATATATTGTTATAACACCACCCTTTTAATAAACGCTTGGAAAATTATAGACGCACAGAATTCTCAGTATACAAATATAAGATGGAGTAGAGTAAGGATGTGTAAGGATCTACACGGGTGTGGGAAAGTCCGTAAATTACGTCAGGTTGAGAAGCTGCCGATTTTAAATGATTCAATATCCATCTTCTCTGTGAAATAAGAGTTCTGAAATTATGAGAAGTTGTTTACATACTAAGAAGTATTTACTATGTAATATGGAAACCGGATGACATTCACTTCTGAAATAAAAAAGGGTTTCCATATTTAGTGACATTACCATATATGCTAAATAAGACTAATACTGAACCTTGCTTGAAGATCCCTGAAACTGAAACTAGAATAGCTTTGAAATTATTTCTTATAATTTATACTTCTTAAATTATATATGTACAGACACACACACACACACACACACAGCCTCACTCACACACAGAGTCTCACTCACACACACACACACACACACACACACACACACACACACACATATATATATATATGCGTACGTTCTCTATGTACGTTTTAAATAGATGGAAATATATTTAAAATGTTTACATATTTAGTTGTATGTCTGCTTCTATCTACTTATCCATCTGTCTATCTATACATACATATATAATTACGCATACATACAGGCACACACACACATATATATATATACACGCACACACACATATATATATATATATATATACATATATATATATATATATATATATATATATATATATATATATATATGATTAATTATCCATTTATCTATTTATTTAGAGACACTCGTCAGGAGATGTGTTATACATACATCCATGGTTTAAGACATCGACATATATTTTCTGACCGGGATTTATATGAAAGTCTCCTCTGGATTAGATTCATAGTTGATTCTATGCTAAATTCGAATGATTTTTAACGTCTAATGATTTAGATCGATGAAGTCTATTTTGAACATGACTAGATGTTTGAATAACTACACTCCTATCTATATATTATCCATCAAGCACAAACAAAACTCAAAGGGAAATAAGGAAAGACACTGGAAATATACAGGGAATTACGGAAAAAGCAACCATCAATACCGTTTACAACATTTAAATCAAACAACAATCAATATTAATCAAAACAAATTACACCACATCGACAATATTTTCAAGCATGCATGTTGATATATATATATATATATAAACCTAAAGAGCCAGGCAAGCCTACCTAGGTTTCACCTAAACGGACCGTCAGGGAAATGCCGGCATTTCCCTGACGGTCCGTTTAGGTGAAACCTAGGTAGGCTTGCCTGGCTCTTTAGGTTTATCTTAGGTTTTGCTCTACCTTGTGTATAGAGCACTTTACGTAGTTGCTTTTACTCGTTTTGGAGGTTTTTTTCTTTGGACTCTGAACTTGAACTCTGGACGATAGTTTTCGCCTCAATTTCATGTTCTTAGTTCTTCCTTTTTTTATTCCTCATTTTTCCTTGGGTACGAGTTCTACTACAATCCAAGGTTTTTCCAAGCGATTACAACCATTTATATATATATATATATATATATATATATATATATATATATATATATATATATATATATATATATATATATATAGTGCGTTTATCAGGCATTTGTGGTCATGCAAGGACTAATTGTTTTATTTTACTTTCTAAAGGCTGAGTTTAAGCAAAACTTATTCTGGAAATTCTACATATTACAGTCGTCTAAGAGCTTTTTTTTTTCAACATTTTTGTTGATTTTTGTTTGATTATGATGAACATTATTTATTAACACGGATGCAAATAGCTCACAATATTATCGAGGATTTTGCAAGTACAGAATGCTGGGAATGTAATAATAACTTTGCACTTAACCTATTTGGCAGACCTTTTCAGATAATCATGGATTACACCCCAACATTGACTATCAGCAGAGTTGCGTGAAAGTCAAAATCTCTATTGTTATTTTTAACAGAAAAACACTTAAATGGGTGTCAAGGCAGACAGAGTAATAGACAGAAATTATCTAACC
>OZ038481.1:126227598-126232598 GCA_964036315.1 Acanthosepion esculentum
CCCAAATCGCTATGAGTAGCAATATTCATACGGTCTTCGCTGCTAGTAACTAGAATTGACTGGGCGTTTGATAATGCTCTTTTTTAATTTCGTCACTAACATTTTTTCAGTACAATATCTACAGTAGGTATTACACTAGTCTTATTAAAGTCTCTGGAATTTTTAATTAGTTTTTATTTGCAAGCTTGCTGTTCAATTAAATATAAAACATAACACTGCGTTTATATATTCGTACCGTGCCTCTGAAAATATTCACATAGAGTAAAATGAGATAAAATCAATTTAATTCATCTTCGTGCAAAAACAAATATGGCCGCTCGTATTTTATTGCTTTTTGTCTTACTGCCTCTGATTTATATCCATACAGATTTCACTGAATTAGAATATTCAATAGAGAAGTATATTAAATGTTAGATAGAGTTAAGCGAATTTTTGCTAATTACTTTGTGCGTCTAAATTTGCAGAGATTAGCGGTTATAATTTGTTTTCCACGGCATTATTAGTTTACTGCGTTTGATACTTGCAGGCTGCATTATATTTGAGATTTTGTGCCAAAGTAAGCTAAGATTATATATATCTGTCGTTAGGTAAATCTCCCCACATCTATAGTGACAACAACTCGAAAAGCTGTTCGTTTTAAACAGTTATCAGTTATATATGTTAAATACTATTGATAGGAATGATCAAGAGTGGCCTCCCCTTGTTTTGTTACTCTCCTCTTTGTGAGAGCTATTTATGTTTACTAGGACTATAAAAGGACACTGTACGCGAACTCAGTTTATTGAACTGAGTTCGCGTATTGTGTCCTTTTAAGATTTCTTAAAGCCTGCACATGCATATTTTTGTCATTACAAGTATTTCTTATTTTTCCAACAACACTTAGTTCATTTCTCTTCCTTTAAAGGATAATAATAATAATAATAATAATAATAATAATAATAATACACATCACTGTTCTTTGCTTAATTTAAAACTAATTATGTGACTCTTTTTGGGTTAAAGAAATCATACGTTTATGATGTAAGTATATATGAGGCATAGTCAATGGTTAATAATGGATTTCAACGATTGAATCCTGTTGGTCTCTGCGAAAACCACGCATCTTCGAGCCTTGTGGATTGGTGCTACAGAAACACAAACAAATAACTGTAACAGATAACAGAAACCACATCAGTTAAGTATTTTCAACATTATCAATAGCTAAAAAGGATTTCACATGTAAATCAGAGAGAAAGTAATGACATAATCAAGATGTAGATGTTCCACACTATTCCAAATAAAATGCTAGGAAGGAAACCCAGATCAATACGAGAATGAGCGGTAATGGCCACTCTACTCAAGAATCCTATTTTCCGAAAAATCGAGAATATTAGCTGCTCAGTCAATGAGTGCAGATCTTTTTCTTATGAGGAAACTGCTAATGTTACCTTTCCATGTAGATCAAATGTTACCTTTTCATGTAGATCAAATGTTACTCTTATCAGTTATGCATCATACACGACCGACGAGGCAAATGGTTTCCCACAGAAGGTTGCCATTTCACTCTACGGTAGACCATTTTGCTACATAACCCGGGAAGAAGAAGAAGAGCATTCATACCTTTACCAAGGTTACTAGCACGTAAGTGAATGTAATGTATTCAACTGGAATTCGAACTCAGCTCTCCGATTCATCTATCCGAGTCGCTATCCATTACTCCACCATGCCTGTTACTCGTATGCTAATTAATAATATATTTGAATCACGCTGATAATTCATTTCTTTCCTAAACTGCATGACATTTTTATTGAAATCATGTATTATATGGAAGAAGTTTCATTGTTTAATTATTTAATTCTTTATGCTTAGATATTTTTGTTACATTTTTGAGTCATAGAAAATATTGGAATTAATGTGAGTGAAAACACACAATTTTGAGAGAATCAGATTATTTTTTCAGCAACACTTTTACAGAGATTTTCGTCCTTAAATAAAAATATATATCAGAAATAAGAACGAAGGCTCAACACATACATTTTGAATAGGTTTGAAAGATATCATTTGTATCTGTCTATATTTCTGTGATGAGGTATTATGTACACTATTTACATTATTCGGACTATTGTCCTCATTTTGTCGGCATTTATTACAAGGCCGGAGCGTACAACGGCCGAAACGTTGTAATAAATATGGCAACAAAGATGAGGAGAATAGTTCGAATAATGTAAATAGTGAATATCATTCTTGTGTAGCAGGTATTTCACTTTTAACAGCACCCCCCCACACCAAAAATACTGAACGTTATCTAAAACTCTTTATCACGCGACTAATTGGCAGATGAGACACAAAAATGTCGACCTCCGTGTGATAGTTTACATAATAAATTTTAGGCAGTCGTTAATTATTTAGTTTTTGTATGTGGATATTCACTTTGTTTTAATAAATTTGAATCTAGGATAGTTTTCACGTCAGCTCTGAGAAATCTCGAGAGATTAAAATGACACCGATTCTCGGAATTTCTTGCTGGTTTTCTTATTTTATTTTTCTTCAAACCAGGGAAAACTTTGGGTTGTTGCTGAGGAATTTTCACATATTCCTAGACATTCTTTACAACCCTTACTACTGCTGGTGTCTAGACACTCTTAAATGTCCTCAAAAGTCTGCACTTCCCCCATTTTTGCTTCTCATGATTTTAGGACCGTACATTGAACATACTACGGGCTCACCTTCATTTTCTAAAGTGGTTGCAGTTGGGCGGAGGGAAAGTTTCAATCACTTTTTCGTCATTATTATTATTGTAATTATTATTATTATTATTATTATTATTATTATTATTTAATATGATCATCTTGTCTTCACCACAGTAGTAATTGGTGAATTACAATGGAGAATTTCTGATAACAAGTCTCTTAACAATTCATTGTTTTCGTTACTCCTTTTACTGAATGGTACCAATCCTTCGTTTAATTTCTAATTCCAGCGATATTTTTCACAGCCTCCTCCTCCTCCTCATCATCATCATCATCGTTGTCATTATTTTTCTTCATCTTCTTCTTCATTATTATTATTATTATTATTATTATTATTATTATTATTACCTTTAGTTTCTCTAGCATTCTCATTTCCTTCCGGCTCCTTCGCACAGACCTAAGGTCAGAAATAGCATCATGACATTTCCCTTACACGTTTGTGTAAAAGGTTAGCCAACAAACGCATACACATTTTACATATATAAAATACTTTGTTTGGTGTGAGCTGTGCATATAAGAACCTTTTTTTTTTGTATTTTCTAAAAAAATATGTGTTGACAGTTATCTCTTCAACGAGTCAGTCAGAAGCGTGTCCAATCAAATACAGGACCCTGTACACAGCTATCATTATTAATTTCTTTTTATGGCTTTCTTTTTAAATTTCCACTTGTATTTTGATAGTTTTTTTTAAAAGATCTTCAAAGCTACATTTGAGTCTGCGGGAAGTATGATGTCAATAAGAATGCAAATGATGTTTTTTTATGAATTTGGTTACGACGTCATTTCATCATCCTTCTTCTTATCATTATCATTATTATTATTATTATTATTATTATTATTGTTTAACCGCTACGTTTTCTCACATGTACTACCTGGTGGTTATAATAAGAGAACAACTGATATTAACTCTCCTCATTATACTTTTTTGTTCTTTACTGTTTAGTACCAGGTACCAAGATCTAGTGTGAGACAAGTTAGTAAATATATTCATTCTGTTTGAGCATATTTTGTTGATACTAATTGATACTAAAATGATACTTAACATGTACAGTGTTTATACATTCTTTACATAGATAATACTCCTTTGAGTAGATGAGCAGTTTCCCTCGGTGCAGCTTTTTAAATCTCTCGTAAACAGGGTCTACCTGGGATATTGTTATGGCGCTTGTCTGTAACATTTTGATAATATCCAAGGCTCCATATATCATCAATATAAAAGTAGATTTGAGGTGTCAAAAATTTTCAGTTTAATTTTCAAGAGCCTTATATGCACTTATCTTTTCTTATTCTGTAGCAGATATATCTGTCTGCTATCACAGACATATCAATCAGATTTAATTTTTTACGGCTTATCACCAGTTTGTGGGTTATTTGAAGCCTAAGTATATTTTCGATTGCAAGAACAAATCTTTTTTGAGTGGATATTGAATTAACATTTTTAAAAAAAATAGCAATGATATTTCCATATACTATTTAACCCATAGTTTGGGGAGGAAATAAATTTATACCTTTCCCGAGGATATTTGCGTGTAAGTCAATTTAACGAAATCGACTGGAATTGGAACTCCTTATACCATCCACACGTCCATATCATATTTATGAGAAGGCATTTTCTTTTTGTTTGTAGTTTTTCATCACCTAGTCTGGTATATACGTTTTCATCTGCTTGATGTTCCCTGTGATCATTTCTAGAAAGCGAATAGCGTCAGATCTTTTTTTTATCTTTATTTTAATCTTGTGTCTTTTCAGTTTTCTATTTAACATTAACAGTTTAGGACATTTTGGGTTTTCTTTATATTTCTCTCAACTTTTCTTATATTGTGATCAAAATATGGGAAATAATATAACAAATGATGCGTTCTTCTTTATAAAGAATGTAGAATCACTTCTATAACAATTAATAATATATTATTTTAGCTCGATTTTATAACAACTTTAAAAAATTTAGAAAATAAAGATTTTTTTTTTTAATGGTTAATTTTCTCAACAATCGATTGAGTAAAGAGAAACCTTTCATGGCAAGATTCTTCCTGAATTAAATTGATCTTAGGATAGATAGAAATACAATCTTTTTTTTTATAATTTTAATCTAATAATTCAACAATTAAGAGATTAAGAGCGATTTATTCCAGATCTTTTAGTATAACCATGATAGATTTAATACAAAATATGCGAGGAATTTTTTTTTAAAAAACGTACGAAATAACGACAGATTAAAATTCTATATAAAACACAACATTCTGACAGGTAACAAGTATTAAAATAAACTGG
>OZ038481.1:126237598-126242598 GCA_964036315.1 Acanthosepion esculentum
AAATTTTGGCGCCGGTGGGATAGAGGCTTCTATCTCTGGTAATCAAACACACTTCAATATTTACTATGTTTCGCTTAGAGCAACACAAAGTCAAATAAATTAAAATTTGAACAGGACAATTTTGTATCGTCCGTTTTCTCTTGTTAATAGTCTGCCTGCCTTGAAAATTAATATTTGATATCTTGTATTTTTACCTGGGATCCAACAACAATCATTAGCTCCGGGGTATTATGCAGTGGAATGTTGGTTATCCGAACGAGATGGGTATGCCATATTTTGTTCGAATAACCGATTATTTAGATAAATGATCAAATCAGGGAAAAATACTGAATGTGTAAAAAAAATATAAAAAAATAAAAAAATGAGGTTTTACTTAAATCCTTCAATAACATGAATTAAAACTGTGTTGCATAAAAATAGTTATTTTTTTAAATTTTATTCATAAAGTGGCGCTATCTTTCATTTAAAATATGAAAATATGGAGTTGAAAATTCAAGGAACCATGATTATAATTATAGCAAAATGTTCAATGTCTTTTTAATATTATCAAACGGAATTGCTTTATACTTTTCAACCCATAATTTTATATTTAAGTAACCGGCTGCCATCAAACCAACCAATCGCTTTCTCTTCAACAACATTGAATTAGCGATAAACAAACTTTATCTTTTTTTAACAAATTTTAACTCCAGATAAAATCTTAAAATTAAATATTCTAGGGACATTCAAACTTTTACTAGGATTCTCTGAATTTCAGAGTATCCGAATTTCGGATACTGCTAAATATTGATTCTCCGAAATTTGGACAATCCGTGTCCGGATATGCCGAAATGCAGATAATCTGTATTCGGATAATAGACCTTCCACTGAACTGAACTCACTAGCCAAACAAGCAGTCATCTCTGCATATATATATATATATATATATATATATATATATATATATATATATATATATATATATATATATATGTATGTATTTATGTATATTTGTGCGGGTTTTGCCTGATGGACAGAGGAAGAAGGGGAAAAACACGCGAGTAACAATACCGTCAGCTGGGACACAATGAAAATGCTCCGAACTAAAACAAAATTGCAAACGGAAAAGGCATTCATATCAAAACAAAGAAGTTACAAAGAACAAATAAAGACAAGAAAAACATCACGTACAAAAAAATAATAAAAAATAAAATTACAGCAATAATAGGGATAAAATTTAAAAGAATACGTCCTCTGGAGCTCACCACGAATCATTTCACAGATTGCCCGGATCAATATCCTCAGCCTTGCCATCTTGATCACTATGTTTCGGCCGATACATTCTCCGATATTCTTCAGGTGTCATTAAAACAAAAAAAGACTGAGTGTTGACCAATGTTGCCTACCGACAATAGTACATGTCTTTTAGAGATACCTACATTATTTTTTTGTTAATTATAGTTTTAAAAACGGACATATAAAAAATGAGTGAATATAAATATACAATACCTCTAAATATATTAAAAGGAGGGAAAGAATATGAAAGGATAAACATTTACTGTAGGCAGTTAGAGGTTGGAAATGAGATCTCATCAGAAAATTCCAGTTATCATTCACGGAGAAATAGGATGATTTGTATACATGTAATTCCTTATATATATATATATCAATGAATCTGAGTTTACGATTTAAAGATAATCCATAAGTAATTTCATTTGCGCTTTGTTTAGTTAGAATTTTTTCTCATTCGTCAGAAAACCACATTCAGATTATCATTTAGAAGTACTTGAGACCTTATCAAATGTAAGCAGTCCACCTTCTGTAAGAAGGAAGAGTGGCTGTTAGGTCTTAACGTTATCCGGTTATATTGCAAACTGTTTATGTTAATTATTCCGCTTAATTATATTTTATTTCTTATGCATGAATTTTATAACATTTTTCTTCTTGACTAAGCTCTGAAAAGTGAACAATGTTAACTGGTTAGCTTTTTCATTTTTTGTTTCATATATATATATATTTGTGTGTGTGTGTGTGTGTGAGAGAGAGTGTGTGTGTATCTAAATGTTCTCAGATAGAGTGTATCTGTAGAAGAGACAAAATGAATAAAAAGAGACAAGGGGGAAAACTATACTTAGCCGACGCGTTTCGTTCTCTTGGTTACCTCGATAAAGTCCCTCAGAGGAAGAAACGCATTGGCTAAGTATAGTTTTCCCTCTTGTCCTTTTTTTATTCATATATATATATATATATATATATATATATATATATATATATATATATATATATATGTGTGTGTGTGTGTGTGTATCTCTCTGTGTCTCTGTGTATATATATTCATATATATATATATGTATATGTATATGTGTATATATATATATATATATGTATATATATATGTGTGTATCTGTGTGTGTATATATATATATATATATATATATATATATATATACATATATGCAAACGCATTTATATACATACATATATATATGTATATATATGTTTGTGTCTGTGTATATATATTCATATATATACATATATATATGTATATATTTGTGTATGTGTTTGTGTGTATATATATTCATATCTCTCTCTCTGTCTCTCTCTCTCTCTCTCTCTCTATATATATATATATATTCATTTTGTCATTTAACGAATAATTCTTACTTTCCTAGATTTTCCTCCTCTTGTTTAATATATTTGTATTACAAATTTTACCTTTTTAATAGGTCCATTTAAAAGCTATAATAATATTCTGCATTCTACTTAAATTTTTAGTTTTGTTATTATTATATTCATTATTTTCATACTGTCTACAAAAAATTCTTGACATTCAGAACTGGATATATCGGTAGGAGAAAGGCCCTCATCATTTCCTTCTATCTAAAAACCAACACAGTGTATAAGAAATATATACCTGCAGACGTAAAAAAACGAAGAATGCATCGGCCAAAAAACAGAGATGAGCCTTACAAAGATGAGAACAATGGTCCGTAAAATTCCTGGAATGATGATTATGACTCGTCTCAGAATTTCAGACAATATTGATCGTAAATCTTGATAATTGGTTTCACTGACTTTATCATTATTATAATTTATGTATATTATTATTATTATTATTATTATTCTACAATTCTTATTTTTGCTTTTTCTTCAACAGCATATCTCTATTTCGCCATAAGCTACATCAACATTACAATCAACACAGTGGTGCTCCATACGTGTGGCTTTGTGCCAAACTCAGCTAAGCTTAGTAAATAATAACATCGTCAACACTTAATTACAAACGTAATGACATCATGAAAATCGTGGCTCAATTCATTGGTTTAAATATTTCTGGGTTATGCATTCTATTTTGCAGTCTTTTTTCATCAATTAAATTTTGTTGCTTCTGTCTTTTCAGTTTTTTTTTTCCTTTCTCTTTTTATATGAAATTTTTGGTTTCTTTTCATACTAAGTACTATAATTTTGATTCGCCATCGGAAGCTGTCGACCCGTTTCCAACATGTACTAGAGTCTGTCCCTGGCTGTTGTATCTGACTGTTGATTCGTTGGGTATCCGAAGACTACAACGCTGGGTTGCTTGGAGTGTAGGATCCGGCCCGAACTGCTCAGCGTAACTTTCCGTGCGTAAACGTATATTGATGCCGCGACATCGGCAGCACAAGATCTCTCGAAATGGAGTCCTGAATTCACGGTTAAAGCGAGCGTAAATTAATGGATTCATGAAGGAATTGAAGTAGCCTAGCCATAAGAATATACTGTTTACCAATTGAGGTACGTGGCACTTTAATTCCAGCGTAAGACACACGGGGCGAACCACAGCTAAAATGAAGAATGGCAACCAGCAAGCAATGAAACCGCCCATGATTACCCCGAGAGTCTTGGTAGCTTTCTTTTCCTTTGAACTGTAAATTTTATTTCTTTTTAACAAAAATGATTTTATTGTAAATCTGCGCTTTTCGCGACGGTTCTTGGGAAGGATTTCCAACGCGCCGTCGTCGCCGTCCGCATTGCTGGTTCGCAGCGATCCGTTTGGATAGAGGTGCATGTCTCCGCTATCACTGGATGTTTTGGGACGGTTATTATAGGGAGCCGGAGTTTCCAAGCCTCCGACTTTGGATTTAGCCTCGGCTTTGCTAATCCTATCAGAAACTTTCCAGATTCTATAATAGACAGTAATCATAATTGTACAGGGTAGGTAAAACGCCAAGACAGTGGCGTAGATTTGATATCCAAGTTCTTGGCTGTAGCCGCAATCCAAGGGTTTTCTGACTTTCTTCCAGCCAAACAAGGGAGGGATGGAAATGAGAGCCGAAAACAGCCAGACTACCGTGATCAACAAAGCAATGCGACGAGGTGTCCGTTTCATAGCATATTGTAGTGGTCGTGTGATCACAAGATAGCGGTCGACGCTTATCATACACAGATTGAGTATAGAAGCCGTGCAGAGGAGGACATCAAGAGACGTCCATGCATCGCAAAGCTCATTTCCTAGTTGCCACCTTTGAGTGATTTCGTACAGGAGGGCGAGAGGCATGACAAAGAGAGCGACAAAAAGATCCGACACGGCCAGGGAAACGATGAGGAAGTTTGATGGAGTCTGCAGTTTCCTCACCATGAAGACGGCGATGCAAACGAGGGCGTTACCGATGACCGTGCCGACTATCATTAGAGTAAGAATAATGGAGACGATGACGTTCGTCCATACGGAGGATGTAGATGAGGCGTCATTTGTTTCGCCATTCAAAGAATAATTGCTACTGTTTGGGTGGATGGTCGATGATAGTGATAAACTGGATGGCGTGTCGATTTTAACTGCCACCATTTTTGATCCTTGATTGGTATGTCTTTTCTTTGTTTGTGTTCTTTGTTTTTCTTAAAATATTTATTGATTATTTCTTTTTAAAGTTTGTAAATCTTTTTGAGGTTTTCAGGTATTTAAATAAGTATATCGCGTTTTGTTTTGTTTTTTTGTTTCTGGCTTAGTTGTTTTCTTTTTTTCTTTCTTTTCGGTCTTATGA
>OZ038481.1:126247598-126295098 GCA_964036315.1 Acanthosepion esculentum
ATCCTTTTTTATAATAAATAAAAAATGATATTCAGAGGTGAATAGAGTGGATTATTTATGATTTGAGCAAAGGTTTTGTATTCATTGAGTTTTTTTTTACAGCCTATCAAAATTTTGCAGGTTATTTAAAGCCAGAAAATAGTATCAAGAATTTTTTTTTCGCAGTCGATAATTATTTGTTGATACAAGTCCTACTATTTAACCCATAGCTGGGGACAAATGTGTGGGATTCATACTTTTCCCAAGTGCATTTGTGCGTAAGTGAAGATAAAGAACGCAGTCACTATATATTACACCACACATCGAAGCTTACAGGAGCTGGTATTCACGAGAGGTTTCACTCTCTCTCTCTCTCTCAAACACACACACACACACACACACACTCTCTCTCTCTCTCTCTCCTTCTTACACACAGAGACACAGAAACAATCAAGCACACCCACACACAAACACGCATAAAAAACACACACATAGGATATTAAGTAATATTGACACGATAAATATAAGATAACT
Source organism: Acanthosepion esculentum (assembly GCA_964036315.1). Taxonomy (NCBI): domain Eukaryota; kingdom Metazoa; phylum Mollusca; class Cephalopoda; order Sepiida; family Sepiidae; genus Acanthosepion; species Acanthosepion esculentum. Next base: position 126,248,112 of record OZ038481.1, read on the forward strand.
TAATACCTTAAAACTATATTTTATGAAATATATATATATATATATAAAATGAAATTTAAAATTTGCTATATCTATAAGTGAGTGTGGGTGAATACATTTTTTAAATAAAGATAGTTATGACATTATTTATAGGTCACCTGAATGCTCTATATGCATATATATATATATATATATATATATATATATATGTATATATGTATGTGTGTGTGTGTGTGTGTGTGTGTGTGTGTATATATATGCATATATATATATATATGTGTGTGTGTGTGTGTGTGTGTGTGTGTGTGCGCGCGCGCACGCGCTATATATTAAAAAATGACTAATATATAATTTATTTTAAAGAGAGCTGAATTTTTGTCATGGAAGGACACAGCAGAGTAGCAATAGTCAATAAATGAATGAAACACCAGTAAACGTATCTCCCGACGGAAGTTTCGCGGGGCAGCTCTTACCCAGGCCCGAATGCTCAGTAAATCTCTTGAAGTACTATTTTTGCGTTAGAAAAAGATGAGCGGTGGAATGCGAAACCTTGAAGTCATTCTAGAGCTGTCGAGTTAACTGTGAACAATTAATTGAAACATACATTTGTATAATCATAATATGTCTATATATATATATATATATATATATATATATATATATATATATATATATATATATATATACACTTATATACACCGATAGAACAAATTTCAATGAGACCCTAAAGATTGCATTTCACACGAAACTCAAAATGTGCTACCGCTAAGAATAATAAAAAAGAATATTCATTATTAATATAAATTATAACATCGTTATTATTTATAGAGTAGTTTTTATTAGTCTCCTCTCTCTCTCTATATATATATATATATACACACACACACATATACTTTTATTCAATGTACATAATTATCACACTAGTTTCACTCTCTGTATGCCTGTTTTAAACATAAGAAACATTCAAACTTACACACACACACATATATATTATAAATTAACTGATTTAAAATGTTTTTTCGCTACAGAGTAATATATATATATATATATATGTATAAATATATATATATATATATATATATATATATATATATATATATATATATATATATATATATATACTTATTGATGATAACGAGCTAAAACATATATAATTTATAGCATTGTTATTGTTTAAAGAATAATATTTGATTAGACCCAGCACACATATTCTCTCTCTCTCTCTCTCTCTATATATATATATATATATACACACACATATATATATATATATATATATATATATATATATATATATATATATATATATATATTCAATGTGCAAATTAATTGAAACAACCACTTTAGCTTCCTTTCTCTCACCACGCTCAATTTTAAATCCAGTCGCGGGATAGGGTTTAATCGATTTCTATTTTTTTTTCTCAGATTAGGTCATTTGTAGTAGTGTGCAGTAATAGAAATTTATTTTTGGGGGTGTATGATGAAATTTCCGGGCCTTGAAAAATATTGCGTCATCTTTGATTGCATCAGATTTTCATTACGCCAATACACTACAGTCTCGACTGTTGATTAGTTGTCCTACGGCCACTGTCGGCGATGGACGTTACTCCAAGGAAGCATACGAAAAATTTAACGCTGCACGAACACATTGGCAAGCCTTACTAGTGAGTAAATCAAAGTACTAGAGACTGGTCCGCAATGAAATCTAGAATCTGTGGTGATTCTGCAAGGAAACGACTCTGTGGAATGGACATACGCAGTATTAACATGTGCACCGCGTCATGTTTCACTGGAAAAAATACGGAAAGAAGTAAATAATAACGGAATAATGTGTTTTGTTTCAATTAATTTGCAATAGGGTGTAATTATCACACTAGTTTTCGCTGTCCGTATGCATGTTTTTACTCTTTAGAAAAAATAAATGTTATCTTGGATTCTCTAATATAGCGAGATTAAGTGCATTGTTAATGACCTTAACTGCTCTTAAAATATCTAAAATTCATTTAAATGTTTATCATCATCGATATTTTGAACTTTAATTTGAACGTTGATTTATAATCATTATAACTTTAGAGCGGTGTGATATTTTTCTGCATTTTTAACAAATGCCTATTCTGTTAGACATTCATCTTGTATTTAGGCAAAATTATATCAGTTTTCACAGGATTACACGGAAATCTATTAAGTAACTTCACTGAATTTAATTTGACAAAACCTGTCATGCTAGTGTCTAAAAACTAAATCTTTAGTCAGTTACATCGGATTCGACGTAAACTCTTTTCGCCAATTTATATATATATATATATATATATATATATATATATATATATATATATATATAACATAAATCATTCATACGAATAACAATTAATGAAGCTAATTATGGCAAGAATCACTCTCGCAAACAACATTTAATAATAAAATATAATCAACATCATATCCGTTACTGAATGGTACGATCCTTGTTTATAAATTCTGGTGTTGAGTGGTCTTATTTTTCTACTAGCCAGGGCTTTCAATCGTATCGTCCGATCATCATCAGGTAGTAAATTAGTTAAGTTAGTTAATATTTTATTATTAAATGTTGTTTGCGAGAGTGATTCTTGCCATAATTAGCTTCATTAATTGTTATTCGTATGAATGATTTATGTTATATAAATTGAACACGTACCACATAATAGATATATATATACACACACACACACACACATATATATATATATATATATATATATATATATATAATTGCATATTTGGGAAGCAAGACCTCTTTCATATGAGTTTAATTAAAGACAACTGACAAGGTATTGCTATTAAGCTTTTTATGAAATTATTCTTGTGCCCGTTATAAATCCAGGAAAGAAAACACGTATACAAACACAAGAAAAATTAAATGAAAAGATCAATCAGAAGACATTGTCAGTCATCTTTAATGAAACATATATATATATATATATATATATATATATATATATATATATATATATATATATATGTGTGTGTGTGTGTGTGTGTGTGTTTGTGTGTGTATGTGCCATTAATATAATGAAACATATGGTTTTTACAATTACAACGTAAAACAAATTCTTTCGACGTGACTTTTCAAGCGTGTCAAAGGTTTTTTTTACTGTCTCATATTAGCTCAGGTTTTAATACGGGCGAGCTGGAAAGTAGTCAGTTACTATTTCCTATATATAAAAAAAATTACCCTGTTGATGTTTTTTCTAAAGCAAGATGTTTAAGCCGTCACGATCAGAAATTCTAATTAAATCTGTAAACTTATTGCAGCTTACACTGGCTGTGTACATTAGTGAACCTGTCTTGATATTGGAAAGTACGATCACGTTGTCGAAGATTTGAAGCTACTTTGGAGTTTACAACCAGGGATTTACTGAGCATTTTCTTCTTCAAGAGAAAGCGTCAGAATATTCAGAAAAATATAATGAATAACCATCGAGATTTTTAAAAATTAATTCACCCGGTGAAAAAAGGCGATAATTCCACTAGGATTGAAGACGTTACTGGGAAGGAAAGAGAATGAGAAGACATTAGTGAGGAGAAAGGGCAATGAAAGAAGTGAATTCAGAAAGACAGCAGATTGCAATTGGCAAGAAAGCAAACAATTAGAAGGGATTTCCACAGGCGAGAATTGCGGGAAACGAAATTATTAGAATAGAATGTACGATTGTATCTAGCTATTTTAACTTTGAGACCTAATTGCCAATCTAGTATCACGCTTAAATTCACGCAGTCGAGGGACAAAGGTGGGACGCACATCAAAACAATTGGCGTGAAAATATTTGTAGACAGAAAGGAGACACATCACGTCGGTGAGAAAGTGACTGAAGTCGAGATGACAGATAAGGCCTTGGGGATTAAGTATTTGTTTATTTTGTTTTGTTTTACGGCATATCAACCTCAATGGGTTATTTAATGCCGACAAGATTTTTATTGCTGGTAAATTCTTTTCTCCAAAAATGTATTGTTGGTAACATTTTTTTCACAAATATATTGCTGGCAATACTTTTCTTTTTAAAAAAAATGCACTGCTGGTAATATTTTCCCCCCAAAATTATTCATGATATTAAAAACTATTTTTATACTTTTATAGTGTTTTGACCACCTTTTGGGGTGGGGGTTAACTATTTGTCTATAGCTGGGACCCTGACAGGTGATATTACCCCTGGTCAGGTTAGGTCTGGAAACACCATTAATTAAGAAGTGGCTCCATGCTCCTCAAGATCATCTGATCAAAGGCCTTGCTGAGGGATGTAGTTTATCGTCTTGCACAGGACGCGGATGTATTTTATCTTATCCAGGATAGGGTGGAGATTAAAATGGCTGAGATAAACGGTCAATACGAAGACTTGCTATTATAACAAAAGCGTAGGGAGTGAAAAGTTATTCAGTCCTTTCGTATGAGCGCATGAGACAGAGGGTGCAGGATAAACAAATATTGCTTTCTATAAATTGATTCAAACAATATACGTTTACAGTGATGTCCGTTCACTGTTTCATATTTCGTAATGGACGACACCTTTTTCTATTCCACCAGAAACAAAAACAAAGAAATTTTGTCGATGGTGTAAGTGCTGACACTGAGTTCTCATTTTTAATAACCACTGCATTTTTCGGTTTATGCTGACATGTAAATTCAATATTTTATTAAATGCTTTATAAAAAAAATAAAACTTGGTATTCTTGAATAAAAGATTGTTGTAGATTGTGGAACACTGTTATCGGATGAGGAGTGAAAACTCGTTAGCTCAAACCCCCTCTTTCAAAGTTTTCTCAATTCTGATGAAGTTGATTAATCCATTTTGAAGTTGACTGATCCAATTTGAAGTTGATTAATCCATTTTGGAGTTGCTTAATTTTTTTAATTGAAAACAAGTCCATTTTGAAGTTGATTATTATCATTTTGAAGTTGAAAAGGTATAGATACGAGAACAATCTACCCCGGGAGATTAAATGAATGGTTCATATCGACGGACACTTGATGAAGCCTGAAGGGAACAATGACCGAAACGTTGTGATAACATGATGAAATAGTCCGCATGTAAATAATGTAAACAGTATGATAATTGTTTACTTACTTTCTGTTTCTTTTTTTTTTAAATTTATTTTTAACACCGAATATTGCAATTATTTGACGGTACAGAATAAATAAACGCTATCCTTCGTCAGATCTGAAATTCGATTCAAACGCTAAATATAAAATCTTAGATTTATCTGAGGTTTGGTCAACAATGTTTTAGACCTAAATGAGTGTTAGTATGAGGATTTGTTTACAGTTTTTAATTTTTTCGATATCGTTATTTATTGGTACAATCAGAATTTTGAAAATACGACTGTCAGACGTTGGGGGTTAAATCCCGATATTATATAACCGCATAAAATAAAAAAAATATCTCCTATGGAAACGCCAACAAGAGATCAGCAAGTAACTTATCCCCGGTGTATTGTCTCCAGCCTCAACGCAAAATGGAGTAGAAAGTATAAAAAAATAAAACATAGTGATAATCAAACAAAGCGTAAAGACCTTTTGGAAATAAATATAAAGGAACCTATTTATTTACTTATCGTTAACTTTACAAGATCAAACATGTTTTTGTAATTAAAACCAATGGTTACCACGCTTCTCTTGCGGGTCAGTGCATTAATATGATAAATTGGAATATTTCTGATTGGTCCAATAATGCAACTATAATTAAAATAAAAAAATAATCCTACTGCATGCGCGACTGGTTTTAGGTTAGGATTTTGGAACACACGGATAAAAAACTTGAAAATATTGTATTTGTTTTTATATCCATATCTTATTGCTTGTCTTATAACATAAATACTTGTATAAGTATGATTACATAATCTCAAAAGTGAGACGCCGATATTCATACCAGAGCTCAAGCGAAATTATCACATGCTTATTTTCTCGATAGTTTGAATCCGACTATTGTGAATGTTTAAGCAAGTACAAAACAAAATTATATTAAATATCTGAGAAGTATTTTAACAGAGGACGGAAAACGTGACATTAAACGCTGGAGGTGTAATTAAATAATGAAAGAATCTTTCCAACATATAAGCAAAGTATTAAGAAACTGGGAAAAAAAATCGATAGAATCTAAGATGGTTGAACTGTTATGGAATACCGCACCTGCTCTATGGCAATGAGTGCTGAACAATTTCTTCACAGATGAAGAAAAGATGTTGTTCTACAGGAGGATAAAGAGAATACCTTGAATTGAAAATGTAACGAGAAAGTGTTAAGGAAAATGAAACAAAAAGGTTGCTCATACTTAGAAATGGAAAGAAACATTCGATGTTTCTGCTACACACGAGTAGGAAAATGCATTTGTACAATTTGTCAGTCACAGAACAGAAAAAAGAAGCGTGTACGCTGCCAACCGATCAATGGATCGAATAACAGAGATTAGAAGGGATAACTAAAGGACGGACAAGCCTAGGCCCTAGAGATTTTAGGAAGTTGTGGAGTATCATGTCTCCCAAATCAATGAATTCCGATCACAGCAAAATATCTATAAATGTAGATGTTGTGAGACCGATACTTACCTACATCATGGACTCTCCCAGTACTATATTATTATGTGAATGGTAGTATCATGGCAGTAGTAGCACCAGTAATGGTGCTCTGCTGTCGGACTCTCTGTTTGGCAGAGAGGAACTCGGACGAGGCTTTGTCGCAGGGCAGGGTTTCGTCCGGGGAGGTAGACAGTCCCTAAACTCGTGTATACGGGTTGTAAATGGGCATATTTTTGGCCGAGCCTACGGGTTGTAAGCCCACGTTAAACCGGCCTTGTGCCACATTCGACCCGTGTGGGGAGGTTGTTAAATATAGTAGCACCAGTAATGCGCAGCCGCGTACGATACCAATATCGGACACCACTGGATAGTAAGCTCTGCGTACTCTTACACTATTCTTTGTAACTTTTCTGTTTAATATATCTTTTTACCTCTAACACGTGTTCCGTGTTTTCATTCTGTGGTCCCTACTTCGGGTCCACATCAGTAGATTAATCATATTTGAAAGAATAAAGCGATCAAATACTTTTTAAAACATTTTGATGAATTTCCTAGCAAATTTTATTGCGAATCTGTGCAATTACTTGAGAGATGAAAATGGCCCTACACTCAAGCCACCATTGTGCAACGGGGTAGCATGCCACTAGTGTTTACCGCTGGTGGTCCCCTGTCGGGCCGCTGGCAGGATCTTCATGGCAATGTTACCACTGGTGGCCCACCAGTGCCCTGCCTGAGAGTACAGTTGGCGTTGAAATCAGAGGCCCGCCAGCTGACCACTTGCGTATTGCGTGTAGGGTGATAGCATGATCAAAAAAATAATGTTTTTGTTCTAATAAAGCAAAGAAGATTATGAGACTTCCAATCTGATTTCACAAATTCCATCACGAAAAAATCTTTTTTCCCTGTCTGTATTTACATGTTCCTTCTTGAAATATAATGGCATTACTAGCTTTTTTCCCCTTTGTATTATTAGTATTATTTTAGATCTGTTTTTCTATCATTATTTCATCTTATTTGTGCTGCTTTTCGTCCCAACACTCTGGATCAATACATTGTTCATTATTACTTAACTTAAAAAGATTATTTTACATATATATATATATATATTTACATATATATATATATATATATATATATATATATATATGTATAAATTTACATTATTTACACTATTCGGACTATTGTCCTCATCTGTGTCGCCATATTTATGGCAACGTTTCTACCGTTGTACGCTCCGGCCTTCTTCAGGTGGTTGGAATGTCGAACTGAACCCTTTATTTCGCTCACTGTGGTAGACTGTTATAGTTCCACGTGCCATGTTTAATGGATGTCAGTTATCAGTTATCTCCTGTTAATTTCCCTCTGAAAGTTCTCCACTGCCTTAACCGGGTATTGAACTCTCACTCTTTGTGTCCTGTCACTGGATCTAACTAACGCCTTTATCCACTGTGTCATTGAGGACATATGACTCAGTGGATAAAGGCGTAAAACATGGCACGTGGAACCAGAACAGTCTATCACAGTGAGCGAAATAAAGGGTTCAGTTCGACATTCCAACCAACTGAAGAAGGCCAGAGCGTACAACGACCGAAACGTTGTAATAAACATGGCGACAAAGATGTGGACAATAGTCCGAATAATGTAAATAATGTACATAATAACTCATCTCAGAAATATAGACAGATACTGAAAGGCCGAAACGTTGTAATAAATGTGGCGACAAAGATGAGGACAATATTCCGAATAATGTAAATAGTATACATAATACCTCATCTCAGAAATATAGACAGATGCATATTTTTTATAAATACATGCCAGATTTATAAATAAGCATGTACATGAATAAATATTTAAAATAGAATTTAAAATAGAAAATACAGATGAAGCAAATTCTCAGAATTTTTAATATAGATTGACATGACAAATTTTTAAGATTTATTCTTTTTCAAACGCTGAGACAAAAATATTTCTTTGTTTTTCTTCCTACTTTTTTAAATTTTTCATCGGAAACTAAAATCCATTTTTATTTACTACCATTTTCGTTGCTTTAAGTATATTTTTTTTTTTGGTCTGAATTGGAATTATTTTTTTCTAAGGTCTTGTGAGGAAAATAAAAATCATGGCCGTATACCTAAATACTTAAAAGTTGTTTTACATTTCTAAATAGAACTGAACCTTAACAAAGTTAACAAAAGTCGTAACAGTTTTAACAGTTACTGCTACCTAGGACATAAGGAGAGTGTTCTGTTCCAGTATCCAATCTCTTCTTCATAAAACCATGTAATCTACAAGTAATACGAAATTTTAAAAATCTCTGTCATTGTAACAGAATGCATCGAGAAAGGAAATGGTTTCTCTTGCCTGACTCCAGTGTCAAGTGAACAAAAACCACATTTCTTCCGCGAATTACCGATTCTCCTCCTCGTGATTAAATATATGTGCTACTTCACATATAATGTTTCTAAATCTTCGAAGTTTGTATGTGTTTATTAAAATGTATACACATTTTATATCAATTGAATGTATTAATTTTTGTTCTACGAATAACGTTACGCAAATATACTTGTTGTTGATGCACGAAATACTCAAAGAGAAAAAAATTAAGCGCATTTCAAACAACAGGTTGATCGTAAATGTTTCATTATTTTCAGAAAGCTAAATCCGATGTTGTGGAATGCCGTAAATCATGTAAGCACAACTTGTAACAAGAAAATATGTAATGACATGTACTTTAAAAATATGTAATGACAGTTATATTTAAAAATATGTAATGACATATATTTTTAAAAAATATATAATGACATGTATTTTTAAAATATGTAATGACATGTATTTAAAAAAATATGTGACATGTATATTTTAAATATGTAATGACATGTATTTTTAAAAATATGTAATGACATGTATTTAAAAAAAATATATAATGACATGTATTTTTAAAATATGTAATGACATGTATTTAAAAAAATTGTTGACATGTATTTTTTTAAATATGTAATGACATGTATTTTTAAAAATATGTAATGACATGTATTTAAAAAAATAAATAATGACATATATTTTTAAAATATGTAATGACATGTATTTTAAAAAAATATGTGACATGTATTTTTTTTAATATGTAATGACATGTATTTTTAAAAAAATGTATAATGACATGTATTTAAAAATATGTAATGACATATATTTAAAAAAAATATGTGACATGTATTTTTAAAATATGTAATGACATGTATTTTTTAAAATATGTAATGACATGTATTTTTAAAATACATAATTACATGTATTTTTAAATACATGTATTTTTAAATACATGTATTTTTAAAAACATGTGATGACATGTATTTTTAAAAATATGTGATGATATGTATTTTAAAAAATATGTAATGACATGTATTTAAAAAAATATATAATGACATATATTTTTAAATTATGTAATGACATGTATTTGTAAAATATGTAATGACATATATATTTTTTAAATATGTAAATACATGTATTTTTAAAAAATATGTAATGACATGTATTTTTAAAAAATATGTGATGACATGTATTTTTAAAAAATATGTGATGACATGTATTTTTAAAAAATATGTGATGACATGTATTTTTTAAAAATATGTGACATGTACTTTTTAAAATAATGACATGTATTTTTAAAAATATGTAATGACATGTATTTTTTTAAAATATATCATGACATGTATTTTTTAAATATGTAATTAAATGTATTTTTTAAAATATGTAATTACATGTATTTTACAAAAAATATGTAATGACATGTATTTTTAAAAATATGTGATGACAAGTATTTTTTAAATATATATTCAAGAATACAGGATCTCAAAATATAGTTATTCTTATTCATGAATGTTTGCTTTAGATGAACATAAATAATCATTAGTTTTCTTTTGAAATTAAATTTATGAAGTATTCTAGCATTTTTTTAGGAAGGTCACAATGGAGTAATGGATAGCGGCTCGCATTGAAGAAATCGTGGAGCAGAGTTCGAATCCATTATATTCACTTGTTTCCGCCCCCTTCCACCAGCTAAGGGTTAATAGCAGGACAGATCGTGTTCTATATCCTTGGATGACAACTGGTCTACCACAGAAAGCAATGGGAACCTACTGAGGGGAAAAATCTGCCTCGTCAGTCATGTATCGAAGATACATGATCGCCTAAGCGTGTATCGCGCATGACTGCTGTATAATATCATTATAATTTTTGTTTTTCTTGTTAATACGCTATCGAATATTAATTTTGTCAAAACGTGACACGTGAATCTACGTGAACGTGTCGTTGTTGCGTAACCTATATAATACAAATTGTGTTTATTATTTACAGAAGTGGGCTTTCTCTTCTTTTTTTTTATTCAATTTTTAATTCAGATTTGTGATTAAAAGCCACTGGAACACAATATAAATCTTGACATTTTCTCTGAAGTTGCTCAAAAACTGTTTTACATTTCTAGGTGTGACATGGACAAGAGGCTATATGAAAGAGTGGTGGCTGTATAACCTATGACTTTGCGTCTAATATTTATAGAAACACAGTCTCCGAGTGGACAAATGAATTCATCGACATTAGTCTTATTTAGATGTTTGACGGTTTGAGAGTTATCATATTTTATTATATTCCTTTAGGCATTTGTTTTATATATTTAGGCAAACTATTTTTTTCAATAATGAAATCGGATATCTTTCCGTAGAAATCAGCTAAAATCTAAAGTCTTCAACAAGGCAGACCAGTTTATTTGTAATCATTTAAGATATTAAGATACAAGAGACGACTAAGAGTGAAAGAATACGATAAAAAGGAAGACATTTTTAAGGAGAGAGAACAATAAAAAAAAATTGAAATGAATAAGACAAAATAGGTTTTTAAAACAAGAAGCCGGAAGAGAATTCCACAAGCGAGATTTGCGAGAAAAGAAACTGTTAGCTTAAAACCTACGGTTGAATGTAGTAATTATCGCTATAAAATTATGAAACCTGGCAGCCAATCTACTACTGCGCTTGAATTCACAATGTCAAGGTTCTAAAGAGGAAAGCTCATCGGAACAATTACCATAAGAATATTTATAGAAAACGCATAGAGATATACAATAATCCGCTATCATCAAGCAACAGAATATTTTCCCACAAAACAAAGAGGACTCGTATAAACATAATATCCTAGAAAACCTCAACAACTTATACAATGGAAATATATACTTACCCAAGACTACCGATATATTTTTCAATCTATCCAACATCCAACGAACCGAATACCAAATGCTCTTTTCTGACTATTGGACTTAAGCAACACTTACAGGATAAATATAGCTCGATCACCAAAAAATCTGAAATCAAGGTATATGACAACATTTTTAATTTAAAATTAAAAATCTTATCACAATACTTCCAGGATTGAAAGGCTTACTAAGAACTAACTCTATTAAAAATAGATATGATAATTGAAAAACGTTTATTAATAGCAATTCTAATTTGAAAAAATCTGCTTACGAATTCCGAAAAAAACAAAAAACAACTGACGTCATAATCAGGAAAGCTGATAAGTCCAATCGTTATACAAATAAGAATGAATATCTCATAAAATTACAATCTATCCCCAATGACACCAGTAAAGTCATAACTTTTATATTTATTCTGGTTCTAAACGAAGGATAATGAGAATAGCAGGAAGTGAACATATGAGTAATGAAGAAGTTTTAGAGAAAATGGAAACAAAAAAGACACACGTATTATCAGAATGAGATAGCTGTCATTTCTGGGGTGCACAATGAGGAAAGAGGGCTTTGGGAAATTGATACTTACAGCAGATACTGAAGGCAAAAGGGACATAGTAAAACGAAAAAAAAAACTACCTAGCGAGCTTGTGTAAATGAATGACAATGGTTAGGAACGATAACAAAAATCAATATTTACTAAAACCGATAATGGGCAGGAAATTGTGGCGAGTCATGACCTCCAACGTCCTGAAGGGACAGGATACATTTTCTTGTATTAAAATAAAAGTGTCATTTGGCAAAATTATTTTATTACAAATATTTACCACAATGTATTTGCTAACTTTTTCCTATATTTGGCGTGAATGCCGGAGATTTATTGATTTTATATTTTAATTTTCATTAGGAAGTGAATGTATTTTTTAATTTGTATGAAAGGCATTTCTAATCCTAACGTTTATTTTGAAATGAATATTTTGTTGCATAAAATACAATTATGACACAAGGCCAAAAAAGGGGAGGGGTTGAGCTTCACTAACTAACTTATACCTAGCTAATTCGATTCACGACCCATTCATTCATTACAATTTGCCCATTCACCATAAAAACTCGTCCGTCTCCAACCAATCCTCCATACACCATAATACCACATCTTCTCAAGGGGAGGGGGGCATATCAAACGCGCCCTATACCAGAAAAAGTTAATGATCATAAATTATATATAAAATTCTAAATATGAAAAATGAGTTGGGAGGGAGATGAACCCAATAACGAACTAAACATGAACACAAAATGAACTTAAACATAACTGATGTTAGTAGGGCCCGTCCAATCCTAAAAAAAGAGAGGCCGCTGTATTCTGCCCATTGGACAAAATCAAAAAGCTCTCTCGCTAAGGGAGTGGGAAAATGAGAAAATATACACGGACATGGGAAAGAAAAAGCTGACCCAGTCGAGATAAAATGGAGACAAAACAAACTGGGGAGGTTGGGAATCTCAACTTGGATCATAACCAAAGATGTATTTATTTTGAAATATTTATTCTGGTTAGTTTGTTTTCTTTTATATATTATTTAGACACCTATTTTACGAGCAGCAGCAGCAGCAACAACAATAACAATGTTTGTTAAAATCTTTTATTTTCATTTCACTGAAGCCGATGTTAAACACACGAAAGAGTTCTTTCTTTCTTTCTTTTCTTTCTTTCTTTTTTTACTTCTTTATCGAGATTTATTGTAAATAAAATACAATTTCGGCACAAGTCGTAAATGAGGGAATAGTTTGTGGCTGGTCGTCATTTACTATCTTATAGTTAGCTAATGCGATTGACGACCGATTCACTCGTTACAATTTACACATCCACCACAAGAACTCATTCATCATTGTTCAATCTTCCATATACTATAATACCGCATACTCTCAGGGAACCTACAAAACACACCATATGACAAAAATTTAATGAACATATACATCTATATATATTAATATATAAATCATTCGAGATGAGCCGGGGGGATGAGCCCAAAAGACAAACAAAAAATAACAAAACAAACAAAATAAAGATAACTTATGTTAGTTGAACTCGTCAAACCCTCAAAAGATTTAAGAGAGGCAATTGTCTTCTGTCTTTAGTCAAAATAAACACGCTCTCTCGCTACGGCCATGGCGAAGGAAAAAAAGCTTAACAAGTTGAAATGAAACACGGGGAGGTTGGGAATCTCGAATTGGATCATAACCAAAGTGGAAGCCAGGGAACAGGTCGGGAACGATACTTACATTAACTAGGTACACAAAAAGGGGAGGACACCACAGGAAAACGCCCCGATGTGACTTAGGGGACCCTAATAAAACAAAATCAAGGCTAACCCCGTTCACACGAACCAGGCTTGCCATAGTCTCCCTTGATGCTGAAATGTGTCGAAACCAATCGCTTTCTATCAGTTCTAACCTTCATTTTCATCTTCATTCTTTCTTTCTTTCTTTCTTTGTCTGAATGAAACCAAACAGCATCTCTGATATGTCTTTTCCGTCTTTCCTTACGATCAAAACGGAATAGTCCATTATTTCTGGGATACTGTCGGAACGTAACGTACGAGTTAACTAACAAAGGAACTAATTAGGGAACATTCACAATTACAATATGAAATTAGCTCTCGATTAAATATCACGTAAATGAGCATATGGCTTCTGATTAATTAGAAATTGGGCCGTAAAACTTCAAAAGGTTACAGACGAATCTAATATTAGAACTAATATTACATATACAGAAAAGTTAATATCTACCCCACCACAATCAATTAGCCAATACTTTAAAATCAATGAATCCTATCATATTTATCTACAAAACAGAGTATTCGATCTACAGATGAATTTTTAGATTTCTTCCACTCTCAAAAACCGCAGATCAAAATAGTAACAGTATTCAACGACAAAAGCCTATTTACTAACGTTACTGCTATTGTGACAATACAGAGTGCGATGGATAAATTGTCACCATATTATATTTTTTAATTCAACACGTTTTTCTATTTATTTTTTTCATTTTGTCGACTGCACAGTATAGTATAGTCAGTTGGGAACTCTGTGAGAAAAAGAGCACCATGAAGCAAGTCACTCCGCCGGAAATTTGGAAATGGCATGCTGTATTGCGCATCATTCGCTCCGGAAGCTTCAATACAAACAATTCAGAGTGTTTTGGTATGAATCTGAGGAGATTTCAGAAGATTCAGAAAGGGTTGGATGAGCCTAATGGTGGCGACGAAGCTGTCTAGAACTCTCATTAGTGATGGCGACATTATGCCTCCATTCGTTTTCCCACACGACATCAGACTGAACACGGAGGAGTGTCCTGAGGAGATAGTGATGCCATGGGTTAAGAGGGTGGCTGCTGGAAGATACTATGTCTGGCAACAGGACTTCCCACTTGCCGAACAAGCAGGAGATGCCAGTCATGGTTGCCAGACAATTTCTGCGACCGCATCACCGTTTACATCTGACCACCTAACGCCCCAGATTGCAACCCCCTTGATTATTGCGTGTGGGTGCAATTGAGCGAGAGGTCAAAATAACTCCTTGTAACACCAAGGATGAACTGAAGGCAAGGATTACGGCAGCATTCAACAAAAAAGGAGACCGTCCAGAAGAGATGCAGGAGATTCCGAAGTTGTCTGAAGGTCGTGGTTGAAAGCAATGGCGATTTTATTGAATCAATCTACTGTTTAGTATTTCAAGATATTTCTGTGTAATATTGGTAAATATATCTGTTAAAAGGAGATGTCAGTTTTATTTTCATTTTTGCATTCTTTAGACGACATTTTATACATCGTACCCTGCATTTATTATTTTATCGGTAATCTTCTCCCTGGTATTTAAATGTAACCTTACAAATTACAAAAACAAATTCACCAGTGTGCACCAAAGATTTTAAATTTATTAATCATCGTGGTAATATCGAGATTCAGAATGATTGCTACGGGAAAACTTTTACATCATATATTCTCTAACTTTATATGGCTAATCTTCAAAACAAATAATTTATTGAATTAACAATAAATACTTTTATGGAAGATACGTATCTGATAGGGTCATTCAGAATGATGCCATTAATGGTATAGAGCACGAGTCGGCAACCTTTTGCTATGTGCCGATTTGGGTTTTAAAATTATTCAGTGTGTCAACAGCATACGTATTTTTATACAAGTCAAGGTCAATATAAATCTTCTACAATATATATATATATATATATATGAAGAAATATAGTCTTAAAGTGTGCTATATTTACGGGATAAAGCGTGTGTAAATATAAAAGTGAACATAGAAGTCAACACTTAGAGGCGACAGTCTGTTTCATGCTAGATGCAATCGTCAGGGTGGCCTGACGATTGCATCTAGCATGAAACAGACTGTCGCCTCTAAGTGTTGACTTCTATGTTCACATTTATATATATATATATATATATATATATATATATATAATAACATTGAAACAGCTAAATATCTTCTTTGCTTTGTAGGAGTTATTGGTTTGAACTTCGTGATGTCATTTGCGGTTGCGTGCCATTGGAAATTGCTTGGCGTGCCACGGTGGCACGAGTGCCATAGGCTGCCGATCCCTGACATCGAACTTAAAGAACATTCCGAGTATAATTTTTTTCATTGTGCACATTTTAAATAAATATTGATTTAAAAAAGATGCCCTTTCTAGATGTACGAATTGACTATAATAGTCATAATATTTAAAGAATCAAATAATCATCTACGTCCAATTTTCTCCTTTTAAACTTGAAAAAATATCTGCAAATATATAAATGTCCTTTAATACTATTCTCATCACAAAAGCTAATTTAATCTCTTCATCTAAAACATTTTTATTAAAATGTTAGGAATAATGTTTTTTCTAATGAAATACTTCATTTAAATACTAATAAATTTAATAATATAAACCCTAATTCAAAAGATAAGCAACAACATATTTTACAGAAATCAAATATACCATAGCATCAACAAGCATGAATAGCAATAAAAATGTACAATTTACAAACAACATCAAACCTGTATCTGTCTATATTTCTGAGATGAAGTATTATGCACACTATTTACATTCTTCGGACTATTGTCCTCATCTTTTTCGCCATATTTATTACAAAGATTCGGCCCTTCAGTATCTGTCTATATTTCTGAGATGAGGTCTTATGTACACTATTTATATTCTTCGGAATATTGTCATCATCTTTGTCGCCGAATTTATTACAACGTTTCGGCCCTTCAGTATTCGTCTATATCTCTGAGATGAGGTATTATGTATATTATTTCCATATCTTTGTCGCCATATTTATTACAACGTTTCGGCACTTCATTATCTTTTTTCTTTTTTTTTTTAAGCTTATCACCCCAAGCAAGGCTGGAAGCTACTAGCACGCAAGGGGTTACAGAAGGTTTGGAGGAAGAGCAGATAGGAGTGGTAAAGGAGAGGATGTGGAGAAAGATAGTGGATCGATCAAGGCAAGGGGGTTACAGAAGATTTGGAGCGAGAGCAGATAGGAATGAAAGGTTAAAGGATGTGGAGAAGGGAAGTGGATAGATCAAGACAGCTGGAGATGTCGATTGACGTTACACTTAAATAGTTGGAGCTTGTATTTGTCAGGGAAACAGGAATAAGGAAGGGAGTTCCACAGGCGAGATGTGCGAGACATGAAGCTATTGGAGTAGAAGAGACGTCTACATCTAACAGTTTCAACGGTGAAGGGGTGGGAACGGGATGCCAGCCTCGTGGGACGTTTAAATTCATGAGGACTAGGAACCAACGAAAGCAGCTCCTCGGAGCAATTACCGTGAAAGTATTTGTAAAAAAGACAGAACGAGGCAGCGTCGCGTCTGTGAGAGAGCGGCTGCAGACGAGATGACAGATCAGGGCCAATTACATTGCATATCTGTCTCTGGATCTTATCAAGAACCCTGAGGCTGTCTATATTTCTGAGATGACTTATTATGTACACTATTTACATTATTCGGACTATTGTCCTCATCTGTGTCGCCATATTTATTACAACGTTTCGGCCATTGTACGCTTCGGCCTTCTTCAGGTGGTTGGAATGAACATGGACCCTTTTTTTTCGCTCACTGGGGTAGACTGTTCTAATTCCACGTGCCATGTTTAATTGATGTCACTTATCAGTTATCTCCTTTTAATACCCCTCTCGAAGTTCTCCACTGCCTTAACAGGGAATTGAACTCACACTCTTTGGGACCTGTCACTGGATCTAACTAACGCCTTTATCCACTGTGCCATGTTTCCTGTAGATAAAAATATTTGTGATTTGCACTTTAATGTAAAAGGAATATTGAAAACTTATGTATATCAGACCATCTATATATCAGTGAATGTTGTATAACCCCCTTACGGATGAAGAAGATTCTTGAAGCAACAGAAATGTGGTTCTACAGAAGGATGCTAAGAATACTATAGACAGAACATGTGATCAATGACGAAATTATAAAGATTATGGAATAAAAAAAACGATACTTATACTTAACATCAGGAAGAGACTATTGAAATTACTAGGGCGCGAAATAAAGAAAGCAGGCTTGGAAAATCTGATACTCATAGGAGAGCTTGAAAGAAAGAGGGACAAATAAAATAACGCATTACCTGGTGAGCTTGACTAAATGAATATTTGAACTGAATTTGGTGGAGATAGCGAAAAGACAACATTTCTTGAGAGCTATAAAGTCCCGAAGTTAAACGGCACATAAAATAAGAACATTATTATGAAAATGTATTAGCTCTTAACCTTCCAAACCAGCTACATCAGAGAAATCTTGTTAATGGATTCGTTGGCCCAAATAGAGATTGCATCTCAGTAAATAATAAAGAAAATGCATCTCATATAATTTATTACAACAACCACTCTTACGACACTTTGATGTGGTGTAATATATCCCTTTTCTTTCTTGATTATTTGCTACTTAGTAGTGAGATGGATCCTTACCGAGGGCTCTATAATTTTGGTCTTGTGCCAGATCTAATCTATACTTAATGAATCTATATATTATTGAGACAGTTCAGCGTGGTGTAATGGTAAGAAAGCTTGCCTCTCTAAGTTAAGAATGAATATTGAGACCGATGTTCACTAGGTCTTTCCTACTTCCGGAGTTTTGCCATATCTAAGCTATGCCCAGCAAATTACTACAACAACCATTATTTCACCTGCCATCTATTTAACCAAAGTGCAATTCGACAACATAGTAACAAGCACCAAATTTCCAATTAAAATTTATATAATAAAGATGCGTCGAGTTGAGACATAATTATTTCCCGTTGTTTCAAATTCAAATTGCAAGAAAGACTTGTGAAAATTTCACGGTTTTCCTATTGGAATGTTCTTATACGTCTTAATTCTTACGTTAATGATTGAATAAGCTCATGGCAAGTTCTCTGACAATAAAATATCCGTAGAAATTTTCTTATCGTTTCGTTAAATATTTCAGCTTAACAACTTCAACATAATATTTGAATAACAATCATAAATATGATTGCTCTTCGTTATTTCAAGTGGGTACAATTAAAATATTTCAAATTGGCAACTTTTTCCATTTCACTGAAACAGACGTTAAACACATTCATCTTCCATTCTTTGTTCTTTCTTTCCTCCGTTCATTCATTTTCTAAATGAAACCAAGTAGTATGTTTCCCCGTCTTTGCCCGTGATCAAAACTGAATAGTCCATTATTTACGAGGTATTGGCAATGCGTAGCGGTCAGGCGAATTAACGAAGAGCGAGACAATCACAATTAGAATAATCGACAGCCGCATTCTAAAAACGCAAGAATACATTATAAATCTAATTGCTACAAAAAATAACATTTGCTGAAATCATTGACTTCAGCATCCGTTCTTAAATAAATGTAACACTTGTCTGAGACTCCAGATACTTAAATGCATTTGAAAAATATTAAACATAGTCATCATATCACTTGTTGTGTTCCGTCATATTGGATTGAGATTTCAAAAAGAAGCACAATTTTAAAAGCAATGTGCTACTTAAAATGCACGTAATTTTCTTCACTTCGCTTTTCTTACTTGCAATCGAAACGCTTAAACTAAAGTGAATTTTGGATATTTTATATTCCCGTACATTTCACTCTTTGTGAGTGTAATTAACAGAGGAGGGTAAGTGCGACACTGAAATCCGAAATCGTCTTGGGATAGCGAACAATGCATTCCAAAAGCTAAGCAGATTATGAAGAAACAGAAATAATTTCGTTAGAATCAAAGAAAAGAGTACTGAAGTGTGGTTCTAACGAAGGGTGCAGAGAATACCATGGACATCTAACATGTAAGGCTAGAGAAAAAGAAACATAAAAGAAACTTGTACTTAACAACAGGAAGAGAGGGTTGAAATGTCCTGGGAGCATAAAAAGGACACGAAAATCTGATACTCACATTACAGATTGAAGGCAAGAGGGACTGAGGAAAACAACGCATAACATTACTGGTGTGTTCGAGATATTGGATATCGGAATATGGTTTTAGGAGAAATAACAAAAAGTCAAATTTTAAGAACTACAATGGGCAGGAAGTTGTGAGAGCCATGATCGCCTACGTCCTGAGGGGAAACGTTATATAAGGAAGGAGAAGTCAATATATTGCATGTCGTATAACTCACGTAATATACTTGAATATACGCACATTACATCTTCGACGAATAGAGATAAGTACTGTTGTCGACTTTGAAGAAAAATTCTAACGTCTTCTACTTACGATAACTTCAAACTGGTGGTTGCTAAAGCCAATGGAGTACATATATCTCTGTCTGTATCGGTTTTCACCCTGGTCGGGTTGAACCGGCTTCCTCCCGAGCAAGTACAGCATCACGGACCATCGCTGCCCACGCCCGCCGATCCTGAGCCAGGTCACACGAAATGGCGAGCCACTCCGGATTCCATCGTCGAAGACCAACTACTTCCGGTCCCGATAGTACTGCTAGGTCATCCTTGATTGTGCTAGCCCACGTCTTCAGCCGCCCACCGACACGTCTTCGCCAGCCAGGGAGAGAAGGAGGGAGAAGTACATCACGGATGAGCTCTCCCTCCGGGCGTCGAGATGAATGCTCGAACCATCGGCGACGACGCTGGAGCAGGACGGGTGGAAGAGGAGGGAGACCCAGGCGACGACGTAAAGTAGTTGTGGGCACACGATCGATTCGGCAGCATCGTAGAATGCAGTGAAGGCAATCGTACATATATGGGTTGTCACTGCGACTGCAGGTAGGAAGTTTGGGAATTATTATAAGTGTATTTACACTTTAGGGTAAATATTTTTTCTTCGACTGTTTCCATATTTTAAGTGTAAGTGACTTCCGTTGACAACTGGCGAGGAAATATAGGTCACAGAAGGGGAACGTGTTATTCAATGATTTCTTGCAAATATACCAGTGTGCCGACCTTGATAATCCATGGCCAATTAAGTAAATTATAAATGGTAGCCGACATTATTAAATTTTTTTTACAGTAAAGTAAGGTTGTAGTGATCTGGGAAGAATCCTCTGGTGAGTCTGCTGCACAGAGCAGTGGCTCGCGGGAAGAAACTGTTTGAGTAAATCTTACTTTTCGCCGATACAGTATAGAAGGAATGTGGGTGGTTTGCTATTATGTATGTGGTCTGGCGAATCCTAGCTGTGAAGGTTAGACCTGGCGGAACCAAGGAATGTATTTCGTTTCCATGGCAGTAGCGATAGATCAGTAAGAGACCCGCCTGTAAGAGAGGGAGGTTGGAGGGTGGCAAATAATTCTTCTCCAACAAGGATTTGGATACGCTTTTGAACTCTATCAAGACTAGAAAGTAAGGACTTTACTTTTCGACAACTGAGCTGCAACACATGGCTTAAGCTTACACTAGTATGGGTTTTTGCAAGGTTGCGGACTTCTGAGTTTGTAACTGAGAGACTTCAATGTACACCGATTTTTTCTGTATTGTGCCTGACTATATCTAGAGAATACCTATTATACACATATGCTGAAAGTTCAGGAGCACATACATTTTTTTGCTCTTGATTTTCGTTTGAAAAAGCGGATAATTTACCGAGAGCGTAGTGCAGTGTTCTGCTTAAAGATAAAAGCAGTAGACAGTGTACCTAATGAAAACTGATAACTATTATCTTTGCCCTCGTAAGAAAGCAGTTGTGTGCAGTGATACCATTAAACATTTCTATCCAGGGGCTGTTTTCGTCTCAGATTTTGGCCGGAGAGCTGCGACCTTATCCCTTCTCATACATTGAAGATATCTTCAGTTTCCGTCCCCACCCCTGTCTCTCAAATTATTCGCACACTTTTGTAATGTAGGTTTTTTTCCCCACTTACTTTTCTTATTTGGTGAGCTTTTTGGTATTTTGTCAGGCTTCTCCTCCTATCTATCTCTTTTTTTCTTTCCTTCCTCACAGCCTGCGATTTCACGGCCCACAGTCAAGCAAACAGCTATTTGGCATCTACGCGCCGTCTTTATTTGTTAAGATGATTTTTTTCTTGTATCACCCACCTCTTCTTTTCTGAAGTTTACACCTATTTTTGCCTGATTCTATTTTCTCTACAAGGGAAGGGGGCAGCTTAGTTCCCTACACGGTAAATGGAATCTACAAACCAAATTCAATTATCTTCTTCTTCTTCTATGTGCCGTGTCTTTTCAGGATTTGGCGTTCATGGCTCTCCACAATTTCCTGCCCTTTCGTTCAATAAATTTCATCTTTTTATCGATCGTTATTCGCGGGACTGTTTGTTTTTAAGTTCGTAATAACCCAAAAATAAAAGATTCTGTAAGCTTTTGTGTGCTGGCGATGTAATGTATAACGGCGCGAAATTTGAAATCGTAGAGCCGAGTTCCAATTCCAGTCGTGATTGTTATATTCACTTACGCACTAATACCCTCGGGGAAGGTATGATTCCACCTCTTCACCCCAGCTAGGGTTAATTAGTAGGACATGTCAGTAAAAAATATTTTTAAAATCTCAAAATATATTCTGGCTTCAAACAACCTGAAAAAAGGGTTGATAAGCCGTAAAAAAAAATCAAATCAGTTATTCAAATTTCACAAGTGATTTTTTTGTCTATTCATAATTACAGAGCAACTTCGGTTCTCGAACGTCTCACATATCGAATAAATCGGTTTTCGAACAGAAAATTCGAGATGAAAATTCCTCGGTTATCGAACAAAATTTCGGTTCTCGGACAGCATTGCCGAACCGTGTTAACCCGAACGGAATCATTTCTGAGGTGACTGCCGTGTTGTATACATTCGTGTGTTGTTTTCTTTTCCAGTTTTATTGTACTGTGTCTTTTTTCTCGATATTGTTTCTTATTGTAAAAATTGTTTCAGTTTACAAACATTTCGGAATACGAACGATCTTCAGGGACGAATTAAATTCCACTTTACATACTTTTTCTTATATTTTTTAAATATCAATCTGGGTTTTCGTTCTTAATATATTTCCAAATTTACACAGTCCAAAGCATTTTTATTACACAGTAAATAAAAATGAATTTCTTTTCATCGTCTATTTCCTTTCTAGACTTTCCTTGAAGCACCTACCGAGCTTAACTTATTAAAAAAAGACATTATTAACCACAAGTAACTGAAACATTGGAAAACAAATTTATCTGTAATCGTCTAATTAAGCACGTTGTGTGAGTTAGAAAATAGTGGGGTATTGAAATTGATAAACGTTCATGTGTAAGAGGAACTGCATATCTTAACACATATTAGTATTCTATATCCTAGCTTACAAACTTCGGCATATAATATTCTAACGGTGCCAGTATGAAAAGTTCACACCCTGTAACCGTCCTGGATATGACGATAAACTACATCCGCGTCCTGGGTATGACGATAAACTACATCCAGCAGCAATGCCTCTGATCAAGAGGTTTTGAGGAGCGTGGAGCCACCGCGTAATTGCTGGTTTTCCCAGGTCCACCCTGACCCCGTGTGGTAGCATCTGTTAAGGCCCCAGCTATGGGCAAATAGTTAACACCCAAACTCGTGAAAAATAGGTTTCAATACCAGAAATACTTTGTAATAAAAAAAATATTACCAGCAATAATTTTTGAAGGAAACATTATTATCAGCAATACTTTTGAAAAAAAATACCACAATACAAACAGCTATACATTCTTTGGGGAAAAAATATGACCAGCTATAGATTTCTTCAAGGAAAAATATTTCCAGAAATAGATTTTTGAAGAAAAAATTATCAGCAATAAAAAAAATGTTGTCGGCATTAAATAACCCATTATGGTTGATATGCCGTAAAACAAAACCAAAACAAACCACATCCTGTAGACATTATTTTATTTATCGTATTCCATTTGGTTCTTTTCTAACCTATTTACAATTTTGCATATATTTCTACTCCAGTGTCGTCCTCATTTCTGTCTATTCAGCCATCAACGGCAAGCATATAATACTCCCATTGTCTAATATAAGCTACTGTTATACTATCCGAACTAATTTATTGCTATTGCAAAAATAGTAAACTTTTTATACTCTGACGAGTGAACGGAGCGATTGCTTGATGGACCGTCTACAAAACTATAGTCAGGAATGCTGAAGGTAATATCAATCAGCTAAATGATAAATTTTATATTTGTGTTCATCCTCTCTTCCTAGCTCTCCCTATATATATATATGGGGGCTGGTAATCGAACAGTCTACCCCAGGGAGCGAAATAAATGGTTCAGTTTGACATTTCAACCAACCTCAGAAGGCCGGGGCGTACAACGGCCGAAACGTGATAAATAATAGATGAATAAAAATAGATAAAATCCAATGCTTTCAACTTGCGAGCGAATATGTTCCATGATCAGCCATACCCTCCTCTTCATTTCACAAGTTCTTTCCCTCTTTTCCTACTTTTCAACACAAATGCCACGGGTCCATGAACTTTGAAACGACCCGACGCGAAAATGTCCTGCTTCATCATCCTACAGCTATCAGACGGTCGACCATAAATGAATTCCAGTCACTATCAGGATTTCCTGCTTCGATTCACGTGATCAGACCCTACTAAGGGTTGATTGAAATTTTGGCCATCACACAAAGACTGCGTGATCTGAGCACCATCCTCCTGTGTACCCGGTCAAGGACGAAGAGAACCCACGTAACTGTCTTTGGGGACAGCAAAAATTTAAAAAAGGATTTTCAGTTTCCGTCTGACCAGTGGCAGATGAACGTCGCTGGCCAAAATCGTCCCGATTCCAAATGGACTGCCCACAGAAATGAAGAAGACAGCAAAGTCTGTCGACTAGAGATGAGAGTGTTGCGACGAAACTGAATCGACCAACGAAACGCCTGTACTAGATGCTGTGAAACCCCGAACATTTCCGAAAGAAAAGGAACCCAGGAAAACTGTCGGCCGTCCAAAATATTGTTAACATACGAACTCTCGCTTCGGCGAATCAGAATTTTGTGTGGAAACGTCAACTCGACTGACACATAAGCTGATTCTCTTGGCTTGATCTTTTTTTTCATATATTCGCTCGCATCTTCCGTTCTCTCATGGTCCCCTTCCCCTTTGTTAAATGAATTTTCTTTTTTTCTTTCTTTACCTGTTTATGTATTTATAAATAAATGTTTTATTTTGAAATCCTTCGTCTTGTGTCGGTTCTTCGTTGACTCGCTTATGTTGCTTCCATTCCTGAGTGAAGACCGAGAAAAGATCCCACGTTTTCTTTTTTAAACCCGTGGTTCATCTATATGCTACAAGTTAGTAACAATACATATATATATATATATATATATATATATATATATATTATAAATTAATTGATTAATCAATTAATTAAAGAATACCAAATACTTAAAATCCCATAGGTAATAATTGTCTTTCATGAGAGCTTTAAAAAGAAGCTACTCTCAGTCTTCAAGACCTACAAACAGTGATATATGAAGCAACGATTTACCCTGAAGAAAATGTAGGCCTGAAGAAGACCGACATTGGAATATCTGTGGGAAATTGGAAGTAATATATTTTGATTTTAAACCGGAATATTTTTTCCATTTCATTTGTGATTTGTTTGCAGGTCATGATGATTAAGATCTGCTTTTTTTAAAGCTCTCATGAAATATAAGTTATTACGTATGGGATTTTAAGTGTTTGATATTTTTAATAATAATTTTGCTCCTTCTTTTGACATTGAGCTCTCCCTGGATCTGGATTCACCTGGAAATACCATACGGATTGCCATATTGTATCATTAATATATATATATATATATATATATATATATATATATATATATATGTAGTAGTAGAAGTCTTATAAATATAAGACACTATGCTCGTTCGTTCGGAAAACCTTCGGTGTCTTGATTTGCAAATAATCAAACGAATACCAAAGGGAAAAAAACGGTATAAAAAAAGAAAGGACCAAGAACATGTAAGTTAGCTGAAAGTAATCGTCCAGCATGCAAGTCCAAGGCCCAAAGAAAGAAACCCCGATACGAGTACACAAAAAACTAAATAAAGTGCTCAATACAGTGAGTAGAGCGGACCTACTTAGACCTAGAAAGCCAGACAAACCTACCACGGTTTCACCTAAACGGATCGTCGGGGAAGGCCGGCTAACAAGGTAAGAAAGAACGGAAACTTATAGTCAATAAACAAAAAACAACCCCCAAAAAACCATAACCACGTGACCCAAAAAACAAAAAAACTACGGGGAGGGAACTAACTAACTAACTAATATATATATATATATATATAATCTGAGAAACCTTTCAGTTGTCTTCATCTGAGAATTCCTACTTTCTATTGTTTCAAAGCAGTGAGATACAAGACATGCAGGGTCAGTTTTACCATAAAATATGCTTTTTATGGGTGAACGCTTCCAATATTCCGTCCTTGGGCATTCTTAGGTATCAAAATAAAACGAGATTAAAGGCGAATATTTTAACAAAAACGTGTTTTACTTACTATTTCATTAATTACTGAAAAAATGTTTCTGAGCCTAAAACATATTTTATTTTAAAATGCACATTTCTGCGTTAAATTTATTAACTCTATCAATAATAATAATAATTTATACTCTGCCACACGACGTAATCATGAAGACTTCTTTGTGATTTTGTACCAGACGATAGGGAAATAGTAGTGCTTGATCAATGTTTACCGACCTCGTGAAGTCGGAGGATTTCGCGGAGGGCCCTAGTCTATTGCTTTATTTCCTGCTCAAGTAATCTTCATAAATAACTATTGTAAACGAATGTGATGAAATAGCACAAGAAAGAGATCACTCTCGCAGTATCAGAAAATTTAAATCGAAATTACAAGATCTACGTTATTATTTAAAGATATTCAACAAAAAATGCAAAAGTAATCCAGTTAGCTATCATTGTTTTGAATGAAGTTAATATTCAAATAAAGAGATGATTATTCAACAGATATATTCTTTATCTGTTATCTTGTTTTATTACGTTCTATTATTTTTATTGTTCCCTCTCTTTAATAATATTTTCGTTATCTCATATTCTCTCGCATTCAGTAACCGCTTGTAGTGGCTTTATTACCTGGCTTGTTGTGAAATATATCAAATAATTTGGAACAATGTCCAGATCGTAAAAAGAACAAATAGTAATATATGATTATCTGGGGTATGTTTGTACTAAAAACTATTACCGGTACGAAAAATAATTTTCCTTCATTTTCCGCTACGTCGGTTCGGTGTTTATGGTCTAAGACACGCCCATTGTTTTTTTTTTTTTTCAAATTGTTTTCTCCGCAGTACGACTATTTTAATTCAGGAAACAAGCCACATCAGAAACATGCCCTCTCTGGTTTATTTGAAACGGCAGGCTTATTTTA
Source organism: Acanthosepion esculentum (assembly GCA_964036315.1). Taxonomy (NCBI): domain Eukaryota; kingdom Metazoa; phylum Mollusca; class Cephalopoda; order Sepiida; family Sepiidae; genus Acanthosepion; species Acanthosepion esculentum. Next base: position 126,275,714 of record OZ038481.1, read on the forward strand.
TAAGTTGAGAAAATTCTCACTAGCCTGACTACTCCAGACGGCTCTTTTATGTGATAAAAAATGCTTGCAATACGACAGGAGATATTTTCCTCATTTATCCAAATGTTTCTCTAGTTGAATCGGTAAACGCTTAATCCATAAAAGTAGCAGAACCGATATATATACGTTGCGAGGTCAAAACTGGTAGGTAGTTACTTGATTCTTATCAATTTCACGCTGCTTACTTCAGAAGTCCAAGGGCATTCAACTTGGAAACTTATGGTAAAAACAACACTCGGATGAAAAAGTATTTAGGCAATGATTGATGGTGAAAACTTCTCAAGGTTAAAATATCTTTGCTTGAAAAATAGGTTAAAATGTAAGAACGAACGAAAGCGTTATATTAGTTTAGTCACGTATCCAGAAATATTGTTAGGAGTAATTACCTCCGTCTTATAGAACAGTTGTTGTCTAAAGAAACGTGAAATTAATACAGAACGGCAAGTGAATGGGTCGGCGTGGTCCGATGAGTACATTTACTCTGGGAGGATTCTTCAAGAGGGTGAACCCAAAGTATTTTCTCGGAATTCTCAAAATATCGACACATTGAAATAGTTTCTGTTACTACCACATCACGTTGAAACAGCAATTCCCCTACGATCACCGAATATAAGCAACATAGAGCTTGGTCAATACATAGATGGGTGACCGCTTGGAAATACCAGGTTTCGATGTGCAGGTGATGTAAGGAATTATGGCTCGGAATTGTTAATCGGAGAGCCGAGTTCCAATCCCATTTGACTTCATAATATTACCCGTAAGTACCTTTGGGAAAGGCATGAATCCCCCTCTTCTCCCTCGGCTATGGGTTCATTAGTATTGTATCACTAAATCATTGTTATCCTAAAAAATTGTTACGATCTAAATATATTTTCTGGCTTTAAATAACCTGCAAAGGGTTGATATGCCGTAGAAAACGAATCAATTTATCAATTGAAATAATTTATGGTTCTCAACAAATCGAACAAGAATCTGTCGGTCTCACCAATTTGTTACGTTATGCTTACAGCGATTATTGATAACATTAGATTGCTATGTATCAGACAATATTATGTAGCGGCCAAGTAGGTAGTTTCGCAGTTATCATGGAAGGCAAAATGGCCACCGGGCTGAGTTTAGATTCTGGAAATTTCTGTTTATTTCACTTCATGCTCGTGAAATAAATACCCGGATACATCATCCCCAATCTATGAAATACATAGTACGGATAATGCTCTTTTTTGTTTATTTCAGAAATGCATGGGACATGTTGCAGATATCACGCGCCTCCCCCCAAAAAAACAACTTGGTTAGATCAGACCTTTAGTGATGTAACTAAATTAATATCTCCGATTTTTGGTAGCAGTGGTTAAACAGTCACTGGTATAAGCTAGACAATTTTGAAAGCAACTTTAATAACTGAATCTTCTCTTTCAGTTCATTCCTTGTCAAGGGAGGGAATGTTATAAACTTAACTAACTTATCTAGGTAAATTTATTTCTTTTCCTCTCTCTCTCTCTCTCACACACACTCTCTCTCTTTCTCTCTCTCTCTCACATGAGTACGCGCGTATGTGTGTGCTTGAGCATGTGTGTTTAACGGTTGTCGTCACGAAATGTATAACCGACGTGCCGAATGCAAATTCTAACTTTTTCCGTTTCGTTCGCATCGAAATAATACCCTTCAAAAAGGCATGAAACGATCTTCCTTCAGACATGTGCTTTACAAGCGTAGAGATCTGAACAAGAAATGAAGTCTTTCTGCAATATGTGGACTAGAGCTGCCAAAACCGTCACTTTCACGCTTTAACAGTGTTCAAATATCGTTTGCACGGTCATGGAGCGGAATTATTTCCCGCCCCTACAACACTTTTCAAGAGTCGAAACGGCGCACGCCTCGCGCTATTCTGTCGCTATGTTCGTTCAAATGTTCAAACGATATGTATATACTAGTTTCACCAATTCAGACCTTCACAGTTAGGTTACGCCATTCCACATATTCAGTTAGCAAGAAGGAAGTTTCATTAAGAAATTATTCTCTGTAGTAGTTACGTTGTGAAACAGACTCTGAAGAGGATGCTTTTCCGTTCAATACAATCTTATCTTCAGCTATAGTGTCAAGTATTATCTATCTTGTATATCATAATATATAATTTTTAATGCCTCCCTTTACGCACTTACAACACAATTATTCAGTAAACATCTACCCTGAATGGCTCTTTGGCCGTATATTGGGTGGAAAATAATAATAAAAAGTAGCAAGTTAAAATAGACTGTTACTAAAAAGGTAGTTCTGAACCAACTCCATTTAAAGTCATAGATTAGACTGATTTTTGCGATTGTTAGAGCAATAATTAACATCAGACGGAAACTGTTGATATCCCTAGAGTAGATAATTTGGAAAAGGGAGTTGGAAAATTTGACACAATCAGGGCATATTGAAAGCACGTATAACAAAGGAAATTAGCGCATAATCTAAAGAGCTTGAGTAAATGGATGGAAGAACAGAGTTCATGAATGATATAATTACGAGAAAACTAACAAAGAGTTAAAAAGAAAGAGAAAGTATGGAGAACCATGATCGCCAACTCTTTGCATGGACGCCAAGAAGATGAATTAGAAGAAGAGTAATAAATCTTTGATATAAAAACTAACTTGAACAGAGATAACGTCATTCTGGCAATGTTGTCCTAGACACACCATTGCTGCTATGCATGCAGTACACGTAGCACCGCAACGAACTTGATGATTCATGAGATTCGTGATCTTGACAGAAACCGAGTTTGAGAATTGAGGTAGATCCTTAGAGGGAGAGTTATTTTTCTATGGGTCGTACTCCTAGAGGAAGATAGCATCTTTGCTCTCCACTATTTCATGTCCTTTGTAGAACTTAATAAATTTTGTCGTTTTTTACATTATTTTCCTACCAATTTACTCAAGGTTATGCTTTATTCTTCTCTGTCTCCATTGCCTCCAATCTGCCATGTGGATATCAAATTAACAAAGCATTCTTTCTTATGTCAATTATAAATATCTTTTGTGTTTTAGATTTTTCTCTAAACGTCGTGGTTTCTCATAGTTCCGATCTATGGTTTTCTCAGCATCCTTCTGTAGAACCACATTTCTGTTGTCTCAAGGTTCATCATAATCAGTGAGGACGTTGCCCAGTATTCACTGTCATTGAATATAAATAAGTTAATGTATTCGCAATCAAATAAGGAGAAAGTAGAACAGAACGTGTTAAAATACGTTTTGTTTCTCGACGAGACGATGCAACAGTCGTCGTGAAGGTGCCAGATAGCGACGATAAAAAATGGAATGGAGTAGTTTTACAATCAACAAGGGTCATAAAGCGACGATCAGTTGAGATAAGGAATTAGAAATAATGATTGCCCTGTCACACTACCGGCTGAAATCATATTTCCACGCACGCCATGACGGAGAGACGAGGAGCCCAGAATCTGTTCTAGCAAGTCTTTTACAATGAATTTGCTTTCGCCCTGTTATTTTTTTTTTTAAGTTTTATTTTTAACAGTTTTTATTTTCATATATATTTGATTTTATTGTTTCGTGTTTGAGAAAAAAAAATCTCATTTTAAAGAAGTTACCTCACGTCATGAGTCCCGAAACCCATTGGCCTCGTAGGCGCACAATATATACTGCAGCTGGAGCAGCTGTGGTGTTTCTATGGCAAGATGACCTGACGGAGCCAGTCTCTCTTCAAATATTACCTTCTACATTAATTATCACCCAAAGCAATATAGCCCAATCTGTCCTGCTATTACCTCCTAGAATGTTTGGAGGCGAAGGCGAAGTGATCGGTTGAAACTCTCCCAAGATTATTCGTGCGAAATCGAATGCAACTATCTTAGCTAGAATTAGAACTCGGCACGAAGTGACGCTAAACATTACACTAAAACGACATCTAATCATAGAGTATACTAATCACACTAAATGATGTTGACTGGGTGTCTACTGTAAAAAAAAATGATTAGAAACAGTGTGTTGTAAATTTACACGCCTGATTACGATTATGTTTTTACAGTTAATGTATTACTAGTTTTCTCCATTGTATTACACTCGGGAAAGAGTCGTTAACGTGAACAGCCTAATTGACTTAAATCGCATTCATATACATGAAGCTGCTATGTAATATTAACCCTCTTATATGGCAGGGAATATTCGAAAGTTGACTCACAGATAAAGACAAGACTGGCGGCAACAGAGATATGAATATACATAAGGATGCTGAGAATAGCATTGGCGTGGGTGTCTAAGCAACTAAGAAGACTTAAATAAAAGAGTAAAAAAAAAGGTCAGTTATAATCAAATAGCTGAAATTTCTTAGAAACATTAATGGGGAAGACGGGCTTGGAGGATGTGACACTCACAGAACATATCAAGGGCAAAAGAGACAGAGCGAAGCAGCAGACAACCTACCTGGCGATCTTGTGTGCAAAGATGGCAGAAAAGGAAGTTTGGAGGGATGGCCACATGACAACTGTTACAAGGAGCTACAAAGGATAGGAAGAAGTGGACATCCATGATCGTGCAGGCCTTTAAGTATACGTCACATAGAAGAAGAAGAAGAAGAAGAAGAAGAAGAAGAAGAAATCTACCAAGAGACTCATTTTTTATACGGATGATATCGATATGAAATGTTGTCTTAAATAGTAAAATACGAGAAAAAATTTAATAAACCTTGATTTGTATTAATTTGATTGTTTTATCTAAATGCAAAAAAAAAAATTAAAAACATAATTGAGTTTATTTTAGTATGGTACAAGGCTAGAAAGATGAGGAATCTGGTGAAAATCGATTACAATTGAATAATACTAGATTGCTAGACGAGCCTGATAACATTTTCTCCAATGCAATCAACCAGGCATTATTTTTATCTAATTTGAAAATTATATATACGGAATAAAATGTTAATTAAGTATATTAAAAGTAAAAGATGAGGCAATCAGAAGAGTAAATTTAATTTGTCTGAAAATTGGCTTCGCTGGAAGCCTTATACCGAACTTTTATTTAGTAAAATGGTTCACTTCATTAAAAAATCTGAACGTATAAAATTAGAGGAAGATAACTCTTACCTATGAATAGAACTGTTTTAAATTATATATCATTTAAAAATTCAATTTCATGCTTTCATTGAAGCCACTTTTCAGGCAAATGAAATTTGCTGTTATGAAGTAAACATGAAGTTTTACCCAACTAATGGATTTTTTTCGACGTGATCTTCATTGAAAACATGTTTACAGTTTGATTAATCTTTTGCCATCTTTCAAGTTTTTCCATTCCTCAAGTCATAATTTTTTCTACAAAACAGAACTGCTCTAGTAGTTTTTGCATTTACTCACTGGTATGATTTGTTTTTATTATGACGCCTTACATCTCAATCAAATGTGCTGGTAGTATCATGGATATTGTCGGGGAAAGTGAAATAGTCGAGTTCAAATTCTGAGTTTGTTCAATTCACTTTCCTGGGTAAGAGCAGAAATCCGTCTTTTGGACACTCCACCCGCCTATGGTTTAAACAACAGACTGACCTAAGCTCTATAGTTTGATTTGTGACCAGTCTAAGACAAAGAAAATTCTGATTTTAGTCACTGTGGAAAAGTCACTGGAATGTATACTAAGTAATTTTTTGAAGAGTTTAAATACCATGAATTTTCGGTGACTGATTGCACTATACATCTTTTCTAAAAGGGTTAACATTCATGCATTTTCGGTGATCTGGTAGGTCGAAATTTTCGCGGCATATATGACTAACCTTAACTACAAGTAATGCACGTTCAGCATTAGTTGTGTATTTCACTGTACCTTATTCATGAAAAAAAGGTTGTCATTAGAAAGACAATATCTCAGCGTTGTAAAAACTTGTTAAACGAAGATGGATGCAAATTTGAGATAGGAAAACTTCATATATATAGTATTTGTTGACTTAGTGGCATACAAAGTGAATTAGTTCTGTCTTTTTGTAACGAAATTTAGCAACGTATGAGGCAGGCCCCAGGGTAAAGAAGCTACCGTAGTTAGGCATGAACGAAAACAAGTATACAGTATCGAAATCTTCATATCAGGTAGTTTACTGTAAGTGGTTTTTCTCATCATTTTCGGCTAGCTTTCCACAATATTTATTTACTATAAAATCTATCCAGGATTATGCCCAGCACTGCAATGTTTGTCTACGGTAGGCCTACTGGTATTGCTCAGAATACACGAGCTATCTGAAAAGAAAATAAGGTTTTTCACAACATCCAGTGGTCGAAAAATATATGAAGTCCTCTTATACACGAGTATATATGGTAATCATGAGATACATTGCTAAAAAACGTTTACCTAAATAGTTTTCATTTGTTGGCATCGCTATACAGAAAAGAAATAATCTTGGTTGGTTACACTTGTTAAATCTTCATACATAATGCGCAATTGGAGTTTCTGGAGCGATGAAGTACATACAGATTTTATTGAGAGAGGTAAAAATGCTTGTGGCCACTCTCGTAGTCGGCGTCAAACGAGTGAGGATTTTAAAAATTGTGCCGCTCTATTTCTAAGCCGGCTAAGGTGATCCATGTTTTTATCAGTAGCGTCATCAGTAATTGTTCGTTTTCAGTGTGATTCCAAATTGTTATTATTTTAGACTTTTACTGAAGGAATTTCAAAACGCTTACAAAAGATCCAGTGTAACACAATCATTTTATACTTAGATATATGAAAGAATTCACTGAATTAATAACAGCGTAAGTTAATGGTATTTGGCCATTGGATAATTAGATTGTCCCGGAACGGAATATCACTAGCTTTTGAAGAATCGAGTATAAAATATAATAAAAGAAAATCTTGTAAAATTATGTAACTTACGGTGAAATAGTGATAAACTATACGATGAATGTGATAATTTAATTATTGCCAATTACGTTTAACGCTTATAAATGAACAAACAAATTAGGATAAGTTAAAGCACACATGCGGTTATTGTTACCACCAGTTAATTACAAGTGGAACAGAGAATACATTTTTTTCAGGTTTTATTTATGTTTCAACGATAAAAGAAATAGCAGAGAAAAAAAAGTTGAATAAGTCAGTTAAAAAGGAAGGTGATAGAAAAGAGTGCGTAGATGAAGTAGAGTGTGATTTCAGCGAAATATAAAGGTGCAAAAAGATGAAATAAGCATAAGGATGCGCTACATGCCTGCATTCTCATTTATTTTCCTGAAACCACAGCGTAAAGACTTCGAGCATCTATGGAGTGGGAAGTAAGCTATAAAACCCGCGACATTTCCGTGCCCGACAACTGAGCTATAAATGTATGAAGGCCTCCAAAGTCTAAACATTTTTTAAGCTTGCGTACTTAGTAAAGAGATTTATAAATGAAGCTCATAAAAATTGTGTGAAAAAAAGAATAGTTTTATTTCAGAAAAATATTTTTAGAAAAGAAGAAAAGTTTGAAATACATGGAGAGTCAGGTATTTGAAAAGACAAATTTAGGTCGAAACTATTCTAACATAATCTTACAGAGCATGCGCGAAATACTAACATTTTTGTTTTCCTTTCATGCGTACCGAGAAATTAGACATGACAGGTACCAATTTGACATTATGGAAACATAGGCTGTATTTGTGGCAACGGATGCCAACCCTAACAACACTGGATTAGATCTGGGAAATGGGCAAATGTACAAGAGGAACTATAAGAGAACCGCGTGTATATCACGGATTATCTAGGATTTTAAAAGGAATCTACATTTCAACCGTGATGCTGGTTATCAAAGACTGCTATATACAGCCACGTAACAATTTCCCACTATCATGATATATATATATATATATATATATATATATATATATATATATATATATATAGGGGGGTCCTCGACCTCGAAGATCCGTTCCTACGGCCCGACCTAACTTGATTTTCGAGTTAGATCGGAACTCACGTACGTAAGCACCCACAAGTCTGCCTTACGCTCGGGAGGCACAATAAAGATAAAAAATTTCCCCCAAGACGACACAAACCAAAGAAAGCGAATGTAACACAATCCAATATGGCGTACAGACGGTGAAGAAACAACGCCCTCTTCTTCATATAGCGCCTAGTATGACAACGTATTATATGGAGATGCATCCATAACCAGGAAACGCCGCACGTCGGATATGACGTATTTTCATCTCACTGTGTCTTTCCCACTGACGCAGCCTTGTAAGCCTATCGATATTCTATTGCTATTTACATGACAGGTTTTCAGAAAAGATCTATTCTTTAGTGTACTCAGCTCAGGCGTTAACAGCCATAAATTACCTTGCTATGTCCACAGAGTTGAATCACCCTCATTTCACACGTATTCATTTGGTAAAATGGGCATTACTCTTAGAAATATTATTCCCAAGAACCCTAACTCTAGGAAACAGACTACCCCGTAGCTGATTCCTGGAACACTACCCTATTAAACACTTCAAATATAGGGTAAAATATTATCCATATAAATCCATTTTATTCTTATTTCCTTCTCTTCTCGCGCACCACGTCAAGTAACCCTCTACATTGATGAGATCTTGAGCTTTGTTTAGGGTAAAATGTAATAAAATATTTAAAAAATAATACATTTATTTTGAAAGAGACAAACGTAGAGAGTTTAAGGGTGCTATTATAAATGTACCAATTAAATCAGTTTGTATCAACCAGAAATCATTTTGATCATTAAAATTCAATTGTTATGTCATTCTCAGTTCTTATTTGAGATATTAGAAATTAGACTTTAAAATGTTGTCGTTCCATAATTTTTCTCTTGTCACACTCCATCTTGCATTTTTATAAATATACCATTCTCCCGTGAATAGAACATTGCCGCCATATCTGGTCTGGTGTTCCTGCTATATACTTCGGGATTCACGAGAAAATCAAAAGAAGTGTCTGTAATATAATCCATTCTGACCTGGTCATCTTGCCACAGCCCTTACATGACTTTCCTCTGTCTTTTTTTATAAATATATTCATGACAATTGTTCCTTTAATTTTCCTACTTGATACCTCGACTGCATGAATTTAAGCGTGCTGATAGACTGATAACTCAGTCTCAACGTTTTACTGTTGAACTACTCCTGGGGAACTGTACGTTCTATTATAATAGGGCTATTTTCGGACGTGTATTTCCGGTTTCTTGATACCGTGACAACTACAATATTAAAACATTTAAGTGCAAAACCAATCACCATCCCATGTCTTCCTGAATCTGGTTCATTTAATATCCTTTCTCTTCACTAAAGTCTTCAGTTTGTCTTCCAGTAACCGTTTGCCTTAGTAGCATGACTGCCTTGCTTACAGTGACTTGATTAAAAAGACAATAGATAAGTAGCAATTCTTCCGACTTAAAGTTTCTCTTCCGCTGATTACTTGAAATGTGCTTTTCTTTCAACGTATTTCCTATTACAAACACTGTGCTTTGAACTGTGTACTTTGCGGTTTACATTCTCAGTTGTCGAACATACCATTAATCATTGATGGCTGTCTTCACCTTCGTCTCGACTTAATGCATTTGGTTGATACAAAGACAGCAACACAATTTGAATTTTATGTAGATGTATGAATTATGTTGGCAGAAATATTTTCACAGAAAAATAGATGAAAGGAATCTAAGCACGACATGATGTAAGTTATAAAAACTTAATCATCACAGAACTACATGAAAACGAGATGCGTTACCGATTTCTAAATTCTGTTGAAACAAGCGGAAATTTCTTTGACAGCACAAGTCTCTGCGAGAAACCCGTAGTCATAAAATATGGCATATTTAGATTTGGCATAAATGTTTCTCACACACGCACACAACTGTATATATATATATATATATATATATATATATATATATATATATATATATATATATGTATATATATGTATATGTATATATATGTATATATATATATATATATATGTATATATATATATATATATATATATATATATATATATATGTAAATATGTGTGTGTGTGACTGTGTGTGTGCGTGTGTGAATATATATATATTGCCATACATATATATACATGTATATATATGTATATACATGTATATATAATTATATATATGTATATATATATATATATATATATATATATATATATTGTTAAATACAACAGACAATGAATGACTATTAAGTTTGATCATGTGCAGTTCTAAACTTCGTATGGTTGCTTTAATTTCGCGGGAATATAAAGACAAAAATTGTTCAACATTTGGATATTTTTATGTTAAGCTGGTCCTTGATCTAAGATTTCGGCTTTTTAATATTACATATACGTGAAAAGTAAAGTATATAAAAAGTAGAATTGGAGTAGAATTGTTCGAAAAAATAAGTAATGTAAGCTTTAATAATCTTGGTACAATGTAAGCAAGCTAAAAAGAATGTTTAAACAAAAAATGTGCAGAAACGGAGAAATTGAGTTCCATCAACAAAGGACATTATGCACAAAAAAATAAGGCAACTAACAGAGCAGAAGACATGCTTATCAGCAGGTTATTTATAATCAAAGGATGGAACGCTCATATTAGAGAAGGAACAATTTCTTCGACGTTGGAGCAGGTATAGGTGAGAACTCTTCCACGACGGAAAAGAACCACCAACAATGCACAGAGGTACCGACCACCCTGAAATTCTGAAAACCGAACATAGACAAGGCGGCAGGGCCAGACGAAATTGTAACGGAAATACTGACAGCCTTAGATGATTTTGGCATAGACAAGATCACAGAAATAATAAATGAGATCTACAACAGTGGGGATATACAGGAAGACCCCAGCAGATATATCTACATAGCAATACCTAAGACACCAGGCCGTAAGAGTGTGAACTCCACCGAACAATCAGCCTAATGAGCTATGTAACAAAACTAATCATCCGTATTCTGATGGATAGAGCACGCAGCAGAATCAGGTCAGAGATAGGATGGGAACAGTGCGGGTTTGTTAAAGACACCGCAACAAGGAGTACGATATTCATGCTCAGAATGCTATCATAAACAGCAATACGAATGCAGAAGGACGTGTACCTATGTTTTATAAACTACGCAAAGGCGTTCGACAATATATGCCACAAAGATTGGTTGGAACTGCTCAGCAACCTTGATATATTTGGGAAAGTTATTAGAATGAACAAGAACATATAGTGGCAGCAAACGCCGTGCATATAGAGAATGAGTTCAGCAGATATGCAACAATAGAAAGGGGCGTAAGGCAAGGATGTGTCTTCTCACCTGACTTATTCAACCTATACAGCGAGGCCATTCTGAGAGAATTGTAAATCCTACCGGAATTCGTCACTAACGGCCACAATTTTAATAGCATAAGATACGCAGAGTACTGATAGCAGACCCAGCAAAAGTAATTACAAAATCCTCTACAGAAGGTAGCGAATGATAGCGAAAAGAAGGGACTAAGCATAAACTACAAGACAGAATGCATGGTCATCAGCAAAAGGATGAGCTCGAAATACGATTTGCTGGTCGGTGATTCTAAAATCAAAAGGTGCAGAAATTTAAATATCTGGGAAGTACGGTAAGTGCGACGCTGAGATCGGAAGGTGAATTGGGGTAGCCAAAGACGCATTCCAAAAGCTAGGTAGAGTATTACGAGGCAGGAAAATTTCGCTGGTAACAAAGAAAAGAGTACTGAGCTGCTACGTGACATGTCTCCTCATTTACGGTAGGGAATGTAGTACGGTCTCCTCAAAGATGAAGGAGAGACTCAAGGCAACGGAGGTATGGTTCTACAGAAGGATGCTAAGAATATCATTGACCGAGCGTGTGAACAACGATGAGGAAGCTTATACTTATCATCAGCAGCTGAAATTTCTGGGACACGTAATGAGAAACGAGGGCTTGGAGAATCTGATGCTCAAAGGTCGAAGAGAGGGAAAGATAGACATGGGAAAGCAACACATGACATACCTAACGGGCTTAAACAAGTGGATGACAGAACATGAACTGGAGGAAATAGCAACGAGACAAAACTTCTTAAAAGCTACAAAGATTAGGGGTAAGTGTAGAACAATAATCGCCTATGTCTTTAAAGGACACAGCACATAAAAGAAAAGAAAAGATAGGCTCTGTATTGTTTGTCGCATTATCAGCTCATTTCACAAACAGAACTATCTTCTTCACTGTACCTTGTCCCTTTCGGACAAGGGCGATTATTTTTCTCCTCAATTTCCTTTCTTTTGTAGATTTTAGTAAAATATATTTTATTATTTTTCCTAATGCGTGTTCTGCAGTAAATTTAAACAAACTCGGTTAGGTTACTCACTGTTTTCTCTTATCCTTCCTGCCTTTCTGCTATCCTGCTAAAGTTTTTACAAATTGGAATGTCATGCAGCACCCTATGTCAACCTGAATCCTGTTTTTTTATTGTCCTCTCCGTTTCTTGCAATTTCAGTAACCCTTTCCATATAGTGGCTTTATCACCTATTTTGGGGTGACATGATAAATAATTACAGACGAAAAGGATAAAATGTCAGCCAAAATAGTTAACTGATTCCGTGTCGATTACACTCAAGACCACAGTATCACAAACTCATAAAAAATCGGAACAAATAAGCAATAAATGATTAATATTCATAAAATTTTCAAATGAAAAATATTTGAGCAGAACTTTCTCTTTCATTTTTAATTTGCAGTTTTCCGTTAGCGAAAATTATTCCTAGCCAAATATTCTAAGCATCAGTAAGTTGATGTTTAGTTAAATGCTTTCTTTTATTTACCAGTAAATCTCGGATGAAAGCACATTGCCTACATTTTTCTTGGCAATGTTCCTTAACGCTCAACTGTTGTTCTTGTTGTTGCTGCTGCTGTAGTTAAGAATCGACATTTGTTTTGTTCCTTTCTTCCGAATATCTTGGAAACTATTTATCTCTCGTACATACTCCACTTTGCCAAAAAGACCCAAGTGCCGGTTGTCTGGGCGCAAGTAACATAATTCCTGGTTTATTAGCCAATCTGACTCAAACTTTTCCAGATATTCATAACTCTTTATCTCTTTTTCGGTCTTCTCACTTTGGTTTCCTTAAGGCAATGTTATTTCGTGTTCTTGTAAAATACAAGGTGCGATGGGTAAATTGACGTCTAAATTACGCATGAAATTAAAATAATACAGACAACTGATATTAATAGACATATTTACCAAAATTACGCAAAAATATCTTGAAATGCTAAATAGTAAATGTATTTGATAAAATCGCCATTGGCTCCAACAACGGCCTCCAGACGACTTTCGGATTTCCTGCATATCTTCTGGGCGTTGATCTTCTTTAAGTTGGTTAAAGCCGCCATAATCCTTAGCTTCAGTTCATCTTTCATATTACAAGGAATTTCTTGGTCTCTCGCTCCACAGCGCACAGCACATGATAATCAAGGGTTTGAAGTTAGCAAAATTGGATAGCCAGATGCAAGTGGTGATGTGATCGTAAAAATTGTCATGACAACCATGACTGTGTTCTCCTGATTGCGTGACATGGTGCAGAGTCCTGTTTTTCTAATTTTTCACTGAGCAGTCTTGAAAAAAAAATCGCACATATTTTACGTAGATAAAGCCCTTCGTATGATGTGGGTTGTACTTGTGAGTACAATGTTTTGTATTTCTCTAAGGCATGGGCAACCAGGGATTCATTCAATGAGTCTATTGGAATCTTTTAAATCAATCCGAGGGCTCCAACTACAATTGGAATTTTTGATGTTCTCATACGCCAGATTTTTTTAGATTCAATGTCCTTGTATTTTGATAGCTTTCTGAAGATCTTCAAAGCTACATTGCAGTCTGCAGGGAGTTCCATATCAATAAGGAGGCACATTTTTGTTCGCAGTCTCTAAACATGATGTGAGGGCGATCTTTGATTGTTTTGTCTGTGTATTATTATTATTATTATTATTATTATTATTATTATTATTATTATTATCATCCTCATATATGCGAAATATGTCTACACTGTTCTCCACTGTCTTTGACACATGGCACAATGGATAAAGGCTTTGGTTAGATCCAGTGACAGGACCCAAAGATTGTGAGTTTAATACCCGGTTAAGGCAGTGGAGAACTTTCAGAGGGAAATTAACAGGAGATAACTGATGACTGACATCCATTAGACATGGCACGTGGAATTAGAGCAGTCTACCCCCGTGAGCGAAATAAAGGGTTCAGTTCGACATTCCAACCACCTGAAGAAGATCAGAGCGTACAACGGCTGAAAAGTTGTAATAAATATGCCGACAAAGATGAGGACAATAGTCCGAATAATGTAAATATGCGAAATCATATATACATTTTCATAAACCAGAATAATGTTAATAATTAAACTTTTTGTTCTCTGTTTATATTTTTATCCCTTTTGTTAATAATTATCTCACATTGTGATAATAGAAGATATGCCAAAAAAGATGCCATCTTGCAAGAACCTTGACAGAAACATAAGCAAAAACACAAATAAATTAAATGAAATTCCATTGAATATATTCCCAAGCACATGTAAAATAAATAAATTTAAAAGTTTAAAATTTCAGCGTCCCCTCCCGTTCTGGGACTTCCCCATGCATACTGACAACATTAACAAGCCAAGTTAAAAGTATATTATAACAATAACGAATTAAAAAAAAAAAACCTAAATGTTATCTCATTGATATGGCCATATCGTTTGATAAAAAAATGATCTCAGCAAAAGAATTTGACAATATTTCAAAAGACAAGGAGCTCGAAAAAGAATTCTGGAACGTGACATGTAAATGCAACAAATGTTTCAGTAAAAATAAGAACACTAGATTATTAATAATACTTGTACATACTACGTGCAATATGCGAAGTTGCACGCTGGAGTAATGGATAGCGGCTCGGATTGAGGAATGGGAGGGCCGAGTTCGAATTCAAGTCGAATCCATTACATTCACTTACGTGCTTATACCCTTTGTAAAGGTATGAATCCTCTTCTACTCTGTGACTAAATAGCAGGACAGACCGGGTTCTATAGCTGTGGATGGCAACTGGTCTACCACAGAAAGAGATGGCAAGCTACTGAGGGAAAAAAGATCACGTATCTTTAGATACATGATCACCTATGTGTGTATCACGTAATTGATTGTACAGCCAGAAAACGAGATACAAAATATTGTTTTCATGTGCTCCACTCACATACTCTCTCTCAATGTAAATTGCTCAATAGCTTTCAACGGCTAAAAGACTTGGTAACGTATTATATCAAACCGAAAGTCAGAAAAACTGGAAATAATAATGGCGGAGAACGTATTTTTAATTTTTATATTATTAATTTATTAAAAGTATTTTCATCAGGAAAATTTAATAAATAGTGATATGAAAATTTAATAAATACTGATATGAAATTGAAAGTATTTCAACGAGTTCAACTTTTTTCTCTCCACTTTTTAATTATTTTTATATCGTTTTTATTTTCTCCATCATTATATTAACGTCGACAAGTTATTTAAATTATTGAACATTGCGCATTATCATTATAGTAGTAGTAGTAGAAATAGTAGTTGTATTATTAAACACATCTGATGCTTGAGTACTACTACTAGTAGTTGTTGGATATAACCAAAACCTGTGTAGTTAATATTTTCAAATTAGACTATCACTAATTTATCAAGGACAATAAATTTCCGTTCTCTCCTGAAAAGCCTCAAGCATTCTCAAGGTAAGAAATTAATAATTAATTGCGAAATTACATTATCCAAAACACTGTAAACAGAAGAATAAAAACCTGAAAGAATCGATGAGATTTTCAAAGTTAACAGATACAGTTTTATCAGATTTTAATGCGTCGAAAATTTTCCTTATTAATTTTATTAAAGAGAAAATATGAATAGCGAAACGCTTTTCCGTGATTATTTGAACACACACACACACACACACACACACACACACATATATATATATATATATATATATATATATATATATATATATATATATATATATATATATTAAAGCAATTGGGTTTGGTGAAAATGTTTAATATTGGTCTTTAAATGTTTAAGATTTATATTAATGTCCATGTATGCATCTATATTAAACGAAATGGTTTCCGTAAAAACGTTCTAATATAGATCATATTTGTATTTCTATAGTAATCGAATTGAGATGCTTAAACATTATTAATACTGACCAAGTATCTCTTTATGGAAGGTCAATCATTTATACTGAACATTTTGGCTTTATTACAGACCTATATTCCTAACCAAACATTTTAAGGCGAATTTTATTCAAATCTACATTGAACAAACCGGTTCGCTTACAAACCTGTACATCTGATCAAACACCCCTATATTTAAGGCGAATCTTACTCACATCGGTATTGAACAAATTGGTTTTAATTGAAGTAAATTAATAGTCGCTAAACAACATTACACTGCGGGCCAATCATTTGAAAATTTATATTAAATAAAATAGTTTTCTTCAAAGTGTTTAATACTGATCAGACCATCTTATATTGACGATCTCTCCTTTTTAAAGTACCATATATTTGTCTCGGCCCAGGAATGACATAAGGAGGAAACTTATTTCATGCCTTTTGTGATTCTTTGATGTACTGTGGTTATAAATCAGATAATTGAACGAGTCAGCGGTCTAGCCATGCATGCTTAAAAGGGGACAGATGTATCGATTGTTCCGGCCAGGTAAGTTGTAATGACATCTTTTAGAGCATTTAAATACACATGCATCACATTTGCAAGCATTTTCCTCATTGATACATTTACAGGAATGGCAACGGAACAACTTGAACAATAGGCTGCTCTCAGGTGTTTCATTCGTAAACACCAAACACACGTATAACATCACACATTATCATCACAATGTCTAGGTCTCTGGGTTGTGGGGAAATACACTCTGGAAGATTTCTCGCTGTATACATTATAATTTAATACGGAATAAAAAAAAAATTAGTATTACAAGAATGATTGAAAGAAGAGTTTAATAAGGAAACCAATTATATTTTTTTTTCTTTTGTAGTTTTAATAAATTTCATTTTATTTTATTATCAACATGTTTCTTCTTGTATATGCCATGTTCGTTTTGAAAGTTGTCGAACATGGCTCTCCACAATTTATTATCCTTTGGAGCTATTAGTAAACTTTGTCTTTACGCTAGTTTTTCTAAATCATGTTCTATCTATTAAACATGATTACTAGGTAGTTTGCACGTTGCTGTCCTTGGTACATCTTGCCATCCAAACACTCTTTCGTCATTATGCGCCCTAGAAATTTCAACTGTCTCTGTCTGATGTTAAAAATGTCCGTTTTGTTTCCATTGTCTCTAGAACTTCGTTGATATTCAGATGTTCGGTCCCTGGTATTCTAAGCATCCTTTTGCAGAAGCACATTTTTATTTCCTCAAGTCTCATCCTAATCTGTAAGGAGATTGTTCAACATTCACTGATAGAAGAGAACCGAAATTTTCTAAGAGTTTAGTACTCATTTCTTTGTTTCTAACGAAACTTTCCCACAGGCATAAATGATAAGAATTCTTCCAAGGAGAAAACTCAAAAATATATATAATATTCTTGTGGTTGCTAAAGCCGTTGCACCAGTAAGAGTAAAGGTTATGATAATATTAGCCCTTTACTTCAAGGAAATATTTGGCATATACTGACTGAGCAGTGTTTGCTACCCGAGTTACGTTTTTCTTTATTTCATGGGCATCGCACTGGTATCAAAGTGTAGTATCTGTTCTCCTTATCGCTAAAGACATTATCTGTCTCCTTATAAGAAAATATTCGGTATTTTTGACCGAGCAGCCAGTGCTATCTTCGATTAAAATTCATAAGATCCTTCTGTTTAAGCAATTGTTCAGAATCCGCTTCAATATCGGATGTCTATCCAGGCTGCTAAATATTTGCTATCATTCTTTACAGTGTTGACGGGAGTTTCCTTCCTAACCTTTTCTTTGAAGTAGTGTGGAATGTCAACATCTTTATTATGTTATTAATTTCTCTTCGTGTTACATGTGCCATCCATTTTAACTGCTGCAAGTGCTGTTGAAAGTCCTCAGGTTTTGTGGTTTCTGTTATTTGGGACAGTTCTTTGTGATTCTGTAGCGCCAGTCCATAACGTTCACAGAAGAATGGTCGTAACTAAGACATATAGGTAGCTTTTATCTGGAAGCCATTTTCATCATTGATCTGAGATAACGATTCTATTCAGCTTACTGTTAAATTTTATATACTCGCATTCTAAAGCAATCATACTTTGTTTCTAACGAAGAACTCACCTTTCCAAGATTAACGCTACATGCCTTGCATAATCTAAGTTTTTCTTTTTTTAAATCACACTCTTTTCAACCAATGATATGATATTTGATCTGAAAATGAGAGTATAGCGTAATCTGTTAAAATAATAATCACTTCGACGCTTAGATATAATTTGCAATAGTTAGTAATCAGCATACTTAGAATTTCTGTTCAGTAAAACATTGTAAAGTATTTCTACTATTAAGACTGTTGTAGTAGGCAAAGTTTAATGCATGAAATAAAATAAAACTAATTATAAATCTCCTGAAAATATCACCTATTTATCATTCCCTTAGTATCCGAATAACATTAACACCGGCAATTGTCGACTAAACAGTTATTGGACCATTCAAATTAGATGAAGGAATTAAACTGAACTATTGCGATTTTTAAAACAAGATTTTCTTTTTTAAGACATTTTTATGTTTATACATTCTTTTTATAGATAAGAAAAAACATAAAAATGTCTAAAAATAATGTTGTCGGTCTTTGTCCATTTAATAATGTGTGACGTCATTTGTATACATTTGGAGCAGATATCAATGTACGTGAGAGATTCATGGAAGATTGAAGTTTAAAGGCAGTACATTTGACCTTGCTAATCGAATGATTCTCTGTGGCTCGATCGGTTAAGAGCACGTCAGGCTAAATGACGGTTTAGTATAGGATACAGGTTCGATTCCTGTCGGAGGTCGAATATTTTCTATGAAGATTTCTCGGACATTCAGGCCGGTAAATGTTACTAATGCTGTTTATTATAAAAAAGAGCATTTACTTAAATATTTGTATCTATAAAAAGAATGTATAAACATAAAAATGTCTTAAAAAGTAATTGTCGGACTTTGTCTATTTCATAATGTAAGACTCTCTTTGTATGGTACAAGTCTCACTCCCGTCGTTTCAAATCGAAATGTGTAGCTATGTACGATAATTCTCCTTCTTATGTAAGCTTCCAAGTGAATTGTTTGAGTATAAAACATTTACAGGAGAGAAGATAATGGAATGGCCATCATCAAACTCTGATCTGAATCCGATCGAAAATTTATAGTCAGTTGTGAAGATGAAATTATATGTAGGTGGAAAA
>OZ038481.1:126305098-126360098 GCA_964036315.1 Acanthosepion esculentum
ATTTATAAATATTGTCTTTTCTACAGGTTAACTCAGAGACATTTTCATATATATATACATATATATATACATATATATATATATATATATATATATATATATATATATATATATATATATATATATATATATAAACAAATATATGTATTAAACAAAACAATTTTACAATAGACATAACATTTGTGTGTGTGTAAACATTGGTTTCTGTTCTTAGATGAATGTTCGTACGTACGTGTATGTGTGTATAATTGTCATGGCGTCTCCCACAAAATTGAAGACGCGATTCTTCTAAGAGAGCTTACATTGTAGTCGCATTGTAGAACGAGGCGAGAAGTTGCCCAGTATTTATAGTACATGGAGAACGACCCCTAGTAACAATTTGGGAATTAAGGAGGAGCTAACTCCGACAATAGCATGTGGAGTTAGGTACTTTGTAGAGCCGTGCAGGGATCCGACAATTTTACTTGCATCTTTAGTATATATGAGATCCACTTGAGGTCATGTTTGAGGCCCAGTACTCTATCAAGGTATGGTTCTATCTTGAGGGGACTTCCGCTCATCATTGCTGGCTGTAGTTCGGGGTCCGTATGCCGGTGATGGAATGTAACTAGTTGTTTTTTTATACATCTAATGTAACCAAATACATCTAATGTAACCAACAAGTTTTTCCCCGCGGAAATTAGTGCTAGATCCGAAGAGAAGTCAGCTGCCAATCTCTGACTGTCTAGAGGTTTAGATGTACATCCGTATATCATAGTATTATCTGCATAGATGTTTGTGTGTGTGAGTGTGCGTGAGCGTG
The DNA here is from genome assembly GCA_964036315.1 of Acanthosepion esculentum. Lineage (NCBI taxonomy): Eukaryota > Metazoa > Mollusca > Cephalopoda > Sepiida > Sepiidae > Acanthosepion > Acanthosepion esculentum. The sequence continues at coordinate 126,305,901 of OZ038481.1, forward strand.
TGTAGTGTTGTGTATGTAATTTTGTTTTGTGTGCGTCTATATATTTGTGTGGATAGAATCCACATAAAAAACTCATAGAAAATAATGTTTTTGAATAGTTTTCCAATGTTTATAAGATTTGTATGACTAAAATATCAGTCAAATTTGTAGTTTTTTTACTTAATTTAATCGGTTTAAACAGTAATTCCAATTATAACCAGAAGTCTTTAACTAAAGACTATAGGGAAAAGCATATCGTACAATAAAGACCAAAATACTTTCACTGGTTATTGTATACAAAGAAATTATTCTTACCTAGCAATTCACAAGAAAAACTTGGTTTGGTAAAACAAGTGAATCTTGAGTAATAGAATAATAACGTATTTAATGTTGAGACGTATGGTTTTATAAGGTGTGCACCTTTATCTACAGACATTCAGTAAGTAAGCGTGGCCCCCAAATCAAAGGATTATATTTTTTTTTTTACTGAAAGCAGTTTCCCAGATGATAGACTCCAATTCCTTCACTTTGTTCCTGACCAAAGTTCAATTTGGTAAGCAATAAAACCATAAATGTGAACTTTCAAATGTCAAATCAAAATCAGTCTAGATTGTCAAATGGTTCAAGAAACTTTGTATTGTCGCGTGCATTTTTAACTTATCTTCCTGTAATGTGTACTTGGTAATTCTTTTGACTTTTATGCAGTGCATTACGGTCAAGTGATTGTTATACGTGTCTGATACATTCGATTCTGAGCGATATTGCAAAGGATAAGACTTATGTACATTCATTGTTATATCTGCGTGGATATATTTGATTTGTCGAGTTCAAACGATATTTTATCAGGCAAGATTCTTTAAATATACCATGCTCACACAACTATATATAGGTGTGTGTGTGTGTGTGTGTGTGTGTGTGTGTGTGTGTGTGTGTGTGTGTGTGTGTGTGTGTGTGTGTGAGTAAAAAGAGAGAGCGAGGGGACGAGATAGAGATAGATAGATAGATATGAATAGGTGGGATAGATAGATAGATAGATAGATATAGAGAGAGGTGGAGAGAGGGAGAGATAGTGAGAGAGAGAGATGAATCTGGATGTGCAACAGCTGAATTGAAAATCAAAAATATAATACAAAATTAAGCTAAGAGACTTTTTTATAGAAAACAATGCAAATTATACATACTAATACTTGCTATCTAAATATACTATAGGTTTGTAGTAGTAACTTTAACCTTTTCCATATCCACTTGCAAATTCCAGTTTTTATCTCTGCTACACACACACGCACCGGCACACACGCACAAACACCGACACAAACAGAAAACACAAACACATACACCCAGACACACACACATTACTTATATATATATATATATATATATATATATATATATATATATATATATATATATATATATATTTCGGAGGAGCTTCTTTCTAGCGACGCAACGTGCTACGTTGGATATTTATCATTTGATTCCTAAAGATATATATATATATATATATATATATATATATATATATATATATATATATATATCTGTGTGTGTGTGTGTGTGTGTGTGTGTGTGTGTGTGTGTGTGTGCAGAAAAATAGGAAAGAACACGTTAGGTAAATAATCCGGAGTTCTTTAGTATTTTTGTTTTGATTTTTAAAATGACAGTACTCCATACAGAAGTAGAGCTTATATTATAATATTTTTGAAACATGAGAACTCTTATGTAGCGAAGGAATCATATTGTTTTTTAAATATATATATATATATATATATATATATATATATATATATATATATATATATATATATATATATGTAAAACATGATAAAACATACTTTTAAGATATGTTATACGTGTGTATTAAATGCTCAATATCAGGAATAGCGCGTAAGTAAATATGAAAGTCGACATTGAAGTCAGTACCCAGACACGAGTGTATGTCTCATGATAAACGCAATCATCAGGTCATGTCGCACGATTGCGTTTAGCATGGAACAGACTGTCGCCACTGATAGTTAACTTGAAAGTCCACTTTTACACACACCCACACATATATACATATATATATATATTGTGTGTATTTAGGCATCATTTTTTCATTAATACATGTTTCATTAAATAATATAGATAAGTGTTGTCTATATATTTTATGTAAGTTTTTTTCATATAGTCTGATAAGCTTAATAACATTATCATTAAACAATGAAAGAAAATCACAATATTGATACATATTTTTTTTAATCCAATCTAAGCTTTCGGCTTACATAAGCCATTATCAAAGATGACAATTACACAATATATTTAAGCAATACACGAACAAGAAATTGATGATAGTCTTATTTGTTTACATGGATGATTTCCAAGCAACGATAAACACGTGCATATAAAACGCTGAAAGCGAAAAGCGCACATCAGCTCATGACGTCACACATGACCACGCGAGAGTGAATCCGATGAGTATTGAGTATGGAAAGTCGTTGATATGAACCAATGACTTCTGTTACTAATTATAGGCATTTAAGGATATTTGTGGAGATTTCATAGTTTATTTTGTTCAGGTTAGCTTTCAACTGTTTTATGTATATAGCTTCAAGAATTTTTAGTTTTTGTTTATTGTTTTCATGTTTAAGTATAGTTGTGTTTTCGACGGGGATTTTCTGGAATTGTGTATGCGGCCAGGCATGTTGTTTTAAATGCCTAAAAATGTTAGAGTTATCATTCAAATGTAGTGTCAAGCGTCGTGAAAGCGAGTTTGTGGTGTGACCAACATAGATATTATTTAGTTCGTTGGAGATACAATCTCCCAAAGGGCACTTGAATTTGTAAACTAAGTTGTTTTTTTTTCAAATCGCTAACCGGGGGAGAAGAATCATTGCGAATAATTGAGTTGGATATACTAGATTTTGTGTAGTATATAATTAACTTAATTTTTTTGCTAGGATCTGTTGTAGATATGTTAGTATTTACTAATTTTTTTAGTATATTTTCATATTGTTTATAATTAGTATGCATTTGATTACGATATAGGAGATTAATATATTTGAGATTAGTAGAAGTAGTATTATGTACTATTTGCTTAGTATTGAGATTTCTAAGAAAGCATCTTATTTGTTCATCAATTATATAGTTTGGAAAACTATTATTAACAAGTGTTTGAAAACATGAAAACAATAAACAAAAACTAAAAATTCTTGAAGCTATATACATAAAACAGTTGAAACCTAACCTGAACAAAATAAACTATGAAATCTCCACAAATATCCTTAAATGCCTATAATTAGTAACAGAAGTCATTGGTTCATATCAACGGCTTTCCATACTCAATACTCATCGGATTCACTCTCGCGTGGTCATGTGTGACGTCATGAGCTGCTGTGCGCTTTTCGCTTTCAGCGTTTTATATGCACGTGTTCGTTGCTTGGAAATCATCCATGTAAACAAATAAGACTATCATCAATTTCTTGTTCGTGTATTGCTTAAATATATTGTGTAATTGTCATCTTTGATAATGGCTTATGTAAGCCGAAAGCTTAGATTGGATTAAAAAAAAATATGTATCAATATTGTGATTTTCTTTCATTGTTTAATGATAATGTTATTAAGCTTATCAGACTATATGAAAAAAACTTACATAAAATATATAGACAACACTTATCTATATTATTTAATGAAACATGTATTAATATATATATATATATATATATATATATATATATATATATATATATATATATATATATATATATATATATGTATATGTATATATATATATATATATATATATATATATATATATATATATGTATGTGTGTGTATGTGTGTGTATATATATATATATTTTTTTTTTTTTCATTAAACTTTTACTACTTATGTACAATATGTTTTGGTCCGGCCAATACAAATATATTCCAAATATTTGCAATCGAATTTTTTAAACATTTTTTTGGTTATCTCTAATGCAGATCTTTTAAGAGTCAGAGGTTTGATTTGTATTTTATAATGGCAAGGAAAGCACCATCCTCGACATTTCATCCTGCCCAATTCCTCTAACGGAAAAACATGTGTAGTACAAAGAGTTACCACATTATCTCGTAATTCAACCTGCTATCTCCTGGATTAAATTGCAATACGCCAGCATATCATTTGTTTGGCAAAACGATTTCTAATACTAATTGTAAGAAAAGTAAATATACGTCTCTCTAATTATACAAAAATAAAAAAACGAACTTAAACAAATTCCTAACTCTTAAAATACGAAAAGGAATGTATACAAGAAGTAACGATATATGGAACCAATGAAGATTCTCATTTACCATTCACTAGAATGTAAAGGCACCATAAATAAAAATTTGGGAATATGGCAAAGTTGACAAATTTACGTTAAGCGTTTTCTTGAAAATAGCTAGATCCACGATTGGCATTGTTTGATCTCAAACATTTGAACAATGTCTATACACATTGGATCCAAACATACAAATCTCATACGTGTACACAAAACCATTTAAAATGGATGTTAAATAAATATATTGTCATTTTTCTACACTTGATCTGGTCAAATGATTTCTATTACTATTTGAATTGTTTAGTTAATATGAACGCACACAAAAAGGGTTTTGTTTTTTAAATTATAATGAGTTTTAATGCATAGTGATACGGCAAGCGTAAAATCAGGGTTTTTGATAATCTATCAATAAACACTACATAGTTATACGAACAACTAACGTAATTATAATTCTGAGCAGAATCAAGAACATCAAATCTTTCTTATTCAAGAATGCTCTCATCTTATCTACAAGATCAATATTAACACCTGCAGCCAGTTCGATGATACTCCTTCTATCCGAAAAGATAAAATCTGTCAATAAAATCTTTTCGATATGCTTAAAGCAATCTATATTACTTTTAAGCAGCTGTCTGACAAACATCGAAAATAAAGCTACTGAATAGATTGGATTTTTTTTCATAAGATTATATATGCACGTGTGTGTGTGTGTGTGTGTGTGTGTGTGTGTGTGTGTGTGTGTGTGCGCGCACGCGTATACGCGTTATTGGATTCATATTTTTCACGTATTTTTTTTTTAAATTTGTGTGCATAATCGTGTTTGGCTATCTGTATGCGCGTGTAAGTAACATCTTGTGATATGAATCTGAACAAAATATCATGTCCAGTATTTCCTTACAGCATCGGCTTTTCTTCGAATGAAATTTTAGAGCCTGCGCTACACTTGTATTTTTCTCTCAGGCCTATTTCTTTCTTACCTTTAAAACTTATAGTGATCCAGCTGACGGATTTTATTTTATTTTTTTAAAATTAAGTGGTAATAAATATATGTAGATTTTCGTAAATCCATTCAGACTATTAAAGCTTCTTTTTTTTCCAACTATTGAATTAAATTTGTCCTATCGAAACAAACAATCAAATTTGAGACAACAGATAGGCAAAGTATTAAAACATTCCATATGTATAAATAAAAGTCGAGATAATAAAACTTTATTGCCCGGAGAAAGACACCCGAAAGCAGACGACACTTCAACAGTCATGATCATCACTTGAATTATAAAAGAAAAAGTCACAATAACAGTGGTTTCTGTGTGTATGCGTGTGTATGTGTATGTGTATATATATATATATATATATATATATATATATATATATATATATATATATATATATATATATATATATACGATCGTGTATATTTATAGGAGAAAATAACACAATATCGGAAAAAACTGCAGGTTGATATATATATATATATATATATATATATATATATATATATATATATATATATAATGTTTGTTGATAATTGGTAGGGATAAGTTCAAGGAGCACATGAAACCAAAGAAACCTCAATATAATAAACAGAGCAATATAATAATCATTATTACAGACGAACCGTAAAAATCTCTTCGGGTTTATATTAAAACCTATTAAAAAAATTCGGTTTGAAGTGATGAATATTTTTATATTCATGAAATATATTATTACCGAATAGATTTTTAAGGATCGTCTTTAATTATGAAGCCTAATACTGATAATTTAGATGTCGATAAAAAAGAAAAAGTAAACATCTGATTTCATATTGCGAGCTACTACATATTACACATAGTGCATATCCTTATATATATATATATATATATATATATATATATATATATATATATATATATATATATATATATATATATGCTCCTGAAAAATCTATTTCGGTTGAGCTCTCTGGGGAGGAAATGTGAGTTTCTAAACAGTGACTATGACTGCTATTAATGCAAGACTTCCGTAAAGCGAATCGAGTTCTCTCAGTCACTCTGTGTTTGTCTATAAATAAATACGCTTAAATTCACCTTCATCCCTGCCGTATGCCAACGGCTTATGGACAGAATCTCAGTTTGACGCCAATTCCGCTGGGTTTCGATCCTAACTAGAGTCAACCTGACGTCTAGACACACTGATGAGCTCGAAGACAGCAAAACAGTCTGTGAATGATTATATATATATATATATATATATATATATATATATATATATATATATATATATATATGAAAATAAAATATGTCTTACTAGTGGAACTTTATGAGATTAAATTACCTAATTATGTACTTCTGCCAAATATTAGAGTGAAGCTTCCTGGACATTTTAACTATGTAAGTCAAGGATTAGCTGCCACTACTAGGAACCCCTTTACCTACGACGGGGCAGAAATATTTTGGCCTCTTGTATTTACTATTCGGATCACTATTCTGAGGTTACTATTCGAGCGAGTATTATCGAACAAGTACTATTACTGAGAGATTAGTCGAAGGCGTCTGACACCAAGTATTGTTCAACGGCGCACTATAGTTGTATCTGCGATTACAAAGTCTCTACTACAATGAGCATTACGAAAGTGACAACGTGTATTCGTTGATATTACAAAAGTGACAACGAGTGTTCGTGGATATCGCAAAAATATGTTTGGGGGCAACCTCTGAATTTCGAAGAATCAGCTAAATATTAAAGCTTGCTTGTCTTTTTTTTAAAGTAATTTAAGGGTACACTTCAGGCCAGATGGCTTTTCTCTTCATGAAATGTTTTATCATGTAACCAATAACTTTTATTTCTTGAAGTTGGCTGCTGTTTATCTCGCAAGATAAAGGTTTCACCCAGTATGTTCGAATTCCTGTACTTTGGTGATGAGACTGGCGTAACATTCCCAGGGCGCCGGCCTCGGTGATGGTATATAGAGGTCGTACGTTACCGAAACCAAATGGAACAATTCTCGGTCGTAGCGACAAGATCCAAAGGAATTCTGAGGATTAAATTTCGAGCTGGTTTGGCTGCAGGATTTGCCAGTGTTGAAAAACATCTGATTTCAAGGACCAACTTGGAGATTTCTGTCTGGAATTTCTTCCAACTCTTTTTTCTCTGTTTGAATAGGCCCGCAACGCAGCGGACTTTTTTAATTAGGGTTTTCTTTCCTCTAGATCAACTGCATCTCCGGGCTAACGTGCTCAATCTACACGTAGCAGACGATTATGTGGCGCCAGTGTTTCGTCTTTGCTCCTTTGCCTTTGAGTTGGATTTGCCAGAGTCTATCTATTCAATAATAATAATAATAATAATAATAATAATAATAATAACTAGAAATTTTCAAGCATACATACTAATAATTGTGTTAGACCAAAAGGCAGATTCTGTGATAAATATCCAGAAACAATTGATCATCTTTTATCAGGTTGCACAGTATTGGCACCCACTGAATATAAAACCCGGCATGACAGAGCGGGCCAATATCTGCACAGGAAAATCTGATTTTTTTACGAAAAGGAAACTGAAAGAAATTGGTATGAACACCACCCAGAGCTAGTTAAGGATATAGAAACTGTAACAATTTTTGGGGACTACGCCATGCACACAGACAAAACAATCAAATGTAGACGGAAATTGTTATTAGAGACCGCAAACAAATTGCCTCCTTATTGATATGGCATTCGCCGCAGACTGCAATGTATCTTTGAAGATCTTCAAAAAGCTATTAAAATACAATGACCCTGAAATCGAAATCTAAAAAAATGTGTCACATGAGAACATCAACAACCCCTGTTGTAGTTGGAGCCCTCGGATTGATTGGAAAAGATTCTAATAGATTCATTGAATTGATTCCTGGTAGCCCATGCCTTAAAGAAATACAAACAATTGTATTGAAAGGCTTTATCTATGTAAAATATGTGTGTCTGTGTTTTTTTTTTCAATTGGTCAGTGGAAAATATCATGCCACCATTTCTGACCTTAGGTCTCTCGTCGGGACCCGGAAAGAAATTAGTATACTCCAAAAATCAAAAGAAATGAAATAATAATAATAATAATAATAATAATAATAATAATAATAATAATAATGCCTTATTGATATGGCAGTCCCTGCAGACTGCAATGTATCTTTGAAGATATTCGAAAAACTGTCAAAATACAAGGACCTTGAAATAGAAATCTCAAAAATGTGGCACATGGGAACATCAACAATCCCTGTTTTAGTTGGAGCCCTTGCACTGGTTGGAAAAGATTCCAGTAGGCTGATTGAAGGGATCCCTGGAAGTCCATGCCTCAAAGAGATACAAAAAATTGTTCTGACAAGTACAGCCCACACTTTACGAAGGGCTTTATCTATGTAATTATTATTTTTTTAATTTTTATTTTTTTTGCAGTGGAAAGTGTCATGATGCCATTTCTAACCTTAGGTCCCTGGGCGGGACCCGGAAAGAAATGTGTAAACGCCAGATATCAAAGAAAACAATAATAATAATAATAATAATAATAATTGGTGGCATGTAGGTCCCACCCTTTTACTGTTGAAATAGTTCGATGTAACCGCCACTTCTACTCCAACAGTTGTTTTTTCCCGCATTTGTAAACCATTCTTCCATTTTCTTGCTTTAGTGATAATTCTATCACGATCACGATCCCGTAACTCAATAGGGTTGTAGGGGCAAACCACGTTCTGCGGTTGTAGCAGATGTGGCGTGTCTTCGTCAAGAGAGCCTGACGGAGCTCAACCATCTCCAGGCTGGTTTGAAAATAGGGATTTCCTTCTCCTAGACTGGTTGACACCCAAAGCCATAGAACCCAGTCTGTTTACTATTTACCGAGATAAGATACAAACCTTTTCCATAAGTTAAAATTAAGGAACTCGACTGGAATTCAAACTCTCCAATTCCTCAATCCGAGCCGTAATCCATTACACTCCTGATAACTAAAAACTTCAAAAATTTAAATGCAACGTCAATCACCATCTTCTGTCATATTAAACCCTGTTCATCTTCTGTCCTTTCCTCAATCTTCACTATTCTCAGGGTTTCGTTTCCCTTTCATTCAATGTAACCACCTGCGTACTAGTGGCATTACTGTCTGGCTTGGGGTGAAAGTATTTTGAAAAAGAAAAAAGAAGAATACAAGTCTATAATCCGAGAATACTGTACAGAACTCACTGCAAGGAAAGACGTAATATTTCAGAAGATATTCTGATGTAAAATAAACAACCGACTTTAAATAAAATATTTATTGGGGGTTTATTGCTGAGCAGAAAATATTATACTGCCTTACTTTTGTTTCTATAATTTCCGCCAAGAATTAACATCCATTCTTTTTCAGTGTTATCTCCATTGCTATTTCTATCAAGTCCATCCCAGTACCTGTTGGTTGTTATTGCATTCAAGCGCCAATGACGTCTACAGCCAGCGAACAAAAGTTGTACCGGTCATTGAAGATAACTTTTAGACCTACCCTCCAACCTTTTGATAAGTTTATTAGCATCACGCGCCGTGTCATTCCTGCCGCCACTCTAGACGCCTCTCCCTCAAATCAAATTCTATTTTAGGCAAGAAAAACCAGACAATTTAGAGAGATGCATCATGAAAAAATGATTTTATTAGAAATATGCACACAACGTTATGCGTTGCCATTTACAGGCACTGTTATAGCGAACTAGCCAATAGGTTAACACATACTAAACGAGGAAGTGTTTATGCCAAAAGCAGTGCATAAAAATTTAAGCTTTTAGAGAATTTTCACGTGTGATTGATTAAAGGGATTTTAGATTAAAAAGCCTTTAAATATATTTATGTTTTTCTATTTACCTCTTTCACATAGTCGATCTTTTATCTGGCTTCATAAGCACCTTGAAACGATCTACTGCCGTAACAAGGTCAGCGCTACCAGGCCTTGCATGTGCTGGGGAGATAACTCTATATTTGAAAATTACAGACATCACAACCGAAAAATAATTGGTCTATTATAGATAGATAGATAGATAGATATTAATGAAATGGGATAGATAGATAGATAGATAGATAGATAGATAGATAGATAATGAACAGTGATGGACAGATAGATGATGAACATAGATAGATAGGTAGATAGATAGATAGATAGATAGATAATGAACAGTGATGGATAGATAGATGATGAACATAGATATATAGGTAGATAGTTAGTTAGATAGATAGATAGATAGATAGATAGATAGATAGATAGATAATGAACAGTGGTGGATAGATAGATAATGAACAGTGATGGATAGATAGATAATGAACAGTGGTGGATAGATAGATGATGAACATAGATAGATAGATAGATAGATAGATAGATAGATAGATAGATAGATAGATAGATAGATAGATAGATAATGAACAGTGATGGATAGATAGAGGATGAACATAGATAGATAGATAGATAGATAGATAGATAGATAGATAGATAGATAGATAGATAGATAGATAGATAGATAGATAGATAGATAGATAGACTGAGTTATCCCTATTTCTTGTTAAGTTAATGCCTTTGTTCTATATTGTTAACAAAAATGACGCATGGTTTAAAAGATGAAACAGTGGCGTATTACGTAAATTTGCACCCCAAATAATCATCCTCTCTTCCAAAAAAAAATCGTTAAGGCTGCGACTGATATTTTCTAAAACCAGTTGCAAAGCTGAAGCAACTCTTAACAAAGCATTCATCACACATATAAAAGGCAATTTGCATCTATTTTTATATATTATTCTTTCCCAGTCGCTCTATGCATATTTCTATATAAAACAATGTCTGTGGATTGCTGGTGATATTTTGGGGAAATGACTATTAACTTTTAATTCAATACTTTATATATGCAGTTAAGGCCAGCTACTACTCATTTCCGAACACACTCTTTTACCAGAGCGGTTATCAAATTGGTAGTACAGAATCCTGCCTCCACCCGTGTTTTATACTGCAACCATAACATAACAGTTACATTTTCTGGGAGAGAACTCATAATCTGCTGTGATTCATTTTTTTAACAAGGTTTCCACGCTCACACTCTCGGTGACAATGTCTTGTGACTTTGTGCTTCAATATTATCAAGAAGTCACCTTCGTGCTTCAATATTGTGCGGAAGTCATCTTTCTTACAAATCTGCCGTGGTGAGATTCCAAACCTGGTCTCGTGAAAAAAAAAAAAAAAGCAAACGTGCCAACCACTTGGTCACATGTCGAAAGGCTGTGACATACAGTATAAATATATAGTAGGGATAAAAAGACAAAACTTACAGAAAGAATATTGGTTCAACTAACATATTAGTAATATTTGCAGAATTAATTTATCACCAAAATATGGTAATCTGACCGTAATTATAAAATAAATATAAATCCCATTTATAGCTCGTAATAATGCATATTTATTTCCCATAAAGCTTCTGATTGTTAGAAAATAACGTCTATTATGGATATGATTTGGAAAATCCGAGAAATAATGTTATACACTGAAGAAAGTCACCAAAACGGCTACTTGATGAAATGGCTTCTGAGATGAGGAAAAAAAAATCTTTAACAGCCATTTTCTAAAAATATATAAAACCTTCATTGATGACTAACATATTCTTTTATGAAATATTAAAAAAATATCTTACTACTAGATTGGTAACAACTCACATCTTTTTACTGTTAAAATATCTAGATGTACCTAAGTAATATTCTAATAATTTCTTTTCACGGACTTCTCATCTGGTGAACTCTCTTCCCATATGTTGCTTCCCGAGAATATACGATATTTAAAAAGTTAAATGAAACATAGCTGCCATTTTCTGTCTTCCAGATCTCGCTCTTTTCTTGTGCTTTCTACTCACTAACGTTTTATCGTTTCTGTCACTCTCAATAACACCTTGCGTATTAGTTGCATTATTGCTTTGCTTGGGATGAAATTATTTAAAACATATAGTGAGTTACATGGCCCGATATAGATTTTGGGTTGACATTCAACGTGTTGAAAGAACTCATTGATTGCGATTGTTTCTATAGATATATACAATATGAGGTAAGATATTCTTTAAATATATGTTTATATTAATAATTATTTTCATTCCGTATAGGTGTTTTCTTTTATAATATGGGGAATATCATTTGCTAGCTTCATTAACTTTACTTCTAACAAAGCATAATATTCCGGAAGTACGTATCACGAACTAGAAAATTCAGAGCAGCCAAATCTTTCGGATATTATAAAGTCACTATGCAGTTGCAAATTTACTTATATATATCGTCAGTCTTACGGAAGGATAAACCAGTTGAATAGTAATGTACACAGAATTAGGAAGTCATATAAATTTAAAAAATAATAAAATTTATGATTTAAATATGGTAGATTTTTTTTACAAGTAGATGAATTCCTTTTCACTGAAATTGTTTCTTCTTCGTGATAGTTTTCAGTAAAATCATCCCCTCACCCCGCCAAAAAAAATAAAATAATGACGTAAGTTATTCACCACCAAATATACTCTTAACATTCGTAACATAAAGTTCATAAAAAGTCTCTGCGGATCTAATTACGATCAGCAACATGAAAGAACATAGGAAACAATAATTTCGAAAGAATTAAAATGTTGAATAATTGGATTGTAATTGAAAGATAAATCTTTGTAGGAATGGACAGATTTAGTTGTGGAATTTATATTCTTACCAGCGTAAATACTCACGTATCTAATGCTGATTTACAAGTCAAGCATTTTACTCAACATAATCTCCGTACATTCATATTATTCTATTTACCGTTCGCTTTCAATGCGGGGCGGGTACGAAGGAAAAACGACGTTTGAAAACTTTTAGCAAAAGTGTTTACAAACATGAGCATGATATGGCAAAAAGCCGAAATGTTAATTAGACAGAAGTTGTTTCTCTGTAAAATGAACATTTGAATAACTTGGCTTTATTCGGCTTGAAAACATACAGAGGTAAATGTAACTGCTTAGAGACAAGAGAACAGAATTTATATTTACAAATATGCACAATATATATATATATATATGTATATATATATATATATATATATATATATATATATATATATATATATATATATATTCGTGGTCAATATATATATATAAATATATATATATATATATATATTGACCACGAATATATATATATATATATATATATATATATATATATATATATATATATATTCATGGTCAATATATATATATAAATATATATATATATATATATATATATTGACCACGAATATATATATATATATATATATATATATATATATATATATATAAATTCCCAAGAGGATAGAATCCCGGTAGAACTCAATGTACAGGACAGAGTAAGAATATAATATAAAAGGCCCAAACACTAATATTCCATGGTTATAATTTATTACATTGGAATCATAATCACGATCCAACTGATGATTTGGATTGTCATTACGATTCCAATGTAATACATTATAACCACTGAATATAATATATAATAATAATAATAATAATAATAATAATAATATATATATATATATATATATATATATATATATATATATATATATATGTATATGTGTGTGTGTGCGTGCGTGTTCAGTTTTCTCATAGCATTTTTCAGATTAATTATTTTACTTTCTATAATGAAATAATGAAAATGTTCCCTGACGACTTCATTCAAAGAAAAGAAATTAGAAAGAGCGATAATAGTTACTGCAGTTACTAATAAACTTATTTTACTCTTTTAATAGAAGTATTTTTATCAATGGAAATACTTGGTGAATGGATGCATAATATTTCCTTATAAGGAAATACCTAATATCACCGTACCATTAGAGAGGAGCAAAACAGACACTACACTTTGATTCCGTTGGCTGCTCGGTCAAATATGCTGAATGTTTCAGCATTAGGAAATGGCTAAATGAATTATCATTACCTATCAATTATATTTAGATCCTGTGGTAAACTTTGTACGTTCTGAGTCAATGAGTGTTTAATTTGTTAAATAATTTTATATTTCAAGAAGACATGCAGAGCAGATAAAAATGATTCAATTTAATCTGTTGTTACGTCCTTTATGACTTAATGTATCTTTTCATTGGAAGTTAAATACTCACGCAAAAAGCTTCTATTAACTGCAGAAATGAAATCGTTATTGATACAAAGTATTGTTTACTTATTATCAGTTTACACATTAAATTTTGGTGATAACGGTAATTAAATCCATAAATGTTATCAAATCAAATCCGGCATAATTCAACAGAAAATATAAGGAAAATTATATAGATGTCGAATTACCTATTTGTCTATATACCTATTTATCTATATATCTGTCTATTATTCTCCATATATATATATATATATATATATATATATATATATATATATATATATATATATATCAGAATCAATGAATTACATAATTATAATTATCAAATCATCCTAACAATTTCTATTATGTGTATATCATTGCTTGATCCGGCATCTAATGCTTCAGTTTGAGCGGCTTGGTGATAGTAGTCATGGCTCCTGCGAGCACAGTCCTATGGTTATAGAGAATTTCAGTTGAGTTACACCACGGAATATGTGAGCGAGCGCCGCTATATTGAGTTTGATTTGCTACCTCTTCGTCGCCGAGGCCCGTTGGAACAGTCGGTATGACTCAACTGTCAGGGTTTCAATTCTGTCCAGTGGTTTCTGCACTCTGTTGATGTTTCTTTCAGACTCAATGAATTATATATATATATATAAAGAATCCAAAACAAATGAAACCCCCCTCAATAATGGAAACATTGTTACTTAACCTATGACGACCCATGAGAATACAAATGATATTGTAATTCAAAATAACTTGATACTGATGGAATAAAATTCCGGTAATCCAAAATAAAATTCCTATAACCAAAAACAGTATCTGCACCAACCCTGTACTTATATATATATATATATATATATATATATATATATATATATATATATATATATATATATATATATATTGTGTATGTCACCAAGAAATGTATACACTCTTCCGGTGTATCTTTAATTATATTAGACATTTGTAAATATGCATATTTTTCTCACTTAAACCGTCTTTGCCTGCCCTTTTTAAAACTTCTTTCTGTTAAATTTTAATCCCTCCTTCATCTGTAGACCTTCCTATTCCTCTCTCGTCTGTTACTCCCCCCCCCCTTGGCTTTCATTCACTCTAGCATTCGCCCGACATTTTCATATATACACACTCACTAAATTTCATTTTTTATTCCCGGAGATGTTTTTTCTGTTTTCTTTTTGAATTTGTAGGTCTGAGGAATTGGATCGTATTTACGATTCCAATGGAATAAATTATGACTGTGGAATATTAGTATTTAAGTCTTTTTATTATATCCTTACTCTGTCCTAGACATTGAGTTCTACCTGGATTCTATCCTCTTGGAATTATTTTTTATACATTTATGTATGTATGTATGTATGTATATTTATATATGATTGCATATGTATGTGTATATTTACCACTAATATTATCAATATATATATATATATATATATATATATATATATATATATATATATATATATATATATATAGAGAGAGAGAGAGAGAGAGAGAGAGAGAGATGTTTTAAGAAGTAAATCTTGAAATTTATATAAAATTGTTCGGGAACATGAAAATGATTTTATTTTGATTGTTTGTTTTTTTGTTTTTTTTTTAGAAATAATACATTAAATGCATTAGCTGGTCGTAAAAGGTCAGACTCTACTTATACATTAATGAAAGTAGTTTTGAGTAAAAGCAAAGGTAATTCATTAAGGCGAAACTACATTGAAAGTTCACTAATTTCGGTAAATTTACGTCTAGGATCACACAATGTTTTACATTATTTCAGAAACAGCTCTGCTGATACAATTTGCGATCATTAAAACAATGACGATAAAAATCGAGGCCAAAATAAAAGTGATAAAATGCTTAACGAGATAAATTATTTATAATCATTTAGATTAAAGTTGGCCTGTGTCATTAACCGTTCGATGTAAACTGTAATCGGCATTTGTTTTATTTTCCCTCCATTCCATTTATACATAAGACAGATCCCATTTTTATTCTCAATCTGATACATTATAAGGTCTTTCCATTTTCTTATATATTTACAGGCTCTTGTATAAAAATATATCTATCCTTCCTTCATAATATTCATGTCTCATCTAACTGGTAACGTCCAGTTGCATGTGATATATGGTTCGGTAATTTTCGAATTTGTTCGCATCTCTCGTTCGACATTGTCTTTTCCGAACATTTTATCCTTTCCAGTGTTCCCCTATACCCACTTTTTCCTCTCACTTTCACGCTATGTAACCTCATGCGTACCAGTGGCATTACACTTTCGCTTGAGCTGAAATGATTAAAACAAATGTGTCACTCACAACACTTTGATTTTACTCTTCCAACTGAGTTGTACGAATTGTGTACTGTTGAGTACTTATAGAATCTATAAGTCGAATCCTTAAATCTCAGTTGAAAAGAATCGGAAGGAATTGTTCAGAGTAGTAGTGATAATATTCTCCATTTAAAATTCCAACAATTTGCTCTCTAAGACCTGCTACTTAATGAGCTCTTCTTATTTCACGGAAGGATCATATTTAAGCAATAGCTATTTGCAACCTTGTCAAACCATTCGATGATTCTGAGAACGTTTCTGTTAGAACTTACAGTCGTGACCAATCATTTTGCCGTAATCACTTCTTTTGACCATTATATTAGTCTTGGCAATTCTCCTTGTCGTAGCTCAGAGATTATGATTAGCCTAGCAGAAATTCTTGAAATGATTCCAGTAATTATTTAAGAACAAAGACTCGAGCTTTAAAAGAATTATGTGAACTATTAAATTAGAAACGTAGATAAATTTTATAGATATTTACTAAATTTAGATCTTGCCAAGGGATATGAGTAGAGAGTATACAGTGACAATTGCAATCTCTCTGGAGATAACAAGCTACATGATAAAATTCCTAAATACAAGCTAATCTTACTTTGCTTATAATGAATAAGCCGGCATGACCAATAAAACTCAATATGGCTTATTCAAACCAAACATTACATAAATCTATGAACAGAAATATTTCCTTACTTTAAAAATAAGTTCAGTATGATGTCCACCCGAATAATAATAGTACACACACACACACACACACACACATATATATATATATATATATATATATATATATATGTATGTATGTATGTATGTATGTATGTATGTATATATAGTTTTGTGCAAAATAATTGAAACAAACGTTTTACTTCCCTTGCTTCCACCATACGGTTAGTTTTAGATTCATTGGAGTGACTGAGTGTAATCGATTTCTATTTTTCGACATATTAGGTTATCTGCAGTGGCGTGTAGTAATATTTTCGGAGTGTATGATGAAATTTGTTTGGCCTAGAAAAATATTGCATCATCCGTAATTGCATCAGATTTTTATCACGCTCAGACACTATTTTCTCAATTGTCGATTAGTTGTCCTGCAGCCATTGTCTGCGATGGACGCTACTCCAAGGAAGCGTACGAAAATTGTATCGCTGCACGAACACACTGACAAGCCTTACCAGTGAGCAAATCAAAGTACTATAGACTGCCCCGGAATCTCTCTTGATTTAAATCCAATCGAGAATCTGTGGTCCATCTGAAGGAACGACTTCGTGCAATGGACAAACAAAGTAGTAATATATACACTGGGTTATGTTTCATTGGAAAAATACGAAAAAAGTAAATAATAATGAAATTATGCATTTTGTTTAAATACATTTACACAAGGATGTAGGGGAATTCGCTCATAATATGAAATTGAGCTACGATTCTCAGTATTATTACTTCACCATAAATATTTGACAGTTAACGGTAAATGAAAAGTTTCCGCGAGGACATCAACCTGTAAAAAAGCTTAAAGACTAATACTCAATATCTATTCGAGTAAATATTTGAAGCGTTATACAATGAAAGTTATTAAACAACCTTTGAGTGAAACAATATCCATTTAATCTGGTATGACAGCCCAAAGAGCTTGGAAGTTGACTATCTATAGTGAGTGTGAACCAAAATGTTTTGTTCTGGGACCAATATGGACAAGGAACTGTCCTAATCAAGTTAACTAGATGTAGGAGTTCAGGCTCTCTAGAGAAGATGGACAGTTTTGTCTTTTAATCAGTCCACCCAGATGCACGATACAAGAAGACACCCTTTCTGACACCTTTTTTGCCAACAGGGTCTAACCAGATACTAGACAAAGAGAGTTCAGAATTAACTTCAACTCGGAATTAATTTTAACTCGGAACTAAGGGTTAGGTTTAGGTTTTTTAATCGAGATGAAATTAATTCCCAGCTGAAATTAATTCCGAGTTGAAATTAGTTCCGAGTTGAAATTAGTTCCGAGCTGAAATTACTTCCGAGTTGAAATTATTTCCGAGCGGAAATTAGTTCCGAGTTGAAATTAGTTCCGATTTGAAATTAGTTCCGAGTTGATATTAGTTCTGTCACTCCTAAGACGCAGTGCTATATTTCTGATATAGCTATTCATTAGACATCATATGGCACTTATTACAAATGCGAAGATCGAACAAACTATCATAATATTTTTCTTATATACGTATGATGGCTGGGGGTTAAGAAAGCTCTCGAACCCTATCTAAAAAATTGGACGAGACATTGTAATAAGATCGTATTATAATTAAGAAAATTTATTTATATTCAAACTATATATAACAGCATAGGGAACACTCATTAATAAACTGTTTTCAAAACTTTCTAGTCTCATTTTATTTTCGTCCATGAAGAAATTGTTCCTTTTTCGATGAGACTGGACACAGCAAATTCAATCTTAGAATCGAATGAAGAAAGTTAAACTTTCAAAACATACTGCAATTTTCGGAAAAAGAAGTCTGTATAGATTGTATATTGTGATTGTATAGAGGGAGTGAAAAAACACATTTTAGGTTCCTTAATGACAGCGACGTTTGCTGATAGAAATAATGCTTGCATTGCAAGGATGAAAACATATTATTTATTGAGGCCATATTTTCCGGGTGTCTTGTTTGCTTGTTCTCTATTTTACAAAATAATCTTGATTCTATTTGACAGATTTTCCGAAGGGAAAATTTTGCATGTACATCACTAAATTTAAGACACTGATTTTCGGCGCTGAAAGAACTTTTTAAAATTCCTTCACTACTAAAGAACGTGAGTGAAAATGTCCCACATAATGCTGTTTCATTTAAGAATCATAATGAGGAGCTTACTATTTGTACGTAAATCGACCAATTTTCCACACTGCTGTCAGACAGCGAATTGACATTAAGCATTTTTAAACATGTCCAAACATGTTTATATTACCACTATTAGCAGCGCCACGCACTGGAAAACTGACCAATCAAGCATCGTCTATACTTAGCCGAAGACAAGATTTACTAATGCAATGTAGCCAGTGCCGGTTGAATTCAGTACAGAAACTTGTTAAACAAGTTTTCTCATATAGGTTTCGATTTCGTTTCGCACTCATTCGCAATTGGGGAACACAAAGTTCAAACTACTACATATCTGACCCAATAACCTTTATTCCAAACAAGGGAAGAAGGTGTTATATATATAGGATTTAACTAATTTTAATTTAATCTTGCATGAGACCACAAGCATTAGACATCTGGGGAGGATTACCAAACGTACTATACAGCAGCCATAGTGAAATAGACGAACTCACTAATAAGTGTTACAATTTTTGTGTACCGCTATGGACTAGTGAGGCAACCAAAATGAGCTGACTCATTTTATAGTCTACCAATAGAAGGTTAACCAATCAGAAGACTTCAAATATTCAATCCGACGTGTATAAAGGCGGCCATTTTGTTGTCTTCGTAATATCCACTGCTAACCTGTCGGATGAAAGACCTGAAGAACTTCGCTTTCCTACTCTCTCCGAATATTCACTGCCAACCTCTGATATGGAGGACCTTAACAATTATTGAACAACTGCTACTAGATATTGGTGTTGTTTCAGTGAACAAATTACTTACATTGATTTTCTACATTCAGACTACGGTGAACATGTTCAACAATAATTACTTTAAATCTTATATAAATAATGAATTCAGCTCACCTTAGTTTCGTTCATGGCTGTGTCACGCCCGTCGAGGAACGGATTCACTGTGCAATGGTACTGAGTGACGCTTAATTTTATTATATGGAGATCAACCAAAGTATAGCTTCCGAGTGGCACAAAAAAACGATGTAGATATAGAGCATGAAAAGGGCAAGCAGCACAGAGTATTCGTTGATATAACTGACATGTTGATAAAATCTCATAATATTCAATAAAAGAAAATTTCAGACAAATGAATGCACCAAATATTTGGTTTTCTTCTTATAAAACTTCATTGAATTTTGTGACCAACTTTCATTTCCATTTCTGATTGTTTGTTGCTATGTGACTCATCTGAAAAATAGCTAACCTTTTGCTTGACTGACTCTTCCATAATAGGAAAGAAATTGGAAAAAAAAATAGGCCAACTGGAATTTTTTCTCATCTCGTGCCTCTCCTTGGAATTATGTAGGTGTTGACATGTATTTGTCACTAGTAAAATGTTACACACAGGAATTTAAAAAAAATATATTTATTTTTGTATGAGAGGTATTTAGTTTGCTGACCGTACACGATTCTGAGTCGAACTTTAGGGCAGATCAATCCAAATTTACTCGTTTTTTCCTGTCACTGCTGCAAACATTAGGGTATACGTCTTAATAAAATGATGTGTTACGGAATCGGGACATTTTCTTGAGCATCAGATAATAAATATATGTTTTAACTCGCCACATCAGATGGCTACAGTAACCAAGATTTTATTTGCTGACATTTGCTGCCATTTTTTTTTTACTAAAGTTCTCCCAATGAAATGCTCAAGAGAAACAAGAGGATTGGGAGTCACTGAATGAAGTGTGCGATAAAAACTAAAGGGGGGAAGTAAGAATTGAAGAATACGAACATATGAAGTATAGAAAAAAAAATGGCCCTAGACATACTACCAATAATATTTTCATATCCGGGGAAATATCCACACAGGAATCTGCTCCAAAAAGTATAGGTTCTTGGGAAGATGCTTCCTAAGTGGGACACTATTCTTAAAAAAGAGATACGTACGGAATGGGGATAATTTACACCTGTGGACGCATCATTGCGGGTTATGTTTGTAACTACCCCCTTGGTCTAAAGAATAATGCTCTTCGGTGCATTTTCCATTGAAGCGTAAATAGGATAGCGATAGGATTACGACATTTCGCCTGTGGGAAAGGAGCTTTAATGCTTAACATAAACGATCCCACAAAAGACCGTGTAAAGGTTCTTGAAATATTACAGTGCAGAAGAGTTATGGGATCTGGATAGCTTCGTAAATATTATGTGTAAACATGTATATGCATAAAAGCTAAGTATCTTCAACCATGTATTCAATTATGAAAGCAGAATAACATATATCATATTTGTATTACTTCAAAGCTCTGAAGAAAATTAAATTTCGGTATTACATGACCCGCGAGGTGTTGATATGCTGTTAAACCAACAAATCAAATCATATATTACCTATATACAAATTATAATATTTGATTGGTCGATATCAACTCTTCCGCACGTTATGCAGATTGTGAAGTGTGTATTGTTTTGCTTTCAAAATCTGGGATGACTGAATTAAGAAACGTCTGCATCCAAATGAATATCGTCTTGGATACAGACTGACACCAAAAAGACATTTAAACGCATTTACTTGGTCAAAGATTTTGACTAACTGTTCTTGGAATTCATAAATAATATCAATAATTTATTTGGTTCCTACAATCATCTCATTCGCCATAATTTCATTATTTAATATAAAACGTTTCAGACATTTGATCATAATGATGGAAACAAAGTCCAAACAATAATAATAATTAAAATATCATCACTAGTTTCAAAAAATGTTCTTTCACCGAATATTACCATAACATAATATGTAATGATAGTAGTAATAATCATGATAATCGTGAAAAGAATTTTAGTTACTCGCTTAATTGTAGAATGAACAGTTCTTACGCCTCCATTTGTAATACTGTGTCAATTCTTCCATGGAATATTTTAAAACGGAGCCAAAGTTTGAAGGAATGGTATCAAGTTATAGAGCCTTATAATTTTGTCCAACCGATTCCAGAAAGAAGTAACAATGGTGACTGCTCGTTTAGATTACGCACTAAGGTCCTAATTTATAACAACCCTCCTATTCAATTTGTACTCCATATATTAATAGACAGAAATATAAGTTAAACGGTTTGATCAAATATCAGTCGACTTTAAAAGGTCAGACGGCTGAACATGTAGCTGTAAAATGGATTTTTACAAACACAAATAAGAAATGTGAAAAAGAAATTATAATTTGTCACATTGAAAGAATGCTAGACTAAACGATATCTACATGTGTCTGTACTTAACAGATACGTAAACAAATAATATATTTGAATGAAAAGTTTTTTTTCAAATCTTGGTCAGATTCAGAAATGGTCAGACAAAAAGATATCGACCAGTGGTTGGGAAAAATATTAAATTTGAATAACAAGTGTTTATCAAAATTTGTTTAAATGAGAAGAAGGTCGTATGACTGGATTTTGACTATAGAAAAAAATTGATAATTTATGAGTTTTGTTTATAAACGATGGCAAATGATATTCAAGGGACAACGTGTAATAAAACGATAACTCACGATAGTTTGGTCAAGAATTCTCTCTTTATCCAGAATTTTGTTTACGAGAGTGGGAACGATAGGCCGAGTAAAACATGACGGTCAAACAGTCTCGCCACTCCTGACAAGATGGAGTAGTGAAATATGAGTATTCTGATTGCTATTTTTGTTGCTAACCTGAACCAACCCAACTTTTCACACGTAAAACTAAATCACGTGACTAAACTTGGTGCTTTCTGTCAGTGCGCTATGTTTAATTTAGATATTTAATATTAATTAAAAAAAAAAATACGCTGTTGAGTAAGTTTCAATAGAAATAAACACAAACATTTGAATGAATAAAAAATTTGACAACTGATTTGTTCAATATAAAAAAAATACTTCAGAATCAATTTCATGAAAGTTATCGTTAATTTGTATATGTCATTTATCTTCAGGATGTAGATGATTATAACTCTCTATAGATTACTTTTTTGTTTTGTATTTCTATAAAATTTGGTTCTCAATTCAGAACTTTGCTTCTCTTAGACTGGCTGCTAACTAAGGCTAGAGTGTCTCTTCAACATTTCTATATAGATGATAACTATACGGGAGATATGGTGGATTCCTTTTTTGTTTTCTATTTCTATAAAATTTGGTTCTCAATTCAGAACTTTGCTTCTCTTAGACTGGCTGCTAAGTAAGTCTAGAGTGTCTCTTCAACATTTCTATATAGATGATAACTATACGGGAGATATGGCGGATTCCTTTTTTGTTTTGTATTTCTATAAAATTTGCTTCTCAATTCAGAACTTTGCTTCTCTTAGACTGGCTGCTAACTAAGGCTAGAGTGTCTCTTCAACATTTCTATATAGATGATAACTATACGAGAGATATGGTGGATTCCTTTTTTGTTTTGTATTTCTATAAAATTTGGTTCTCAATTCAGAACTTTGCTTCTCTTAGACGGGCTGCTAACTAAGGATAGAGTGTCTCTTCAACATTTCTATATAGATGATAACTATACGAGAGATATGGTGGATTCCTTTTTTGTTTTCTATTTCTATAAAATTTGGTTCTCAATTCAGAACTTTGCTTCTCTTAGACTGGCTGCTAAGTAAGTCTAGAGTGTCTCTTCAACATTTCTATATAGATGATAACTATACGGGAGATATGGTGGATTTATGACTTTCCAAATTAATGCGTAAATGAAAGCAACAGAGCAAGGCGGAATTTGAACTGTGATTTGAACGCCCATTCTATTTTTCGTGCCGCTATCTGCACATTTGTTTAAATAATATAACCTTATTTGCTTCAGAGTAATTAATTATCATTAAATATAACATGATTATTAATAAGTACGAATAATTGTTATGGTCATAATAATAGTGACAGTATTTGTTTATTACTAAGAAATATTATTTAAATAATATAAACTTTCCATATTACACTATTTACATTATTCGGACTATTGTCCTCATCATTGTCGCTATATTTATTACAACGTTTCGGCCGTTGTAATGAATATGACGGCGTAGATGAGGACAGTTGTCCGAATAATGTAAATAGTGTACATAATACCTCATCTCAGAAATATAGACAGTTACTTTCCAGATTACACCTTGAAATTTCTAAAAATTTGGCCAAGACTTGAAGATCCTAAAACTGTCACACATATTTTACATATAAATTCAAATAATAATCGAAATTGTAAATATATTGAAAAACTTCGGCGGTTGTTTCAGAAAGGAAGAACTTAATGTTACTTTATCCAAAATAATGTACATAAAAATACATTTAGGCAGAATTAAATTATAGATAGGCTAATACCTTATGACTAAATACTAAACATATAAGATCTATGCGAATGCTGCAAATGCTGAATGTACAGCTGTAAGACGGTTCGGAATTCTTACCCCAAAATTTCATCATAATCGTTTCTCAAATTTGCGTTATTTAAGTTTAATTTTTTCTTTAATTATTTCAGCCATAGCTAAGCAATTTACATAATGAGGCCCGATAGAAAGTGCAAGAATCTGGGAAAAATAAAACTTATTAAGTGGAGAGGACAATACAGAAACAGGGTCAGGGGGTAGAAGATAACGATTTATATTGCATGAAGTTCCAAATTGACTGGAAAGAAAGAAGCCAGAAGAGTGCATGAGAAGAAGCAGCATAGAATTTAAGGTTACTTCGATTATTTCAATGGTACAATGATCAGACCTAGCTTGCAATCCAGTATTTTGCCTAAATTCGTCAAGGCGATATACCAAAGAGGAAAGTTCATCTGAAGAGATACCAGGAAAATATTTATAAAAAAAAGAGAAGCGATTAATTATGAATGTAGAATTTCAATTCAAACAAGAAAATCTTGAAAAAGAATTAGACATTTTGAAGAGTCAGGGAAACAAACATTGCTAGTTTTTTATTAACAATCAACTGACGCTTCAGAATTTGTCTGTTTTAACTTTACATGTCGCCTCTGTATGCAAATAAGTGATCAGAGCAACTGTGACCAGATACGAAAGGCTATAATCGATTTTCTTGAGTTGATTAATCTTAGGCTATAATAAACATCGACAAAATAAAGAAACGAAATTCATATTAGGTTGTTTGAAAAGTAATATCATATTTAAAATATTTCCATTAGTAAGCCACCATGGAATTTCGAAATCAAGGTTAAATAGTAAAAAAATGAAAGAAAGAAATGATATCTTTCGCTTATGTTTTCTAAAGACTGTGTGTCGTTTGTATTATTTGTCAATTCTTAGTACGTCAGTATCTAAGACTTTAATGTTGTAATGTTCAACCTCACGTGCGGCAGGAATTTCACAAAATTCGGAATACAACAAGAAGATAAAGCACATTTATTTTGTGCATTTAGGTGCTGGAAGTTTGCGTATATGCACAATTGATTTTAAATTACTGCTTCTTATTTTTGGTAAGACTCGCTCTAAAATAACAATGGCATTAACTTTATTAGATATGAAGACATCTACTGAAGCAGATTCCCTTCATAGTAGATAAGATTTAGCAAAGAAGAAAACATGCACAATGTCTCATGCTTAACGGCACACCGTCATCTCAGTCAAATGGTAAAGGAATCCCTGCAGGGAACTTGACAACCGCATAAAATTACACCAGAAAAACGACCGAAGCGTCCAACCATCTACAACAGTCACTTCGGACGCGAAAGAAAGGTCCCCTTTTCTTCAATAAATTGTTAGAGGATTTTTTCAAAATGAACAGAGAATCCCAACAAACGCAAAACGATATTAGCTGTCAACCTGTATCAAACCGATCCTAACACCGGAAGATGATTTAATCCATAAAACTTTCTCCTCCGCATCTAGGGACGCATGACATGTATCCGCCAATAAAAATTCTGAAAACCTGGGAAAATCATCAACACGGATATTTATTGCTAGTAATTCGATCCTGCCAATAGTACTGAATACAAGCAATTCCTGGTTTTCGTTAACAGAAATCGCATCCTTCAATTTAGCAATACTCGCCTTCATATAGAGTTACCAATTTACATGAGAGTATTGTTAGTTCTGATTCAACCTCCCTCCTCACGAGACAAACCACGTGTACAGTAGCATTTCCTTTGTCGTGTGCTTTTTGAAAGCTAAGATATGCAAAAACAGGGAAGTATCAATAATCACACTTTTTATTGAATTCCCAGAATTTTAACCATTTCGAATGGAAACACAGTTTTCAGGAAAGGCCGCAGTTACTTCTAAGAACGGCGATTATATCATTTACTAAGATTATTGAACTTAATTAAAGTTCCATTGTTTTTACTCTTTGATATTCAATATGTTTAAAATACAACAATATACTACAATTCCACGCGGAAACATTTCTTTTTATTGACAATGGTAATGACTTTCGGTTCATATTGAAGTAACTTCAAAATACCGCAATTCCCCGTGTATAATACGCCTTCATTCATAATACACACCCCTTGTTTGGTAATAAAACCCAATAAATTGTACCTCTCCAATTTCATTACAGCCAGCGTTTCTTACTCTTATTCACGCTGAAATTGAAGATATATATATATATGAAAATTCCGATCATCCCAATTCTATATGGAAACGGAAAAGCGTATATTTTGCCGACTGCGCAGACTCATTAATCTGTTTTTGTTCGATAAAATGTGCAATCTACCGGACCTGTATATAGTTTTCACAAAAAATGGTTTTAAAAATAGAATAATATTATTCTATATTTAGTTGTATGATAATTCTTATTTTACTTTACATTTGTAAATATTGTTAAGTACATATGATTGTATTTGTCATCCTTATGGGGTCGCAATCACCGAATGTTAGTGTCAAATTGTTGTATGTTTGTGGTGAGTCGTCATTTCGCAACTGAAATCGACTGATGAAAGAGCAGATTCTTAAAAAAATGTGCAGCATTGCGTAATACAAACCCCTAATTTTACTTTTTAAAAAAGTATTATACTAGAAAAAAAAGTATTATACATGGGGAATTATGGCAATCATTGTTTCATCCAATTGTGGGATGAAATAAAACGTTTACGAATGAGAAACGATATCGTCTTTGGTTGCGTGTCTGTACGAACAATTGTAGCGGAGGTCACATACCTTTTGCGATTCTTTTTGTTCGCATTTGATATTTCTGGTTAAGTTAGGTCAGTACCAGAGGGAATATCTATTTGAGAGAACCAATAACCTCAAATCAAATCGTTATTTCTCCAACGACGTAGAGGATTCGTTTCCATCGACTATTTCTGTACATGTTAAAATTACGGCGTGTCAGGGGAACTCGTGCAAACTTTGCCTCAATTATTAAGCAAGTATTTTGCGCTTGCTATGTCGGTCGTAGTTATCCAAATCGATCGGATGCCATAGGCATTTACTTTTTTTTCCTTTTCTTTTTTTTTCATTCATTTCTCTTTTTTAGGTAGATATTTGATGTAGATTCATATCATGTCTCTGATCAACAGGATAGCCAAGATCAAGATTTCCTGCCTGATAAATATTTGGCCTTTGACGTTGAAAGAGAGGAGGGGGAAGTTAAGATCATAGCTTTTTCAGGAGAAAAGAAAAAAAAATCGAATCAAATAAAGATAGCTCAAAGATATTCGTGAGCTGATGAACCGGTGAAAATCGATTCTTATTATATGTCCACATTTGAACTTAGTTTCACTTTAACAGTGGATCAGCTGACCTCATCATCTGTGTTTACACTAAGCGTTTCCTTAACACCGAATATATATATATATATATATATATATATATATATATATATATATTACAAGGGTGCATGGAAAAGGTGGATAATGGCGTTGGTTACATACAGTGACAGGACCCAAAGAGTGTGAGTTCAATACCCGATTAAGGCAGTGGAGAACTTGGAGAGAGGAATTAACAGGAGATAACTGATAACTGACATCCATTAAATATGACATGTAAAACTAGAACAGACTACCCTAGTGAGCGAAATAAACGGTTCAGTTCGACATTCCAACCACCTGAAGAAGGCCGGAGCGTACAACGGCTGAAACGTTGTAATGAATATGGCGACAAAGATGAGGACAATAGTCCGAATAATGTAAATAGTGTATATATATATATATATATATATATATATATATATATATATATATATATATATATATATATATATATTATATGAAATTGGACAAAGTCCTACAATTATTTTAAGACATTTTTATGTTTATACATTCTTTTTATAGATACATATATTTAATACTATAATTTAATAATGTAATTAATTACTATAAACAGAGCATTTACTTAAATATTTGTATCTATAAAAAGAATGTATAAACATAAAAATGCCTTATATATATATATATATATATATATATATATATATATATATATATATATATATATATATATATATATGTGTATATATATATATATATTTATATATATATATAGGAATAAAGAGAAATGCAAACCGTTTCATCATCTGAGTGACGTCAACAAGATAAATGTAAGTATTTAATTTTGTAATAAGTATTTAGAAACTGGAGCAAAAAATATAGTTAGGTATTTTTTTTTTAAATTTAGATTTACAAACACTCATAAAAATATTGCGAACTGTGAAAATCGTGGTAAACTATGGAGAATTCTAAGTAATGTAATATAATGTGTAACAAACAAAAGTGTGGAAATATTGCTATTGTTGTTAACAACAAAAATAGCAACATTTACACTTTCGTAATACAAGATGTGGAAGGTGTTAGTATGACTGTCAGTCTGGTTTGGAGTGAACTACTATCGGCTCGATTCGATTCCGTTTCGATATTTAACAACCCTCCCACGTGAGTCGAATGTGGCACAAGGCCGGCTTAATGTGGGTCCTCCGAGCCCGTAGGCTCGGCCAAAAATATGCCCATTTAGAACCCGTATAAACGGGTTCAGGGACTGTCTACCTCTCCGGACGAAACTTTGCACTTCGGCAAAGCCTCGTCCGGGTTCCTCTCTGCCAAAGCAGAGAGTTCGACAGAAGTCGCAAACAGTGAGAGACTGCTCATGACTCGATTGCGACTCGATATTTAGCAACCCCCCCCCCACACACACACACGGGTCGATGTGGCACAAGGCCGGTTTAATGTGGGCTTACCGAGCCCGTAGGCTCGGTCAAAAAATATGCATATTAGAACCCGTATACACGAGTTCAGGGACTGTCTACCTCCCTGGACGACACTTTGACCTGCACACACACACACACACACACACACCCACACACACACACACACACACACACACACACACACACATATATATATATATATATATATATATATATATATATATATATATATACTAAAATAATTTTATTAAATAGGAAAAAGAAATGCACAAAATATTAACAAGATAAATTATACCCTTATTTTGCAGTATTTTCTCATAAAAATAACACTTAACCACTAATTACTGTTTTTATATTATTTATATTCTTGCAAATAATTATAATAGCAACTCTACATATAGAATAGGATATGAATATCAAGGGCTACATTTTAAACGAATTTATATGGACAAATTTGAGAAAAGTGAAAGCTTCTACCTTGAATCACTTACAGTTTCAGAAGGTTTTTCTTGATACATTCAAAACACCTCAAATATCTGGGTGTATAAATCGGTTTCATTGGAGAAAAGGAAGTTGAACAGAGGATACATTTCTGCAGAATCATACGATGTTCCACTAACAATACTGATGTGTAAATTAGATTAATGTCATCAATTTAGTAAGTAATGGCTGGCCGGTCGTATCCGAGTATACTTGGCCGGTAGGTCGGCTAACCAATCCCTATTGCAGACGTCTGTTCAAGCACATTTGGTGTTTGTTCAGCAGAGCTTACTTACAGTTTCTTGGAGCGTGAGCATTATCATGGCGTTATCAGCAGCCTGATCAAAGCGAGTGCGCTCAAACCCAGTGTCATGATGACTTGTCACTGCGTCGTAGGTCAACGATAGCTCAACGATCCCAAATAGTTTCGTATATCCAATTTCACTCATAAGGTTTGGGTCAAGTCCGTACGTAGTAGGGATTTCAGGAACTTTCCAAAGGTGCTGAACGCTAGGATCGCCTCTGCATCGCCGATAAGAAATCGACCACGATAAGATTCGAACACAGTCTTCATGGTCAGAAAGCGAAATTCTAACTACTCGACCATGTGCCCATTGTCTTGAAGTATATTGATTCCTATCTGGATTCCAAGAACAGTGTTCGCCTCTTTCATAAATGTTTATAATATCTTTTGCATACAACCAATATATAATATCTACAGTTAAAAATGACTATTATATTCATAAACTGTATCGCCAATCCTATAAAACGTCAGGAACATATTCGCTTACAAAATTATTCTAAGTTTTCTCTACTTTGAAAATATGAAGGGGATTTTAAGATTCTGTAATCACAACCTTTAAACAATAGGCTATCAGTCCTGTAAAATCCCAACTGAAAAAAAACTAGTTCTAACCGGGTTCGAAACCAACCTGCTTGCTCCAGTTTATATAACAGTAAACCAGTGGTATAAATTACCTTCAGATGATTTAATATTAGAAAACGATTGTTCATCAAACCTTATAGTTTGGCGCTACAAAATAACGAACGAAGCGCTTTAACAGATATCGAAACCTCACAACTAGAACACATTCAACAGTAGTAAAAAAAATGTGAGTAGCACATGTATCTAGAAGGATTTATGGAAATTATGAATAAAAAAGATAATTTTACTTTGAATCAGAAACTCCCAGCTGACATGTTTCAACAAACGTTTCAATTCTTGGCCTGGTACTGGAGAAACGTTGTATGCCCCGGTTCAGTGAAAGAAGCGAATGAGCAACATAGAAATAACACTCGTGAGAGAGGACGGAAAAAGTGACATTGTGATAGCAAAAGAAGCCTTCGAAAAGCTGAGTAAAGTATTAAGAAACAGAAAAAATAAAGTTAGAAACAAAGAAAAGAGGACTAGACATCGTATTATAGCAGCCTTTCTATATGGCAGTGAATGCTGGACAATCTCCGCACTGATGAAGAAGAGACTTCAAGGAATGTAATTCTAAAAACAAAAGCGTAGAATACCATGGACCTAACATGTGAAAAAACGACGAAATTCTAGAGGCAATGCCACTCGTACATAACATCAGGGAAGGACAGTTGAAATTTCGCATAATGATGAAAGAGGGCTTGGAAAATATCATACTCACAGGAGAGATTTAAGTTAATTGAGAGCTTAGCTTACGTGCAGAGCTTGAACGAACAGATAACGGAGCAGGATTTGGGAGAGATGGCAGAACGACAAAATATATGAAGAGATAAAAATATCAGAAAACTGTGAAGCGCTATGATCGTCAAAGTCATGAAGAGACACGACACATGAAAGAGGAAGAACTGATAAGAAACATCACCTCATCATTTCAAACGGAAGGAGAATAATCTTGCGAGGTGGAGTGAATAACCCTTTCGCCTAAAAAAAAAAAAAATTCCAATGTTACCGAGGAAGAACATTGACATCTGAAGAAGGCCAGGAAATAAAAAAAAAACCTAAACTTTGGCAGTATAACAACCAAACTGGGCTAGATGATTCAACAAGCAACGAACTAAGCACTGTAGTATCTTTAGTATATCCATTGTAAGTATAAACGTGTGTTTTGAAATATATAAATAGTTCAATTCTGTACAGAAAGATAAAAAAATATCTATTGCTATTTGCGAAATTTAGATTAGTAGGAAAAATCATTGGATAATCTCTATATAGAAAACAGAGGACGCCTGTGTGTTTGTTTGTCTCGAGATCCATCCAATCGATTTTGACAAAACTTGGCATATACATTGTACAATGTAAGAGATAGGTTCTCAGCATAAAATATCGATAATTCTTTAAAAGTCAATAATCGATAAAGCCAATCAAAAATCGATAAATTCAACTTTTTTCCTCCGATTTCGTTTAAACTCGCCCTGTGGGTTACTTACATCATAACGAGATCAACGATACCTCATCCCTAATTCTACGCCACTGCGTTTAGCGAAAAACCGCGAAAAACAAAAAATCGATTTCAACAGAAATCAATTTAAACACAAATTTTAAGCTAATACTCACTCAATTTTTAAGCAATCTATTACAGACTTTACTCAATAGTAGCAAACAATAAGTTGGTTGTTTAACAGTCATTTAACTTGATAATTGAGTCCACCCATATAGTGAAAACCCGCGTAAATAACGAAGCATGGCGATCTTACTGTTTTCGTTCTTATTTTTCGCTTATCTTTCAAACAATTTTCATCAAACTTAACAATTGCTTTATAAATGTATCTTCTTTGATATCCCTGGTATAACACTGACAAATTGAATGTCAAAAACTCCAAAGTAATTGTGATTTGAAGTGGATCTTCATGTTGCTTGTTTTACCCCTTCATGTTGCTTGTTTTACCCCTTCATGTCCCCGGCTAACTTCGACTGACTACTTCTGTTATATCAGTAACTGCATTAATTCAAAATGTTTTTTAATGAAAGTACTTTAAAGTAATTGAAGATAGACTCTGTTACATCTAAACACGATGATGTTTTTATTCCATTCTAAGTGAACTCTTTTTCTGATCGACCAGCTGGGGATAGCTGCTAGTTTTTAATAAATTTACCAAAATACAAAGCCAAAAAGCCAGTTAATGTAGAGGATTACTGAATAAGGTGTGTGATATGAGCAGAAAAAATGTTGGAGGGTGTAAAAATTATGAGAATATTCAGACTGACCCTAAACTTGAAACGGTAAAGATTGTAGTGTTCGGTGAAGCATCCATGTGTACCTGAGTGGAACATTCTTATAACCAACAGAATGCATATCGAATTAGGGAAGCTCAACCCAGTGGATGAAGTAAAGCGTGTCTTGGATATGGGCTTGTCTGAACATTTCTCATTGAAGTAGAGATAGCGTTTAGAAAGTCTTTCGACATTGCGTCCATGGGAATATGGGTAGAAAATCTATGTAGCGACTATCTTCCAAATTTGGGTGGACTTATCTGTCATGAAAAATACATTCCGAATCCTGTCACACCACTGGCGCCAACCGGAAATAGCCAATAAGCATTGTTATAAAGCATGCTTTGTAAAGTTGAGTATTTCAAATTAATCGTTAAATAAAATACAGGACATTATTCTTTTATAAAACTTTTAATATTTTAAGAGCAGATTAGATAAAATATTTATAATTTATCCATCATTTGAAAATACATATTTAAGCGTGCGTTTAATCGAACAGAATATAGCACAAAACCAGACTGAAACTCGGGATCACAGACATTTTTAAAATAATTCATCTGAAGCAAGTCAATAAAGCCAACCAAGGGTTTACAGAATGTTAGATAATATTAAAAAAATACTATTAAGAATAGTTAAACTAGTGACCAATATTGCACTTATTCTGGAAAAGGTTGCCTTTGGGACATTTCAAGCCTCACGGATTTACCCCAGCCTCTAACAAAACAACGAGGACGTTGCCTAGGAGATGAGTAATTATACTTTTTCAAAAGGCAAAATAAAAAAGTTTAGGTTATGTATTGACATATTTATACCAGAATAAATATGAATGCCTGTTATCAAATGCAGAGTTGGCATAACGAATATCATTTTGAAAAAGAAGGATTTTAAATAGTTGCTGATGAATTTTTTTTTTACTTAACACTAAGGCAATTTAGGAATGCATAAAATGAATTGGGTACCTGTCTTTTCACATAGTGAGGCTGTGGAGGACGCTGCATGCTTCTGCCTAATGTCAGGAGATAATGTGATCTTTGAAAACTTAGTAAAACTACATATATACATATATATATATATATATATATATATATATATATATATATATATATATATATATATATATATATATATATATATAGTGCTGTTCGAAAAAAGTGACTCACCTGATTTGTTTT
Source organism: Acanthosepion esculentum (assembly GCA_964036315.1). Taxonomy (NCBI): domain Eukaryota; kingdom Metazoa; phylum Mollusca; class Cephalopoda; order Sepiida; family Sepiidae; genus Acanthosepion; species Acanthosepion esculentum. The sequence goes on from OZ038481.1 coordinate 126,340,326, forward strand.
ACTAAATGTTCTCTTCTCCGATGAAACGAAAGTTGAACTAAATTCAAAGGATAAGTGATCTAAAATCCGAAGAAGCTTTGAAAGCTCTTTGAATTTAGCAGTAAGTACTGTCAAGCATCCGTTCAGTATAATGTTCTGGGGATGCTTTTCTTTTCATGGAACTGGTTTCTTAAAACCTACAGAAAAACCCTCAGGAGCGAGCAGTACAAGAGAATTTTAGTCTTGTCTGCTCCCTTCTGCTGAAAGGGTGCAAATCGAACCCACCAAGCTCATTTTTATGCAGAATAATTCTCCCTGTCACAAATCAAAATTGATGAAGGAATACTTTGATGAGAAGCAGGTGATTGTTATGACATGGCCGCCCCAATCTCCTGACCTCAATGCCATAGAAAACTTATGGCGCATTATAAAGTACAGACTCTCGAGAAAGCAGTTGAGCAACAAAGAGGATTTGATTGTGAATTTCATATCCGAATGGAATTCAATGCTTGGAGATGAGATTTGACAGACCCTAATCAAGTCAATGCCAAAAAGGGTTGAAAAGGTTATTCAAAATAAAGGCGGACCTATAGATTATTAAATATTTCGAACTATATTACCTCTTATAAATAAATTATACCTCTATTATTCTTTATTTAATGCTGTTCGGTTATGTTTCTATTGAATACTAGTTGCAGGAAATAAGTGAGTCACTTTTTTTGCACAGTGTTTTTCCCTAAATCTCATTTATATCCAAAATTATAATTATCAATAGAATACCTTAGGGTGAGTAAAATTTTTTACTAGGTGGTCAGGAAGGGGTGTTTATATTACATTAAAAATTAGTTTGACACCAAAAACAATAGGCGAAAATAATTTTAAGTAAAAAAAATCAGGTGAGTCACTTTTATCGAACAACTCTCTCTCTCTCTCTCTCTCCTTCTCTCTCTCTCTCTCTATATATATATATATATACATATATATATATATATATATATATATATATATATATATATATATGGAAGAAGAGGTAGGAGTAGGGAGAACAAACTGAGATAGATAGATAGATAGATAGATAGATAATGAATAAATCACATAACTATCCGTACAATAAATAAAAAGCGCCTGATATATATATATATATATATATATAGAGAGAGAGAGAGAGAGAGAGAAAGAGGAAAATATAACTGCAACAGAATATAACAATTATAGTTTAACCACGGCAAAAATAATAACAAAAAATATTTATGTACTTACAAAATGATACGTTCAAATTAATCCTTCTTTACTTCGCCACATCAACGGAATGATTGGCAATAACTTCGTCTATCAATTCTTTTTCCATTACAGAGAAAGGAATGAACAAGAATACTTTCATGCAGTCCTAAATTTGCATATATCTGCACACGCCGTGGATAGAAAGGAGTGGAAATTCGTAAAAAGAAAATAATTATCGCATTAGATAAAGGAGAACGAATGGAGCGAATTTTCGCCGATGGCGTTCTAATTTTTAAGAGCTGGCTTGCTTGGAAATTGGCGATGGACGCGGAAGAAGATAAATAAGCAAAAAAGGTCGGCAGATAAAGAATATCAAAAACAAAACGGTAAAAAATGATATGGAAAATGAGACAGTTGTCTATGGGAACCAGATTTGAAAGTAAAAAGTAAAGTTTTTTATGAGATAAAATACGCATGAATTAGGAAGGGAAAATGAGGATTCATCATAGTAAGAAGAATAAAAAACCAAAAATAATTGTAAATAAAATTTTTAAAAAAGCAATAAATTAAAAAATTACAATCGATTGTAAAGTGGGATTACAGAAGGCGATATCCTGTATATATTAAACCTTTCGTGTTAATAATGCTTGCATTTTTTCCTGTCAACTTACCATCACTTTTTTACAGCAACATATTTTCATCACCGTATATGAAAAATAAGATGAATAATTTGCTTGCAGATGAAGAAGCGAACTATGGTCAAGGGAATATTGTTTATACAAAAGTATCCGCAAAAACAAAGGTGTCGCCCGCTGGGTTCACCGCCTCCAGATCTATAAGATCAAGAAGTCACCTTCCTGACACATCGACCATGGTGAGATTAGAATCCGGGTCACATGATCAGAAAGCGAACCACTCGACCACCCACGTTCCCTTTGGAAAATGTCTAGAAACAATACTACGGTTGACTAAATCATAGTAAGTGAAATTTGGCAGACGGGAGCCGTCAGTGTTTGTGCTAGCACGAAGTTACAAGTCACTGTGTCTGATGGTTTGCGCGTACTCGCCTTTTTCAGACTGTTGATCACACTAGATAACGCTCTCTCTCTCTCTCTCTCTCTCTCTCTCTCTCTCTCTCTCTCTCTCTCCCAGAAACTGTAACTAACGTCCGTTCAGCATAGTTGATGTATAAACCAAAGGTGACCTCTGTAGTTGTTAAACAAACACAAATATGCCTGAGCAGATGTCTGCAATGGGGATTAGCTAGCTGCCCTAGTAAGCCGGCATCCTCCGATACGTGTGACTGTTCCATTTACATCCGCAGAAAATCATGGACAAAACATGACAGCAACGTTAAAGGTTTAAGGAAAAGGGAAATGGAAGCACACTTATATTTTGAATTAAAAAGGGAGAGGTTTGGTTTGGTTTGGTTTGCTTTACGGCATATCAACCTCAATGGGTCATTTAATGCCGACAGCTTATTCTTTTTTCCAGGTAATATTATTGTTGTCAAAAATCCATTTATTTTAATAGTTTTCTTCACAAAAATGTATAGCTGGTAATATTATTTTTTCAAAAACGTATAGCTGGTAATATTATTTTTTTTCAATAACGTATAGCTGGTAATATTACTTAAAAATAAAACGTATAGCTGGTAACATTATTTTTTCAAAAATGTATAGCTGATAATATTATTTTTTCAAAAACGTATAGCTGGTAATAATATTTTTTTCAATAACTTATTGCTGGTAATATTACTTTAAAAAAAAGTATAGCTGGTAACATTATTTTTTCAAAAATGTATACTGGTAATATTATTTTTTCAAAAACGTATAGCTGGTAATATTTTTTTTTTCAAAAACGTATTATTAGAGGCCTTGCTGTTGGACGTAGTTTATCGTCATACCCAGGACGCGAATGTAATCTGAGACCCTAACAGGTGCTACCGCCTCTGGTCAGGGTGAACACCAGCAATTAAGTGGTGGTTTCAGACAAAACCTCCTGATCAGAGGTCTTGCTATTGAACGTAGTTTATCGTCTTACCCAGGACGCGGATGCAGTTTATCCTCATACCCAGGACGGAAAAAGAGATAGTTTAGCGCACTTAATGATTCTTAGAGAAACTGACATGGTGTATTGAAAGCATGAAGAACATCGGAAATCATTACATAACCTCTGAAACAAACTTGTGTAATACAATCACAGTATAGAGAATGGAAGGGAGAGGGAAATGTGAAGCATTTCTAAGAGATACAAAATATAGGAAACTGCGAAGGGCCATTATCGCCCATATAGCGACATAGCAGAAAGAATAATACTTGTAAAGTTATTTGCAAAGAATTTATGTTTTGAAATAATTGAAAATACAATTTTACATTAAAAATGACATGCATTTTTATAGTAAATTATTTACAATGCCTTTTTATAATAAATAATTTACAATGCATTTTCAATATGCACAAATTAGACCTTGTAGACTAACATATATACATTTTTATATATCAAAACAATGGTAGGCAAGATAATAACAAATTGGAAAATATAATGCGTGACGTGTTTCCTCCTTTGGGACTTCATTGTACTAAAGCAATAATTTTTTTCATGGAATCACATATTTTCTTTGATGAAATGACATATTTTCTTGAGACGGAATCACATATTTTCTTGATGTAATCATATATTCTTTGATGAAATTACATATTTTCTTTGATGGAATCACATTTTTTCTTGATGTAATCATATATTCTTTGATGAAATCACATATTTTCTTTGATGGAATCACATTTTTTCTTGATGTAATCATATATTCTTTGATGGAATCACATTTTTTCTTGATGTAATCATATCTTCTTTGATGAAAACACATATTTTCTTTGATGGAATCACATATTTTCTTGATGTAATCACATTATTTGATGGAATCACATATTCTTTGATGGAATCATATTTTCTTGAGTTAATCCCATATTGTTTGATGGAATCACATATTTTCTTGATGGAATCACATATTTTATTGATGGAATCACATATTTTATTGACGTAAGCATATTTTGTTGGTGGAATCACATATTTTCTTTGATGGAGTTACATATTTTCTTTGATGCAATCATATTTTATTGGTGGAATCACAAATTTTCTATAACGAAGTCACATATTTTCTTGATGCAATCACATATGTGGAGGGGGAACATACCAACGCACACGATGGATATAATTATCTACAGAAAGAAAACGCTAATTGAAATTTAAATCACACACACACACACACACACACACACACACACACACACACACATATATATATATATATATATATATATATATATATATATATACATGATACATATTGAAGTGTACATTAGCCCTGTAATATTAACAAAGCTGGAGTTCATTTCTGACTCCTGAAAATATTTTATTTCCTTATTTTCTCTACAAAATATAGAGACTGAGTTCCGAAACTGGGTAAAATAATTTTACCTAAATATATGACATTCATACAGTTCATAAATATATACAATTCATTCTAATGGCATATAATTATTTTTTAATTGCCATGTTTGTTCACCCAACAGAAATATTTAGTTTGCGTAATTTAGTATCGTGACGTTATGAATTTAAGCTCTGTACTAGACTATCAGATAGGTCTCATCATTTTACAGTCGAAATGGTTAGATGTAACCGTAATTCTTATGCTCACAGTTTCTACTCTCGTTTTTCTCTCTTGTGCAAATCTCTTCCGGCCTATTTCTGTCCAGTCAACTTTGATCTTCAAAAATTTAAATGCAATATTAATCGTTATCTTTTGTCTTCTTGATTCTGGATTGTTTATTGTTCTCTCTCTCCTTCAAACTGTATTTTTCACAGATTTTTCAGATTACCTTCCATATTAGTTGCGTTATTGCCTTGATTGGAGTGAAATGAAATGATTAAAATAAAAGAACTTTCTCATAAAATTAATTGATATGGTAGAGTATGTGTAAATACAGTGGGCAGTGATGAGAAATCCTCGCTACTTCTCAAAGTGTCAGGTGCAAATATATCCATTGTTAAATATCACACTGATATTTTTTCATGTAATATGACTTCAAAGAACTGGAATTGATTATTTACTATAGTTACATGCGGATAATTTTCTACATCATTGTTGTTGTTGTTACAACGTTTCGACCGTTGTATCAGCTCATCTTCATCATGTGCATGTCGATCCGGGTAACCTACTGGGAATTTCGAATTATTTAATCTACGGGGATGGATAGTTCCCATCCCGCTGCCTATATCTCGGGATAAATCATCTAAGTCCTGTTTATATTTATATTATTATATAAACGAGGCTGGCATCCCGCTCCCACCATTTCACTGTCGAAACTGTTAAATGTAGACGTCGCTTGTACTCCAATAGCTTCATATCTCGCACCTCTCGCCTGTGGAACGCCCTTCATTATTCCTGTTTCCCAGACAACTATAATCTCCAACTATTCAAATGTAACGTCAATCGACATATCCAGTTGCCTTGATCTATCCACTATCCTTCTCCCCATCCTTTCCTCTTTTACTACTACCTGTTCTCGTTCCAAATCTCCTGTAACACCTTGCCTTGATCTATCCACTATCCTTCTCCACATCCTTTCCTCTTTCACTCCAATCTGCTCTCGCTCCAAATCATCTGTAACCCCTTGCCTTGATCTATCCACTATCCTTCTCCACATCCTTTCCTCTAACACTCCTATCTGCTCTCGATCCAAATCTTCTGTAAACCCTTGCGTGATAGTGGCTTCCAGCCTTGCTTGGGGTGAAAAGATTTTTAAAAAAATCTATAGGTTGGGGTCTGTGTACTTAAACAGTGGAACGAGAACAATCTACCTCCTTGGATTAAATTAAGTGTTCAATTTAAAAATTCCTTTAAGATAAAAATGAGATTGATGAAGGTCAGAGGGCACAATGTTTGAAACGTGATACTAACAACAAAGATGAGGACAATAGTTTGTTTGTAGAAAAGGTAAATAATGGGAACTCTTCATCCTGGAAATACAAACAGAAAGGAAATGAAATAATTTTTGAAGGAATTGCAAACTAAAATATCATTTGTCAATAATATTATAGTTTACACAAGCAACATGGTCAACAAACAAAAAATTAAAACGATAGTAAAAGCTACAGGTTATTTCCATAAAAGTTAGGAAACAGAAATCTCGCGCTCTAAACACTTGTTTGAAGGCTGGGTTTGTCACTGTGCTTTCTAAACGGGCGTTTGTTTCACCTGGACGCTTCTAGGCTCGAGATTTATTTTTTAAGTTTTTAAAAATATGTGTCAGCTCCTCAACAGTTGCAAATATGTTCAAACCTTTTATTTATTAATCCAATCACTTTCAGCAACTATGGATATCTCTGTGATGATGTGTTATAAATTCATGTAGTCCAGGAACCAGCGAAAGTAGCTCGTCGGAACAGTTACCGTGAAAATACTTGTAGAAGAGAAAGAGAGAGGCCACGACACGTCTGTAGGAGAGCGATTATAGACTAGATGATGCCAGATCAGGACCTATCATCTTGCATATTCGTCTCTGGATTTTTTCGAGAATCTCGAGACGTACAGCGGGGTCACCAGACCATATATGACAGAAATATTAAAATGCATATATATATATATATATATATCATCATCATCATCATCGACTCTCCCGTCGAATTCGACGTATGAGGGTCAAGCAGATCAGTTCCTAGAAACTGAGAGCCCGACGCCGACACATGAGATTTGATTATAGTGGTGAAGATTTCGTGCAGGAGCATCCACACTTTCTGGAGGGACGAATACAGAGACCTGGTGCACTGAGTGCCACAGGGTCCCCAAACGACCCTCCGCAGGTTTTTAATTCAGAGTTGTCCTTCTCCAAGACCAGTTGCCATACAAGGCTATAGAACCCAGTCTGTCCTGCTATTTACCCATAGTTGGAGGGAGAAGAAGAGGATTCTCACCTTTCCCAAGGATATCAGCACGTAATTGAATGTAATGGATTCGACTGGAATTCGAATTCGGCTCTCCTATTCCTCAATCCCAGCCGCTATCCATTACTCCACCGTGCCTCCTATCTATCTATCTATCTATCTATCTATCTATATATATATATATATATATATATATATATATATATGTGTGTGTGTGTGTGTGTGTGTGTGTGTGTGTGTGTGTGTGTGTGTGTGTGTAATTTGGCAGCAACTTTTCTTTTAAACATGTTGTGTTGAATGTTAAAGACAACATCGTCCTGCATATTTTCTTTTGAATTTTCTCATATTTTCTAATGAGACTTTTTATTTGAAAATGATATCGAAATAAATATTGTTCATAAGATATTCTTTGTAATCCCTGGTGTTGGTATCATATGAAGCTGCGGGATCATGTAGTTTAAAATATGTGTAATTTGGCAGCAACTTTTCTTTTAAACATGTTGTGTTGAATGTGCGTGTGTGTGTGTGTGTGTGTGAGAGAGAGAGAGAGAGAGAGAGAGAGAGAGTGTGTGTGTGTGTGCGCGTGTGCGTGTGTGTGTGTAAATTTTCAAATATGATTTTTAAGAAATATCAGATTGTCTACTCAGGGACATTGATGCAACATTAACTTCCAATCTCTATTTACTGACTCACGTCTTATGTCGAAACAAATTCCAACGTAAACTGTTATATCAGCTAAAATAGGTAAACTAAATAAGTAGACAATTACTTACGTGCTTTTTTTGTTTTATCGCGAACCTTATTCCAAAATAGTACTCCAAGAGATAATCTGGAAAGAAAAAAAAAAGTGTTTCAGATATTCTTAATATCTCAAAAGTTCCACAAGTTTCATTTTATTTTTTTTCCTTTTGTTTACTTCAAATACATTGTGAATTTTTGTTGATTATATGATTTATTGATACTTTGTACATATATACTCGCAATCATGGCTTCCTGGTTTTACATTCTCAACAACTTGATGAAAAATTAAGAAGTAAATCCAATACGCGCCCAGTCAAAGTCAGTGCTCATATAGTAATAAAGAAAGCTAATAATAAAATTAATTGATATTACAAGAGGACAATGCATTCGAAATATTTATTAGATATAAAATCGCATTTAATCTATTGGTAGCGTAACGGTTATTTGAATTGTAAAGAAAAAAAAATGAACCGAGTTCGAAATCTTTTATTCAGCTGTTCAGTTCACTTTTACAAAAGTTCCATTGAAAAATATATGAATTCAACTCTTCTGCTCCCATATAAGGGTTAAACAGAAGACTGGATTGTCTTAGCTTGCGTGGTAGCCAGTCAGCGTGAAAGAATAATCTGAATTCAAAACTGTGGAGAAAATTCAAAACTATGTAGAATGCAGCTGGGAACATTAAATTAACTTTCCTACGTCGTCATAGCAATACATCGATAAAGGAAAAGAATAAATGAAAAGGTATGTCTGATCGCTTACGTCATGAAGGTACGGGGCTTTCATAAAAGGAATAATAATAAAAATATGCCTATTATGATTGGCGCTCTAATTTCCTAATCATTACCAACACCTTTCTTTCTAATTTTCAATGCATATCTACAATAAAATTATTATTTACCGATTACCTTTATCCATGTGATAGTTATATCCACTTTTAATTCCAGCCCTCTGTTCTTTTAGTCCTGATTTTCAATGTATTTCTATAGTAAAATCATTTAAAAGATAGGTATTTTGTGTATATAAGAGCTCTATTCTCTAAGTAACGCTTTTCCTAATCCCCATGATACTCTTAGCTCTATTCATTGTTATATTTATCCACAATAAATGCCGACACGTTTTTCTTTTGTACCATTCGCCACTTGTCAGGTGCCTATTATAACCTTCCACTTCGAATAGTTTAATTCTAATTACGAATTGTGGTTTCTGACTAAAAACGTTTTTGTTACATTTCGACCGTGTATGTACAAGTATTTCTTGTAAATGTATTTTGAGTCAGAGCGAATCGAGTATCGACGAATGAAAATTAAATTACCTTGATAATATCGATTTTTATTATTATTATTATTATTATTATTATTATTATTATTATTAGTCTCAGCCGAAAAGTATACAGCGCAGACTTAGAAAACTATATTGTGAATTTCAAACTCACATGCATTTTTTAAAACTCTATCTTACTGGATACAAACTCTTACTGAATGAGCAACCAACACATACTTATGACAGAAATTCAACACTAACCTCATTAAATAATCCGTATTTGTTTACGAGATTATCTATTTGATGTTACTGTTTAATTTCTGTAATCTGTTTTTGTCAATACTAATTACAGAATTTTGAATATTTATTTGTGAATTGTCCCCCAATTATTAATTATTTACTAGTAATTTTCATAATTTCACTTGTTTTTCATTGCAATCACACAGAGCGTATATTCTACAGGCAATATGTTACAGCATGGATCGATTAGTGAAGCTATCCCGATAAGTTATTCTTATGAAGGGATACATATTTGGAGCAACTGAAATAAAATTAATTTTAAAACTTCATGACAATAGAACTTCAATCTGTTAATAATCGAATTTTTACACAATTTCTTCTGAGCGGGCATAAATTTAAGTAATGATTAGAAATCTACGATCAGTAACTAATAGAGTAGCACCATTTTGGTGTTGCCACTGGAGAAAGCAAAGATTAATTTAACCCAGAGATCCCTCACCTGTTATGGACTGACAGTTTTGAGATATTCCGATACCATTTCTAACAAAAGGGCAGTGCGACATGTGGGTTGGTGTCCTTTGCAAGGACCTTATCGCCAACTGATCATAGACAACCAGGGATTCGACGATCATTTCCCAAGTTCCATTTTTTAAAATATAAGTGATATGTAAGACGTTTTTCCAAATAAAGAATCTATGGTCAGCTTATGGTGAAGACTGATTTCTCCTGAATTGGTCAAGCATCTTACATCGCTAATTTATGTCAACTTATGATGTTTTAACAATTATTGATGAAACAGCGTATCAAGTTTTAAATATAAATGGTGAAGCTCAAGCCATTGCTTTGGAGATCTCGAAGGCATTTGACATGGGTTTGTCATACCGGTTTTCATCGCAAATTGAAAGTTTATGGTACTTCTTGACGAATTTTTAAACTAATTCTGTCTCTCGTATCAAATCGCGAAGTGAAAATTGTCCTGGATGGTCACTCTTCTAGATTGCTCTACTGTTATACAAGTATCTTCCGGGGCTTTCTCCTTGAACCTACGCTGTTCCAATGAGCTTCCCGTTGTCATTAGATCCCAACTCGGCATTTATATTGATGATACAGCTATATACAACTGTTTTAATAGTAAGTCTGGTCAGTTCGATAAGGTCAAATTGATAGTCCATCCCAAAAATGACGTACAACCTGCTGTGATCTGCTTTTAATTTTAATGACTCCAAATCGAAACTGCTCTCTATCAACCATCTGAAAGACAACTTTCTGCTTTCCATCAGATTGGTTGATGCTAACCTCCAGAAGAGTATCTCGCAGCGCCTTCCCAGGCTAACATTTTCCGTTAACATGAAGTGGAAAGATTATATTGAAACAATTGATAGATCTGCTGCTAAGAAATTTGGTTTAGTTACTTGCTAGACAGTTTTTTTCTTTCCAAAAACGATCTTACATATCTATAAGTCTACCATTCGCCTATGCTTTGAATATTGCTGCCACTTATGGTCCGGTGCTCCTGCTACACACTTAGAGATTCTTTGTAAAAGCCAAAGAAAAATCTGCAATGTCACTGGTCGTGACTTGGCATCTCGGCCTCAGTCACTTTCCCACCGTCGTAATGTAGCTATTCCGTAGCCTTTCTATAAATACAATCATGCTAATTGTTTTGATCAACATTGCTCTACGATAACTTGATATTATAAATTTAAGTGCAGTACTAGATCGGCGGCAATTTCTCTCATTTTACAGTTGAAATGACTATATGCAACCGTAAGTTCTATGCTAACAGTTTCTTCTATCACACTTCTCCCTTATGGAACTCTCTTCCAATTTCTTGCTTCCCTGCCAACTTTGATCTTCAAAATTTTAAATACAATGCCAATCGTTCTTCTGTCTTCTTAATTCTTATTTTATTGTTCTATCTCCGTAATAATATGTGTTTTCATATTCTCTCACACTCAAAAATTCCCTGCATCTTAGTAGCTTTATTGCCTTACTTGCGTTGAAACAATTAAAAAAAAATATGTGATCTGTGGTGGCCTCCAAATTAAAACTGACAAGAGAAAAATCAATTACACGCATTTATTTGAACCGCTCAGCCTATGGTAAATGGATATCCTATAGAGAGTGACAGAGTTATTCACACAGCAGCGTTTTCAAATTGGAAAATAAGGGATCTCTCTAGGTTTTGATGTAATTCTCTTATTTTTATCTTGGATAACACAAGGTACAACAATATGACCCAATGTATGTTTGCCAACAAGTGGAAAGGCTCAAGTTGTGAGCTATGAATTAGAGACGTCAATATCAAGCAAGTAGAGAAATTTAAATATTTGGAGAGTGTTTTAATAGACGACGGAAAATATGACACAAATGCGTATGCGATTATCGAAAGACGTCTTCAAAAATATAAATGTATTATCAATCTTCCTATGTTGTAGTGCATGCTGGAACATTTCCTCACAGATATAGAGGAGGCATGATAAGGCAGTGATTCTACAGAAGGAGGCTAAGAACATCATGGAAGGAGCCTGTGATTAACGAGATAACTTTAAGGAAAATTGTAAAAATGTATTCTTCTTTTATGTGCCGTGTCCCTTCAAGGCGTAGGCGATCATGGCCCTCCACATTTTCCAGTCACTTGGAGCACTTAATAAGTTTTGTATTTTTGTTATTTCTTCCAAGCCCTGTTCTACCATCCATTTACTCAAGCTCATCAAGTACGTTACGTGTTGCTTTACTCTGTCCCACTTTCCGCCAATCTCTCCTGTGAGAATCAGATTTCCAAAGCTCTACTTCTTCGTAACGTACCTCAGAAACATCAGCTGCCTCTTCCTAATGTTAAGTATAAGTTTCCTTTTTGTTTCCACTTTCTCTAATACCGCGTCGTATCCTCATCATGCTTAGATACAGAAAGAGATAGTTGAAGTCGTCGGGACACAGTAATAAAGAAGAAACCCACGGGAATTATTGATAGCAAAGGGGGAAGACGAAAACAACGAGTAATTTACATAACGATCTTGTGTAAACGGGCAGTTGAACAGGGAATAATGCTGATAGCAAGGGGACATATATTGTTTAGAGGTACAAATGCTAGGGTCGTGGAAAGCCAGGATTGTTTAAGTCCTGAGGTGACACGGTATATAGATGATAATGATATTTTATAGATACTTGTCTATTTTATTCACGTACCTCCTGCAACTGATCCCATAAGAAGGGTATTCGGTTAAAGCATAAAACCAAAATTCATATTCATTAACGAAATAGCGTGGTACGAGGTTCCCCATACTTGTGGTTTTCTACCAAACTAAGCTCATATTACGAACACATAATGTCGTGTTTAAGCAGCAATATACGTTTCTTGATCCAGCAAGATTTGGTTCAACTATAAAAATAGTTGCTAGCATTGATAGAGTTCAAAACCGTTATGTCTCTTCTGCAGTTTCTTTCTCTCACATACCCCATGCAATGCAGTAAAGCAACTAAGGCATAATGAGTTACAGGGTGTGGAAGAATTAGGAACAGAGACACTAAGAATGGGTGGAGAAATAAAAGAGTAATCAGGGGAACAGTAAGTAGCATTTAATTTTCTGCAGGTTAAAGTTGGTTAGAAAGTTTGGAGCCGGGAGGGAGGTCCACAAGCTAGAAGTGCGAGAGAAGAAACTGTTAGCATTGAACTTACAGCTACATCTAGCCATCTCAACTGTAAATTGTCGAGCTCGATATATGATGATAATGCTCTTCCATACAAGCTTGCTAACCATCGTACCAAATTACATGTCCAAGTTTACATTAATCTGCGATAAGTCTATAAAATGGCGCACATAATGACGAACGTTCTTTACTCGATCATTATATGTGTGAGTATATATATATATATATATATATATATATATATATATATATATATATATATATATATGATAAAAACATTGAATGTAACTAACTAGTTTTCACACCATTGGTTATTTTGTGCAAGATCGGAAGACAGATCAGTCGCCAATCTGTGACCATCGAGCGTTTTAGAGGCGCGCCCGTATATATTCGTATCATCAGCATAGCTCTTTACAAATGATCTGGGTATATTCTTATGCAGATCATTTACATAGATCAAAAAGTTGATCCGTGGAGTTACCTATGGAGAGCGTCTGCATTGACCACTAGGGCACCGGAGGACTAGCCTTTAATAATTACCTTCAGGGACTTACATGCTAGGAAAGAATTTTATGGTCGAGAAGATCCTTTCAGTGATTCCATAACTGGAGAGCTTATGTAGTAAGCCTTTTTATCACACCTTGTCAAAGGCCTTTGAGATATATTGTACAATGGACCTCAAGATTTGTTTACCGTCAAGAGCTTCACTGGTTCTGTGAGTGATGACAGTTAGGACGTCGGAAATGGATCGGGTCCACCGAATCTCATACTGTTCGTCACGGAAGAGATTGTACTTTTCTGAATGTTTCGACATCTTATTAATTATGGTCCCAAAAAGCTTACTGGTGAAACTGCGGAGACTGGTGGGTATGTATTGGGATTGGGGAAAATCGCACGTCCGCATTCTTGAAAACCGGGCATACGCATGTCACTTTCTTAGGAAGGATTCCTTCTTCATGCAGCGGTTGAATAAGTTTGCTAGGATTAGGGGTAATTCCGGATTGATATTCTTAAGGATTACCATTGGAATTTTGTCTGGACCAGTGGCTTTCGTCGGGTTAAGGCATTTGCTACATCTAGAGACTTCTCATGCTGTGATGGTAATATTACTGACAGTGTAATCAACGAGACTTAGGAACATAGGGAGGGTATGGTCTTTGCCATATAACATTGAGTTAGAAGCAAATATGGAGGCGAAAGGTTTACTGTATCTGTCGAGGAAGATATGACCTCGGTGTCATTTTTAATTGTAGGCACCGCAGCTTTATCTCTGTACATGATTTGGTTTTTGATCTTTTAAAATTCAGGGGATCTAATTTGTTTCTTTTCAACCTTCGTCTGGACTGCTCTTGGGTAGCTGCACTTGGGCGTTTCCTAGACCATTTTGTAGCGAATGCGGGAAGTTCTGAATGAAAAGAGGGTAGAACTCCATCGCTCCTTGTGATAGATATTGACGTCGTAGTTTCGGTGAGTGATGGCTGTAGTGCTTTCAGGGGTGAACCATGGTTGACTGTTTGTATTTTGGTGGAATATTTTTTGGGGTATAACCTCTCCATTCCAAAAAGGATCCAATCTGTGACAAGGACGACATTTTTGGTGGCAGCATGCTTGATGAAGGTAGGGAGAAGAGCTTCCATCATGTAGGATTGACAGCTGTCGCAGTCTGCCGTCGCATAGTGAAAAATCCTTCTATCGAACGGTACATCAGGAGGTGCCTTAGGCTTAGCATTGATCTTGACACTGATTAAGGAATGATCGGACATACCTAATGGAGGTAAACATTTGCTAAGCATTTATCAGGGTAGGAGGTTAGGAAGAGGTCGAGGATGTTTATGCATACATACATGCATACATCCATACATCCGTATACACATACATATATATATATATATATATATGTGTGTGTGTGTGTGTGAGTGTATAAATATATATACATATATATATATATGTGTGTGTGTGTGTGTTTGTGTACCTCCGCACGCACGCACATTTCAAACACCCGACAGATATGTAATTATTAAATAGTGTTTATGTAATTAAAATAAGTGAATGCTTATATCATATGTTATCGTTTATCTATAGATAGAATGCTATATAAGCTTAATAAATACATACTTATTACGATTAACTCTATATTTAGTAGATACATGCATTTGACCCGGTCTCCTTGGTTATTAACATCGAAGTTAATCTTTTTAACAACGTAAAGATCAAAATTCTTGACAGTGAAAATATATTTCTCAAAAAATAGGAATATCTACTCGTAACCGTGTATCGATTAATACGACGTTTATATTAATAAGAAGTAAAGTCAAATAAAAAAGAGATTTAATAGCACAAAATGCGATAGATACATAGATATGAAAAGACTGATATAGATAGATAGATAGATAGATAGATAGATATGAACAGACATAGATAGATAGATAGATAGATATGAACAGACATAGATAGATAGATAGATAGATAGATAGATATGAATTGATAGGGATAGATATGAACAGACATAGATAGACAGATAAATATGAACAGGCTGAGATAGATAGATAGATAGATAGATAGATAGATAGATAGATAGATAGATAGATATGAATTGATAGGGATAGATATGAACAGACATAGATAGACAGATAGATATGAACTGGCTGAGATAGGTAGATAGATAGGTAGATAGATAGATAGATATGAATTGATAGGGATAGATATGAACAGACATAGATAGATAGATATGAAAAGGCTGAGATAGATAGATAGATAGATAGATAGATAGATAGATAGATAGATAGATATGAATTGATAGGGATAGATATGGACAGACATAGATAGACAGATAGATATGAACAGGCTGAGATAGATAGATAGATAGATAGATAGATAGATAGATATGAACAGACATAGATAGATAGATAGATATGAACAGACATAGATAGATAGATAGATAGATATGAACAGGCTGAGATAGATAGATAGATAGATAGATAGATAGATAGATAGGTAGATAGATAGATATGAACAGACATAGATAGATAGATAGATAGATAGATAGATAGATATGAATTGATAGGGATAGATATGAACAGACATAGATAGACAGATAGATATGAACAGGCTGAGATAGATAGATAGATAGATAGATAGATAGATAGATATGAACAGACATAGATAGATAGATAGATAGATAGATAGATATGAATGCACCGAGATAGATCTTTCGGTGAAAAGTCAATTTTGGTATATTTTCTGTGGAATTTCCATTTTCCTTAAACTTGCGCATTAAATCGTAGGAAGAATTTTTCAATTTTCTTTTTCTTTTTTTGTATGTTTTTGTGTTTGCAAATTATTCCTGCGTTTGCTATTTTGAAGAAAAATTCTTTCTAGTAGAACATTTTCAGAATTTGTCATTCCCTTGGCATCTGCTTGCTTTTCGTTTCAATGGCTTTTCTCCTTCATACGACTTCCATGAAAAACAAAGGTCAAACTTCATGAGGATTACGAGTAAAGCTACTTCTCGAAACCACTAGTATTTTTTGTTTATGCAATCATACGAACGTGGTCCACATTGGGGGGTTGTCAGTCTTTTTCATTTGTGCCGTGTCCCTTCAGGACGTAGGCGATCATAGCCCTCCACCTCCTCCTGTAAACTGAAGCTCTTAATAAGTATTGTGTTTTTGCTATTTTTGGTTCAGTCATCCATTTGCTCAAAACCATTAAGTACGCCACGCCTTGCTATCCCCTTCCCTCTATCGGTCTTGTGAGAATCAGATTTTCCTAGTCCTCCTTCCTCATTACGTGTCCCAGAAATTTCAGTTGTCTCTTCCTGGAGTTAAGTGCAAGTTTATTCTTTGTTCCCATTCTCTCCAAAATCTAGTTGTTGCTCATATATTTTGTCCATCGTGTCCTTAACATCTTTCTGTGGAATCACACTTCTGATGCTTCGAGTTTCTTCATCTTTGATAAGATTGCCCAGAATCCATTGCCATAATGGAGGACAGATATCGCGTAACAGTTCGGAACTCTTTTCTTTTTTTCCAATAAAAACTTTCCTGTCCCGTAATACTCTGCTTGGCTTTTGGAATATGTCTTTGGCCACCCCAATACGTCTTCGGGTCTTAGTGTCAGACATTACGTCCTCTGTTAGAACTTTACCCAGATATTTAAATTTCTGTACCTGCTTGATTTTAGCATCCCCGACTTGAAAATAGCATTTTGGACTCACATTTTTGATGGGCACCATGCATTTTGTCTTCTTGTAGTTCATGCTTAGTCACTTCATCTCGCTCTCGTTCGCTAACTTCTGTAGGAAGATTAGTAGTTTCCTTTCCGGGTCTACTATGAGCACTGTTTCATCTTCAGATCTTATACGGTTAAGATTGTAGCCGCTAATGATGAATTCTGGTAGGATTTCCAATTCTCTCAGAATTGCTACGCTGTATAGGTTAAATAAGTCCGGTGAGAAAACACATCCTTGCCTTACACTCCTCTCTATTTTTGTATATCTGCTGAACGTATTTTGTATCCATATGCAGGCATATTGCCGCCAGTAGAGTTTCTTTTTATCTTTCTAATGTCCTTCCTAAATATATCAAGGGTGCTGAACAGCTGTAACAGATCTTTGTGGCGTACTTTGTTGATCGTCTTTGCGGCATCTATAAAATACAGGTACACATCTTTATGCATTCACATGCTCTTTCTGATAACATTCTGAGCATAAATATCGCGTTCCTTTATCCCAGTGTCTTTGACGAACCCGCACTGTTCTTGTCCTATCTCTGGCCTGATTCTTCTGCGTGCTCTATTATTCAGAATTCGGATGATGAGTTTTATTACGTGGCTCATTATGCTGTTTGTTCAGTGGAGTTCACATTCATTTGCCAATTGTTTCTTAGGCAGTGCTATAAAAACTAATCTGCTTAAGTATTCCAGTACATCCCCACTGTTCCTGATTTCAATCATTATTTCTGTACTCTTGTCTATGCCCAAATCATCTAAGGCTGCTAACATCTCGATTACAATTCATTCTGGCCCTGCCGCTTTGTTTCTGTTCAATTTGGCCAATGCAGCTTCCATATCGGTTTTTAGTATTTCTGGCCCGTCGTTATTTCTGTATATTGTCGGTTGTTTTCATTCGTCATGGAAAAATTCTCCTATATATTCGTTCCAACGTTGAAGAATTTTGCTTTATCTAATACGAGCCTTCCGTCCTTGGATTTTATGCTGTTAGTTCACTTATTTTCTATGCATTTTCTCCTTTAACTGTGATACTAATTCCTGCGCATTTCCCGTTGAGCCATTCGTCTTTTGCCTGCCTGCATTTGTTTCATATTTGATTGTGTAGTTTTCTGTATTCCGTTCCATGTCTCGGCAGTGTTTTCTGTCTCCTTTGCATCATGTCTGCACATGGATAGGTCATGCAGAATCTTGAATCTTTTGTTGATGGTTATGTAGTCAATCTGGATTTTTGTTTCTCCTTCTGGGCTCCTCCTAAAATCGATACTAGTATGGGTTGGAAATTCTATGTTCACAGGTTCATCGCTTTAAAGAAAGCCACCCGGAAGACCTCGTAGCTCTCGAACTCCAGAAAATATTCCGGACGACGGAAAACTTTAGAAATCGTCTATAACAGTGTAAGGCGAAGGGGTGCAACCATTTGGAGGATATCATTTCTACAACCCAATTAACCGACACTATATACATTTGTTTAAACAACAGTGAAATATTTTTAACAGCAGTTACTTTCTTTTATTGTCAACCTTTAAAATGTGCGAGGTATTTCCGTCACATCCTGTATAAGGCTTATATTAACAAAAATAATTATCAGATTTTTAAAAATAGATCAGTTACTTAAATACACTGGCGTGCAAATGTTCCGGACAAGCTACATAAAGTGATTATGCCGCTGTATTAAAAGTTAAGATGGTTTAGCAGTATATTTTTATCAGTAGAATTTGTGGGCCTTAAGAATTGTAAAATAATCTGTTGCATAGCGTAAGTGCCGTGTAACAGAAGATAAATCGCTTTAAGCTGTTTGAAGCTTAAAAAAGCCATACAAAACTATAAGGCCAACGAAAGATCTGAGCTGATAAAGTCATGATCATATGCGTATTTATTAGTTAGACATTTCGCATCTTATTAGCATGAGTGTAATGTGGCTTTTAAGTCATTGTTGTTAAACATTAGCCAGATTTCTTACACTAAAATCATGGCTACAATTTCTTTGAAAGCAAAGACGGAAGTTGTGACTTTGAAACGGCAAATAACAAAATAACAGATAGCCAAGTGGTTGCGAATTTCCGAAACAGTGTTCAAATCATACAAAAGATTTTTGTTGCTATTGGAAATGTTTTAAGTGCAAATAAAATGAGAAGAACACAAAGGTTGGACAAGAGAGATGGAATAATTATGCTGAGAGGCTTGATAGGCAATCCAGAGTTATCAGTCAGACAAAAGAATACCGAATACAAATCTTAACAGTGTGATTTCAGTTGATACAGTACGCAGACTATTGTGCAAATAAAAACGTGCATCCAGAAGCAGCAAAAAAGCCGCATTAACAAAAACATTGGAATAGAAGACTGAGGTGGCTAAAAGAACGTTTAGACGTGCGATATTGTAAAGTGTCAAAACGTAATTTTTAGTGATGAATGTAAAATGGAGTTACGTTCTAATACAATAGAATATGTCAGGAGACTACTGGCAGATAGAAAGAATGCAAGATACGCCTCAAAGACAGTAAAA
>OZ038481.1:126370098-126372598 GCA_964036315.1 Acanthosepion esculentum
TCTTGTTCATTTCTCATAAAGAATTTACTTTAACAAATTTATACGTTAACGTTTTGAGGAAATTTCATATATAATATTCATAAGATTAATTTTAATTTTTCCCTGTAATATCTATGACTGTTAATGTCTCCAATGTAAGTGAGATAAATAGATTCACCATCTTGGCGTCGCCAAGTGGAAGTGTCATTTATTACACATGTTTTTATGTGTAAATTAGTAATTGTCAATTTGCCCGCAGTCTTATTCTTATGAATAGAAATTAATATTCGCCTTTAAAATTCACCGAGAATCATATTTAAATTTTCCCTCTCCAGTTTGAATATTCCTTCTCTAATTAAACACGCAACCACACAGACACATGATTGTTAATAATTAAAATAATATTTACACATGCAAATTAAAAAAAGAAAAGAAAAGAAAAAAACATTGGTAAAGTTAATTTTTGCATGTCGATTTATTAATAGAATACTTCTAATAATATAACTCGGTAGAATTATTTTTTGACGGAAGAAAGTACTTCAGATCTTGAGTAGAACCGAAAAAAAAGAGCTAATGTGTTCGTTTTCAAAGCAACAAGCAAGAATATACATTTCTGAAAGAGAATCTCCGGGATAATTATATTGATAATGACCCAACCAAAATGGTAAAGAGAAGTGCTCTAATGTGGTTTAAGCTTGCAAGAAATATTAAAAAAAAACAAAAACTCGAATAATAATAATAATAATAATAATAATAATAATAATAATAATAATAATAACATGTAAAGTAGCACTTATACAATCGAAGCAGTTGTTGGGACAGTAGTTTTCGAAACGAAGCTTGAAATTTTCCCACACACCCAATATATATATACATATATATATATATATATATATATATATATATATATATATATATATATATATATATATATATATATATATATATATATATATATATATATATATATATATATTCCATTTATTATAGTGGCATAACAGAAGATAATCCTTGAAAATAACTTAGGAACCAGTAAAGTTTCGGACAATTTTTACATTAATTACTTCGAGAAACGAAAGCACTTATACGTGTAATTCAAAACAAATAAACAAAAGTAAATAGCTATGCTTGCCCAACGAAACGCATGCGAGGGCAAACACGCACACACACATACATATACACACACGAACACACACACACACACATATATATATATATATATATATATATATATATATGTATATATATATATATATATATATATATATATATATATAAAAGAGTGCATATTTTTCTTTAAAAAGATTTCTCAAATATTCGGGCTGGCAGATGAAATTAAATTAATATACCCTTTAATAAATAAACGGAGTGTCTACTCAAATATGGCTATCCACTAATAGAATATATATATATATATATATATATATATATATATATATATATATATATATATATATATATATATATGGATGTGTGTGTGTGTGTGTGTGTGTGTGTGTGTGTGTGTGTGTGTGTGTGTGTGTGTGTGTGTGTGTGTGTGTGTGTGTGTACACCCCTGCGTCTCTGCATGTGTGCCTTTGTGTTTCCGTCTCAGTAAAGTTAGATGAGAATCTGATGGAATGGTAAATACGTAAAATAGTCAATACAAAATTCCTACTTTGTTCTGATTAAACAATAAAATTTATTTTTTCTGGAGCCAAAATCCAAATCCTCTTATATATATATATATCATATGTGTGTGTGTGTGAGAGAGAGAGAGAAGAGAGAGAGAGGCGTGACCAAAGAGAGGTAATATGTATGGGCAAGAGATAGTATGTGTGTATCTGTGCGAGGGAGAATATGTGTGTGCGTGTGTGAGATAACCTGTGCGTGTGAGCGAGAGAATGTCTATGTATGAGTGAGAGAGATTGTGTGTGTGTTTGTGTGTGAAAGAGAGCGAATATGTGCGTGTGTGAGAGAGATAAAATATGTGTATGAGTGAGATCGAACGTGTGTGTATCAGATGGAATGCGTGCGTGTCAGTGAGAGAGAGAGAGATTATGCGTTAAAGAAATATACTGTGTGTGTGTGTGTGTACAAAGGTGAGAATATGTATATGAGCGAGAGTGAGAGAGAGAGAGAAAGAGAATAAGTATGTGTGAAAGGGAACGTGTATGTAAGAGAGAGAATATGTGTTTGCGCGCCTGCGAACATACAAAATATTTCGATTCAGATTTTGGTTGCATAAACACGTTTGTGTCCTTCTGTGGAACGTTTTCATGTGGCTTGCTTAATTGATTAACTGCCTCCACCATCAAGTGATCCGCTTTGAATAAAAGTTAAGAATACTATTGGGATGGTCGCATTTCCTAACCTATAGGAAACAATGTCGACACTCTGCCTTGCAAAGTGTAACTACAAATAAATCATTTCACCTTTTCTTCTGCTGATAGTGAAGTTCCTTCAAATTTAAGCCATTTTAATCTATACAGGATGTGTTTGACAATTAACAACAGAGAATAAGTACTCATTTCTCTACACG
>OZ038481.1:126387598-126395098 GCA_964036315.1 Acanthosepion esculentum
TTTAGTAGTACGAGCTCCACTGTGCTATGTCTCCTCAAGGACACATAGAACAGTGGATAAAGGCGTTGGTTAGATCCAGTGACAGGACCCAAGAAGTGTGAGTTCAATGCACGGTTAAGGCAGTGGAGAACGTGGAGAGGGGAATTAACAGGAGATAACTGATAACTGACATCCATTAAACATGGCACGTGGAACTAGAACAGTCTACCCCAATTAGCGAAAAAAAAGGGTTCAGTTCGACATTCCAACCACCTGAAGAAGGCCGGAGCGTACAACGGCCGAAACGTTGTAATGAATATGGCGACAAGGATGCGGACAAAAGTCCGAATAATGTAAATAGTGAAGACAGTAATTATAGGAGTAAATTTGATCTTCACTGAATTTTCAACATTTGACATTGATTGCAAGACAAAGATAAACACACTCTGTCGACTAGAATCAAGGATACATTTCGGTGAAGAGAGCTAAATCCGAAAAATTGGGGACAGGTCTTCGCCGTATCTATGTCTAACTCTTTGATCCTCTTGCAAACCAGACCAGTGTCTGCAACTTTGAATTTCGCCCTAGAGGAACTTAAGTCTACCTTTTTCAATTTTGTGCCGTCCAGAGCTATATCAACTTTCTTTTGATTTTCTTGCAGATTGGACTTATATACGTCTTTCAGATTTCTCCTTCAAGCCGGAACACTATCTGCTATTTTGAGGCTCGTATAATCCTGTATCTAATTTTCTATCTTTTATGCGG
The DNA here is from genome assembly GCA_964036315.1 of Acanthosepion esculentum. NCBI lineage: Eukaryota > Metazoa > Mollusca > Cephalopoda > Sepiida > Sepiidae > Acanthosepion > Acanthosepion esculentum. The sequence continues at coordinate 126,388,343 of OZ038481.1, forward strand.
GACTTGTGCTGACATTTTTGACTCAAGTGCAAAACGAATCTATATATAACTTTCTGACTCTCATGCAAACCGGAATTATGTGTATCTCGCTATTGTTTATCAAAATGACAGAAGTTTACGTTAAATAACCTAGAAAGGAAACAAAACGAAATCAAAAAAATACAGTCAATATATTGACAGCGTTGTCGTTGTGAAATATTTAACAAGCTTGTCAGTGAAACCATCACTATGATATACAGTTGCGGCCAAAATGTTCAGAACGGCATTGTTTTCGTCAGAAAATTAGGTATAAGTTTTTATCAAAGTTCTTTTATGTTCTATAATTTGCACAGACATTAAATACGATATTACTTGTTATTGTCTGAGATTCTGGTGTAATTTGAGAGGATAATACAAAGGTTATGGATGATTTAGTGATTTACTGCAAAACCCATGGCGGCCAAAATGATCAGAACGGTTGAAAAAATAAGAAAATAATAAAAAATGGCAGAGAATACTGGAATTATTTAATATTTAGTGTGAAGCCCTTTTAGCTTCAACCACACTTTGACATCTTCGACTGCATGAAGAAATTTAATTTTCAATTTCTTGCTGGGTGATCTTATTCCATTCTTCCTGAAGGGCATTCCATAATTGCTCGATTGTTTTAGGATTTCTGGCTTTCGAACGTTCTCCTAGAATATTTCACACATTTTCAATAGGATTGAGATCTGGGCTGTGAACAGGCCAATCCATAACAATAACCTTTTCAGCCTTGAGGAAGTTCATGACCACATTAGCCTTGTAACATGGGGCATTGTCCTGCATGAATATGGGTGGTCGTTTAGTTGAATTTCTCAGCACAGGCAAGAAATGATCTTTTAGAAGTTGTTTATAAACTCCTGCATTTACCTTTCCATCTAATTGCATCAAAGGGCCCACACCATCTCCAGATATCATCCCCCAAACCATGACAAGTTCCTCCACCGAATTTAACACTAGTCTTAAGGCATTTAGGCGATAATTTTTCACCTACTTTTCGACGAACGTACCTTTTCCCATCTGAGCCAAATAACATAAACTTAGATTCATCACTGAAATGTACCGTTTGCCATTTTTCTTAAGACCACAACACATGTTCGGTTGCAAAGTTAAGACGACACATTTTATTCTTGGAGCTGATCAGTGGCTTTACTGCAGGTCCTCTTGCTTGTAGGTCATGTTCAACTAAACGACGAGACACAGTTTTTCGAGATAATGTTTTCTTCAGTACAATGCTCATTTCCCGAGAAACAGCAGCAGCAGTTTTAAATCTGTCCTTTTTAACCAACTTTACCATAGCACGATCTTCTCTCTTGGTCGTTTTTCTTGGCCTACCTGTAGACTTTCTTGCTTCACACGAACCACAATCATCGTAGACCTTAAGAATACCGTGAACAACACTTTTTGACTTGTTAACAATCTTTGCAATAGACCCAATACTTAAATTATTCTTCTTTCGAAGCTTAATAATCTGCTGACGAATTGGTAACGGAGTAAGTAGCATTATATTAACAAGGTACACTGCAGATATTCTTACTAATGTTTAGTAAACGAACCGTCACGTAAACAAATTAAAAAAAATTAGAGTTCGCCGGTTAAATATACTAAAGCACGGAGTAAAAGCAACCGTTCTGTTCATTTTGGCCGCCATGTTTTTTGCAGTAAATCACTAAATCATCCATAACTTTTGTATTACCTTCTGAAATTACATCAAAATCTCCGACAAGAACAAGTAATATCGTATTTAATGTCTGTGCAAATTATAGAACATAAAAGAACTTTGATAAAAACTTATACCTACTTTTCTGACGAAAACAATGCCGTTCTGAACATTTTGGCCGCAACTGTACAGCTCAATCCTCACCGGACATTTCCTGAATACATTACATTTAAAGCTAGCAGACCTTGCAATTATTAAATTCCATATGAAGAGACTAGACAGTAACAATTATTAATAATTAAAATTAAATTGTTTACTTAATTTTTTCAATCTAAGGTACATGAAAAAATTCAAATCCTCAGCGGTTATTTTTTATGAACTCAGTATATTTTCCGGATATATTTTCTTATTTCTATTAAAAAAAAACAAAAAAAAAACTCTATTTTTATCATGAAGTAAATTGTTTTAAAATATTTCTCATAATGACGTAATTTGATTTTTTTTATTAGATAACATTATTTCGGTTGATAACTTTTTGAATTTGTTCAGTCATAAATATTAAATCATCTATTATCAAATTCAACATTTTATCTAATGCAAATCAATTTTATATCATTAACAGAAATATTTCGTCGCTACCTGAACTTTAAACAGTGAAACATGGGACGGTATTTTCAATATGGTGAAAGACTCTTGTAAAATCAAATTTCATACTCCTAAGATTCAGACTTGCTCTTTTAACCTTCAATTAGCGGCATATTGAAAAGGTCTGGTTGTGGCTACCATGAGGCTAGATGGATATTTCATCGAATATCTGTGCATATTCCATGTGAACGTACCAGCTCAAGGTCTTCAAGGTCATATCAGCCATCACATCTACCCTAGGTAATTTCAAAAGAAAACTTATTATTGTGGAGGACAGTAGTTGGTCAATCTCTCGATCATGGCCCCTACACATAGTAACCCAGATTTTTCAGGGAGAATGGTTGTTTGCAGAGAGCCAAGTCTTGCTCATACATGTGCTTCCACTTTCTCGATCCTTCGTTTGTGCAGTGTATCCAGCACCTTAGAGGCATTGATCCCGAGGCGTTTCTGGATTAGGTAGAATAGTGTGACATGACACGCATTTCTCACAACCAGCAGGACCATTATAGACGAGGCAAACTTGATGGGAATAGCAATGGGTACCGTCATGCGGTCCGTGATGTTCCACTTTTCCTTTTTCTTATTAATATGACCAGTCTTTGGAAGCTTGCCATTTCTGATTTGCCTTCTTATCGGCTATTACCGCGAAAACGATGTATCTTCTTATCCCTGGTGTCAAGATTTTACCAATCTATTTTTCACTATCAATACATCTGGAAGAAAAATGAGAATGTTAAAAATTTGGGACATAACATTATGTTAAGTCGTCTCTTATTTATCGGAACAAATGAAAGTTTGTTCGCAAGTAACGGACGTGCCTTCTTGATATATATTGGGGATTGTAAATAGTTATAGATATTGCGTTTATGTGCAAATAAAGTATAACTGAATATTGTGATTTTCGAAAAAACGGACAGGCAGGAGTGTAACATCACCCGAAAAAGATTACAATGATTGTCCTTTTTTATGAGTGGAAATGAGTTTTCGACAATAATATTCGGAATATTGCACATTTTATTTTACACGTATTTCTTTAACAACTTTTTAGTTCATTAATCAAGTTGTTATTAGGGAAGTAAGTATAGAATATATATATATATATAGATCAAAGGCATTTATAGATAAAGTGTATAGATTGAAATAGAGAGATATAGACAGATTGAGATAGATAGATAGATAGAGAGATAGGTAAGAAAAGACTAAGATATATATATATATATATATATATATATATATATATATATATATATATATATATATATTACAACAAAACATGTAAGAATCGCTACACAGTTTCAGCCATGTTTTAACGCATAATGATGCGTCTCCTCAGGAGATTGTAAATTACTGGCGATTGAACGATGAATTTGGTTTCAAAAGCAAAATACATCCTTATTTCTTGGAAAAAAAAATCATATGTACGGCTTGAGGACTTTACCCTTATCAACCAGTCGAAGATGGCCTACTTTAAATTCAAACTAAGCGAACAAAATAAATATTATCTTAGAAATGTGTCATGACCAATATTTGATATCTGACCGCAGCCAGATATTAACTTAAAATGGTTAATGGTTATAATAAACGGGCACAAGCCAGAGAGTCAACATTCAAAAGAAATAAATGCGGAGATGTAGAGAGGTTATTTAACCGAATGCCCAACTAGTTTTAAGCTTTGTGGATTTCCTACATATTTTTTGTAGTTCATAAATAAGAGGTTTCTTTAAGAAACTAGTAAATAATCTAAACATATAGAATTATTTTGTAAATAAATATCATCCGTATAAGATTTTAATAATATCAACCAATCAATGTTAAATGTCAAAAATATTGACTAAATACCAATACATCCTTATAAGATGTTAATAATACTACTAGGAGATCAATACAGAACTAAATTAACCCTAAATGAATCATACGAATAGAAAGATAAGCCGTATATGGTGCAACACAGTTCAACTAAAATCTAAGGAAAAAAATTGCCAAATTCCAAAATTTAACTGAATTGTAAGATAGAAGGTAGACTTTGTTTACAATTTAAGCTATAACTGCACCAATAATCTTGATATAATTATAAAGTTAGACAATAATAAAAGTTTAAACCAATTTAAAAATCTGGATCATAATGCACGTTCGAAGATAAATATTATTAATGATACTAGTCAATGAAATTATAGGAATTCAGTACAATGCTCATTGCTAAACAAATGTTTACCTAAATTCCTTGTTTACCTAAGCACTATCTCTACAATAGAGAATCTGACGGTTGAAAAATTCTATATTGGTAGTACTAAGAATTCTTTTCAGACTAGGTGGTATCACCATATCTTGTCATTCATCAATAATACTTAAAGAAACAATACATCACTTTGTAAATATTTTTTGGAGTTTAAAAGATGATATCATAACTCCTAAGGTGAAATGGAAAATTTGAAAAATGGTAAGGACATGTAGATCTTTATATGAACCCTATTTTCTGTGTTTACACGAAAAATTGGAAATTATCAGAGATCCGAATTAACGGTAAATTGTAAACACAGTCTACATTTAACTTTATAATTCAGTTAAACTTTGGAATGTAACAATGACTTTTCTTAGATTTTATGAAACTCTGGGTAGCGGATTTCGATATTATTGTATGAATAATATTATTATGATGAAACAACTATATAATAATTCCCAATGTGTATTTATATATTCCTCATCCCATCCACAGTAGGATGGAGGTAAATCAACTTGTTTGTAATTTATGAGTGATTACTTGTCTTAGTCGTTTAAATAATCAGTACAAATGAGATATTTTTCTGCGTTTAGACAAAATTATTTTTCAATCGAAATGAACCGTCTAATTAATAACATCTGTGACTCCTATTTTTGTTAGATTGCAATCTTATTTGTTCAAGCCTTTCATGTGTGGGGCTCATATATCTTTGTCTATCAAATGATAGTCTTTCTTCAACTTACAGCTAAGAAAATGGCGACTTACCTCGTCAAACCAACCGACAGCGCGTCGCGTGTATCCGACGACGGAAAATGTGGCGAAAAAGAAAATTACTTACCAAAAGAAAGGGCAGTATTCCGCATGACATGCTGAAGACGGAATATTTAAATTAAAAACAAGTCCGTCGCTATAAAAGTATTTTGATATGCAAAAATTGAGCGTCCTCTCCCAGTTGTCGACGAATGATAAAAAACGCTCGGCGGATAAAAGTAGTTGGTGCTCTCGAATCGGGGAAGCAAAATTCGGGTATTCTGGCTACCGCGATTGTCGGAGAGTGAGTTATTTTTTCTGACTGGTTACGTGCATTGTGATTTTGTGAGATAGTCCCTGTGAATCGAGTTTTCGGATTTCTTTCTGCTCCCGATGTTCGTGTCTGAACATAGTGATTTATTTTTTGCGTTGTGGAAATAATCTGCCACAAATATTTCCTTTGCAACCCCAGATCGCTTACACAGCTTGGTCATGATATAGGCTTTGTTGTCGCCGTCTTAGTTTTTCTGATATTGATCATCTTCTGAGAGATATTTCAATTTCACTGTTATATCAAACTCATAAAAAAATGAACTCGAAAAAACAATGAGCAAAACATGAATTTCATAATACTAAAATCAGACAAAACGGACCTCTAAAAATATGAAGGAAACGGCTTAATTAAAAGTTTTAATTGTAGAATCTTTATCTCCGCTTAATTGAATTTATTGTTTCAAAACTTTCTGCGTCTCAGTAATAACACTTTCTTAAAATTTCCCTCATCTTTTACGGCATGGGTACACTTGTATATCATGTTTAATCACTGTCGGATTTTGGCATTAAGCTCTAGATTTATCTTATGTTTTAAGCTTTTAGATTATTATGAGCAATTTGTATTAGTGGCTAATTTTAGTCGTTAATTTATTTACAATTAAAATCTATTTTATTCGTGTTCCAATTTTCCCTCCTCATTCACTATTTACAAGTATGTCATTCAGTATTTTGTACTACGCGCCAATGGTCTTCTTTTGATAAAGTGTTAACCAAAAGTGTCTCCCAAAGGAAAAGTGACGCCCTCTCAATTTAATTCTATTTTCTTTTGTGGGTATAGGCCTTCACACACACACACACACACACACACACACACACACACACACACACACACACACACACGCACGCACGCACGCACGCACGCACGCACGCATACAGAATAAAAAACCCAAAACCCACAGACACACACACAGACACTCACAAAAAACACACATACATACACACACACATATATGTGTGTTTGTGTGTATATGTGTGTGTATGTGTATGTGTGTGCTTGTGCGCCCGCGTGTGTATTAATTAGTACATATATGCGTACCTACGTTTTCTGGCGTGTGTATTTTTGGCACCCCGAACCACAGCCACCTCCATTCCTACACAATTTTTCTATTTTTATCAGCAGTCATTTTTT
>OZ038481.1:126397598-126427598 GCA_964036315.1 Acanthosepion esculentum
CAGGTGTACCTGGTTGCACTTGTATAATCCCACCCGCTCTATAACACCTCCTGTTTAAAAATGTTTGTCCGACTACCCTGCTGTATGCATCATTCGTTGCTATACTATTCTACAGCGCGCTCATCTTTTTTACGCCATGTCCTTCGCAAGGGTTTGATTGTTCTTAGTAAATTAATTCCATCGCTAAAACGTTCTTGTGCGTTCGTTGCTCGGGGTTAAATTGTTTCAATTTGTTTAGATATTCAGTAAATTTCCTATGCCTGTAATAAATTTCAAATAGTATGGCATTGTTTCACAAGACTAATAATCAAACCAGAACGAGGATGAATGGTTGCAGCTGAGATTAGAGTTATATACTCCCAAGTTATCATGTTAGATGATAACGAAATCAACTTATATTTATTTTGCGCATAGCTTACACAGCACACCCACTTCCGTTATTCTTCAGGCAGACCTTGTATCTATAAGGTATAAATATTTCAGGATTCACAACATATTGGAAGCACGCCCCGTAAATTTCAATTACCCTTAATATCAGTAATTTTTCTTTGGTTATTTCAAAGTGCTACTATCATGAACATCTTAACGCGTAACTTAAACGAGACTGACAAAAAGCTGTTTTGTAGATGAAAAGATTTGGTGCCATCTTCTATAGCGTTGAGTGGCTGACACTTTACTTCAAACAACTTACTGCTAGCACTTCCTGCCACTCCAGTATTCGTAAGAACTATTTTACAATATACTTGTTTTAAAGGCTGTTGAAATATATTGATTTACCTGCAAAAACAAAAAACAAACAAAACACCTTCACAGAAATAACTTTAGATGAATTTGAAAGTAAAACATTAAAATCTAAGACTGCATATAGCACAGTGACTCTTAATCTTTTTTGAGAATTATATTCGTATTTCTCTCTGCTGCACCCTCATTCACACTGCACTCACATCACTTTTCAGCTACGCTTGAAAGAACATGGGGTTAACTGAAAGAAATTCATCCTCAAAGTAATCGGGCCGGGATAAAACTTGGAGAATGAGAATTGTCACTTGATATTATGGAGGGGCAAAAGATGGCGGCCGTGTAGATGAGATACGTTTAAATGGTAAACATGGGCTCAAAAGCAACTGAAGATACGCTTAGCGGTCGTCACTGTAAATAGTGGCTGGGTACGATTTTTTTCAAGTAATGGCAGGATGTAATTTATTTTATTTCTTTCAATGAGAAACCGTTGATTGGGTCCATGGCTGCATAGCGAATATAAATGTTATTATTTACCCGATCCTCACGGACCCCCTGAAACGCATCCATAAACACTTTGGGTGCATAGAGCTCAACTTAAGATCCCGAACTGAACCCTTTATTTCGCTCACTGGGGTAGACCGTTCTAGTTCCACGTGCCATGTTTAATGGATGTCAGTTATCAGTTATCCCCTGTCCAAGTTCTCCACTGCCTTAAGCGGGTATTGAACTCACACTCTTTGGGTTTTGTCACTGGATCTAACCAACGCCTTAATTCACTGTGCCATGTGAGCGAAATAAAAGGTTCAGTTCGACATTCCAACCACCTGAAGAAGGCCGGATCGTACAACAGCCGAAACGATTTAATAAATTTGGCGAAGAAGATGAGGACAATTGTCCGAATAATGTAAATAGTGAGAAAAAATGTCGTTAGAAACGAAGTAAACAATATTGAACTGTTACGTAATTACTATCTTTCTATATGTCAGTGAATGCAGGGAATCTCCATACAGATGAAGAAAAGACTTGTGGGAACATAAAATATGATCTTGCAGAAGGGTGATGAGAATAACATGGACTGAACATGTGATCAATGAAGAAGTTTTAAAGAAAATGGAAAGAAAATCGGCACTCCTAATTAACATGAGAAAGAGGCTGTTGGAAATTCTAGGGCACATATTGAGGAAAGAAGGCTTGGAAAATTTGCCACTCAAAGGATATTTAGAAGGTAAAAGCGACAGAAGAAATCAGCGCAAACATAATTAACCAGCTTGTGTACATGTATGGCAGAACAGTGTTTACGAGAGATAAAAAAAAAGACATAGTTTCATAAGAGCTACAAAGGACAGGACATTGTGGAGAGCCATGATCACCAACGTCCTGAAGTGACATGGCACATAGAAGAAGAAGTAATAGTTTATATAAAATCTCTTAAGCCAACTCTTTAATACGTAATGATTCTAGTGCAGGGTGAAATTATCTTGAAGATTTTAATTTTTTTTTATTTCATTTATTTGTTTGTGTGAATTCTTCAATTTTTCCTTTCAAATAATATTAAAATTAAAACAAGGAAAACAAAATTTAATATGGATTTTATTATATCTTAAAATGACAGACGTTGCTTTAAAGTGTAAAATCTCACTCCGCTTCTTTGATCAAATTTTAATTAATAAATTCTTGAGATGGAATAATTAAGGAAAAATAGCGATGAATTTTAAACCTTAAAAAATGCCTGTCTTCTCAACGTTTGTTTCAGAAACAAAAGTTAGATTGCACAGTTCAACCAACCTGTTACATTAACATCCGCATTGATGACCTTGGGCAAGACGTGATTCTATCTCCTCTTCTCATCAATTACGTTAAAAGCAGAGTAGTATAGGATCTTTCTCCTTGGATGTAACGAGTCTAAGAGAAGGAAAACTCTGAATTCCGAACCGCGGTGAAGAATATAAGAGAAAAAAAAATCACTTTCTTTTCTTAGTAATTTACTGATATTAAGAACAATAATCAGAGAGGGACATGTTCACCTAAGTCCCGAAATAATATGACATTTTAAAAAAAGAAATTCATATTAATGTTTTAAATTTTCCTCTATTTTAAAAAACTAAAACTTTTATGATGTCTGCTAAATTACGGATTGCAGTTGTGTCTACAGAGTCGTCCGAAAGTCTTGGCACCTCCCAACCCTAATTTCCAAACTGTAGGAGCTCGTGTCAGCCATCTGAAATAGTAAATTGCCGTAATTCCCAATGTATAATACGCATTGTTTTCTAAAAAATATTAAGTAAAATTAGGGGTGCGTACTATGCACACTTTAAAAAAAATGCCGATTCATACGTTGATTTCAGTTGCAAAATGACTACTCATCACAAAAATACGATAATTTGACACTAACATTCGGGGATTGCGACCTCATAAGGATGTCAAATACAATCATGTGTACTTAACAATATTTACAAATGTAAAGTAAAATAAGAATTATCATAAAACTAAAATAGAATAATAATATTCCATGTTTAAAATCATTTTTCAAAAATAATTGTAGGAAACGATGAGTATAATGAAATTGGAGAGTACTCTATTTACATTATTCGGATTATTGTCCTCATCTTTGTCGCCATGTTTTTAACAATGTTTCGGCCCTTGTACGCTCCGGCCTTCTTCAGATGGTTGGAATGTCGAACTGAACCCTTTATTTTCGACATTCCAACCACCTGAAGAAGGCCGGAGCCTACAATGGCCGAAACGTTGTGATAAACATGTCGACAAAGATGAGGACAATAGTTCGAATAATGTAAATAATGTACATAATACCTCATCTCAGAAATATAAACAGATACTGAAATTGGAGAGGTTTACCAAATAAGGAGTACGTAATATGTCGGCACATTTTAGGGGTGCGTATTATTAATGAAAGCGTATTATACACGGGAAATTACGGTATAATATGTAGACGCGACAAGACTTTCGGACCACCCTGTTGTCGTTTGGAACGAATTTATATGTGTATGAGCATCACTGTATTCACATGTCAACAAACGAATCTTCTAATCTATTTTTGTTGACTTTCAAGACTTAATATTTTTTTTATAATTTAATATATTTGTTTGCTTTTATTATTTAATATATGACAAAGAGTGATATGCCACTTAATCTGATATATTATGGCATAGAAAACATGATTTGACATTACAGTAACTTCTAGATTTACCGTACTAAATATGGTGGGGAGAGTATGTTCCTTAAATGCGATATTTTCTTTAAATCCGATAAATTGCACATTTGGGAACCAAGAACCAAGATCAGAAGATGACCGCATTAAATTAACCTCGTTTTGTTAAATCCAAGACTGACACCCTGCAAATGACCAATGTTGCGAAAACAATATAAAATATCAAATAGAACATCATCCGATATGACGATAAACTACATCCTGCAGCAAGGTCACTGATCTGGGATATTGGATGATTGGAGGAGCGTAGAGTCACCTCTCAACTGTTTTTAAACCTAGGTCCATCCTGATACGAGGTAGAACTTGTTATGGGCCCAATGTATGGGTAAATAGTGAACACCCAAGCAAAAATCAACAGTATATTTTTATAATAGAATTATCAATAAATTTTTATAGTAAAATTACCAACAATAAACTTTTATATTAAAATTACCAGTAATATAATTTCATAAAAAATTGCCAACGATAGATTGTTGTAGTTGAATTTCCAGCAATACATATTTAAAAAAAAATAATTGTAGAAAACGATGATTATAATGAAATTGGAGAGTGCACTATTTACATTATTCAGATTATTGTCCTCATCTTTGTCGCCATATTTATCAAAATGTTTCGGCCCTTGTACGCTCCATCCTTCTTCAGGTGGTTGGAATGTCGAACTGAACCCTTTATTTTCGACATTCCAACCACCTGAAGAAGGCCGGAGCGTACAAGGGCCGAAACGTTGTGATAAACATGTCGACAAAGATGAGGACACTAATCCGAATAATGTAAATAGTGTACATAATACCTCATCTCAGAAATATAGACAGATACTGAAATTGATACGAGGTAGAACTTTTTATGGGTCCAATGTATGGGTAAATAGTGAACACCCAAGCAAAAATCAACAGTATATTTTTATAATAAAATTATCAATACATTTTTATAGTTAAATTACCAACAATAAACTTTTATATTAAAATTATTAAATTAATATAATTTTATAAAAAATTGCCAACGATAGATTGTTTTAGTTGAATTTCCAGCAATACATGTTTAAAAAAAACTTATTAACAATACATTTCATCATCTACAATCTATATATTTAAAAACATACATTTTTACCGTAAAAGTATATCATTAAGTACAAAATATATGTAGATGAAGGCATAAAAACCGGTGCAGTAGATGTTATCTGCATTGTAATTTACATTGTTCTTATAATCGATGCTTAGAAGATTGAAGAATAGATTCCAGCATCCAGCTGCCAAAATCAAGGCCATGAATAGATTCTGGCGAGCTCAACGACCTTATACAACTGGAGGTTCGGGCACTCCGACTCCTTAATAAAATTTTAAAATTTGGCCAATTACAGGGAAATTTTAAGACCACAGGAAATGGGCACCAGAGCATATTCTAAGACCAGTATTAGCAACTTCAAAAAATTAGCGTAAGCTTCTATTATTAAATGAGCTTTTTCTAATAACAATTATAAATTAAAACATTGATTTTTGAAAGATTTACTCAATAAAAATTGTTCCTTCAGGTGCACCTCTTGAATTAGGGGTGCTGATGCACGGTGGAGTAATGAATAGCGGCTCGGATTGACGAATCGGAGAGCTGAGTTCGAATTCCAGTCGAATCCATTAAATTCACATACGTGCTGAACTCTTGGGAAAGATATGAATCCTCTTCTTCTCCCCCCAGCTATGGGTAAATAGGAGGACAGACCGAGTTCTGTAGCCTAGGATGACAACTGGTCTACCGCAGAAAGTAATGGCAACCTACTGCAGGAAAAAAATCTGCCTCGTCAGTCATGTATCGAAAGATACATGAACGCCTAAACGTGTATCACGCATGGCACATAACGGAGGCTTAGGTTAGATTAGTTTTATAGTATAGCAGCCACTACTTAAATCTGATATTTCTTAAAATGTGTGACGCTACATCGTTAACCTTGTGTCACATTCTAACGCAGTATGTGTCGGGGTGGGTCGTAGGTCTCTGGTAAATCTACCAAGACGCTACATTGTGGTTTTAATGTGTAGTACAATGTTTAATGAAAAAATTCTTTGGTGTCTGTCACATTACCAATGGTCAGTCCTAGCTGAGAAGCGTGACGCCTGACGTCTCACCACCAACCTTGCCGTCTCCTTCTTTGAAAATACCTGCAGGGCCGCTCTCAGGGACAAGAGGCAGAGGAGGAAGTACTACAACGCTATGCCATCGAGCCCAGGCAGGACTTTCAGCTGTAATTGCTGCGACCGTGTACGACTGTCCTTCATCGGGCTTATCAATAACAAACGTGCCTTCAATCGACGTGTACAGACTCCATCTTGATCTTCGTTTTGCGAAGCGAAGCCATGATAATGACAATGTTTAATTGAAAGAAATCAAGTTTATAAGTTGTCTTGTCCAGGATAGGATGGCTATTTTCTAAGCAGACACTACTTAGGAAAAGATATAGAAAAATTATCGTTTGTCTAAACGAAAGGGGAAAAAAGATTAGGAAGGCATTTGAAAACAATGCTTTAAATGCTGCTGTTTGCAGAGCAAAAATGTTATAGCCTTGCTGATGAAGTCATAAATTTATCGATAGTCACGATTAAACACAGTATATCTTACGATAGTATCTCTGAACCAGCGATATTACGTTGTCCATGACGGTGAATGATGTACAGATGAATCAGAAAGAGAAATGACAGATAAGACGGTGTAAGCAGAGTTTTAAGCCCTACACAGACGACATCCTGTACAATTTACGTATACAGGCTTTTAAAGTAAGGGCTAACTCATAAGTGGTTAGTTTGAGAGTGAGGCTTTTTTCCTCCTTAGTTTCGAAAATTGTCGTCAGATAATTTCCAGACATTAAATCATTCAAAGATTAATACAGTGTAACCCGGATATAAGAGAGTTGTCGGGATCGGAGAAGAGGTATATTATATCCGGGTTTCTCTTATATCCGGGTTTGGTCTATTTTGTTTAGGTAAGTATGGCTCTAATTTGGGACCAGAGACAATCTCTCTTATATCCGGGTGTCTTATATCCGGGGTACACTGTATGCAAAATGGGTGTCAATGGAAATTGATGTTACTCAAAAAAAAAAAAAAAAGATTCTCACATTTTTTAGTCACGGTTATCCAAATATATACGGTTTCTCAATCTTCAAAATGCTTCAGACGGATAATTCCTTAAAGAAGACTTTCATTCATCATATTTTATAGATTAGCGCTGGATTATCACAAAAGACGGACTTTACAAAAAAAAAAACACTTGAATACCTCCAAAACCAAAAACAACGAGAATGGGTAGCATATCTAACTAGGTATGAAATGAAAGATATAATCAACAGTTTGTGCTATAGTGGCTTTATCCCCTTGCTTGGTTTTGGTTTGGTTTGGTTTGTTTTACGGCATATCAACCTCAATGGATTATTTAATGCCGACAAAATTTTTATTGCTGGTATTATGATTTTCTTCAAAAATCTATTTCAGGGAATATTTTTCCTTGAAGAAATCTATCACTGGTAATATTTTTTTCAAAGAATGTATAGCTGTTTGTATTACTGGTACTTTTTTTTTTAAGGGATGGCTGATAATTTTTCTTTCAAAAATTGTCGCTGGTAATATTTTTTTTATTTCAAATTATTTCTGGTATTAAAACCTATTTTTACACCAGTTTGGGGGTCAACTATTTGCCCATAGCTGGGACCCTAACATGTGATACCACCCGGATCAGGGTGGACCTCGGAACACCAGCAATTAAGAGGTGATTCCACGATCCTCAAAACCTTCTGATCAGAGGCCTTGCTGTTGGATGTAGTATATCGTCTTACCCAGGACACCATTGCTTGGGGTGAAATGATTTTAAAAAATGTAGAAAAGCTACTAACTTTCCATACAATCAAAAACCATAATTAGAAAGAAGCGTTCGAAAGAGCTATAACAACTAGTGGACAGGAGAATTTCTTGACGGGAAAACTGTTTTAATACAATACTATTATAGATTTCAACCTACAGAAAAATCTAACTGTTCATTCAATGAATGCCAAATGATTCATGGATGGAAAAGGATACGATTATTATTGTTTTTACCATTTATTCACTTCAATCTCAGCTTTTATTATTCGTTTTATTCGTTTTTCGGATAATCTTAAAAAATAAAGAATAAAAAAAAACAGGCTTATTTTTATTATTGCCAGAAAACTAATGATTTCTCTTTGTGATTCTGTATAAAACATTATTCAATAGCACGATAGCAACACGTTTGTACGGAAAGCATTTAATTATCATTTTTGAGAGTGTTACGTAAGACACCATCTTTGTTACTATTTTAGATTTTATAAAAGACATTCAGACTTTGTTCGAACCATAAATCAGCGTAAAATAACGCTGTTGGCACCGCTTCCTTTAGGCACCTGCAGTTAAAAGTACTCTGTATGTCCAGTTCAAAGCAGTGAACGTCATTGACATGAAAAATGTATTCACTGAAAGCGTTAAATTGAATCTTCACTCCCTCAAATGGTTCACGTCACCGAAAAGTCAAAACGTAGAAAGTTAAACGGTTTAAAATTTATATCAGAATAGTACTTAAAAAAAAATACATCCATTTTTGATTGTTGCTTTTTTAGGTTAAGGAATAATTAATAAGTGTCTATATTTCTGAGATGAGGTATTATGTACACTATTTCTTTTATTCGGACTATTGTCCTCATCTTTGTTGCCATATCTATTACAACGTTTCGGCCGTTGTACGCTCCAGCCTTCTTCAGGTGGTTGGAATGTCGAACTGAACCCTTTATTTCGTTCACTGGGGTAGACTGTCCTAGTTGCATGCGCCATGTTTTAATGGATGTCAGTTATCAGTTATCTCAAGGGCACATGGTTCAGTGGATAAAGACGTTAGTTAGATCCTGTTAATTTCCCTCTCAAGTTCTCCACGGCCTTAACCGTGTATTGAACTCACACCTCAAAGATGAAGAAGAGACTCGTGGCAACGGAGATATGGTTCTACAGAAAGATGCTAAGGATATCATGGACCGAGCGTGTGAGCAACGATGAGGCTTTGGAGAGAATGCAAACAAGGAGGATGCTTATACTTAACATCAGGAAGAGGCAGCTGAAATTCTGGGACACGTAATGAGAACAGAGAGCATGAAGAATCTGATACTCACAGGTCGAATAGAATGAAAGAGAGACAAGGGAAAGTAACACATGGTGTATCTGGTGGGCTTAAGCAAGTGGATGTCTGGCGGAGGTGGCAGAGAGACGAAACTTATTGAGAGATACAAGGGATAGGGAGAAGTGGAGAGCCATTATCGTCTACGTTCTGAAGAGACACGGCACATAAAAATGAAAGAAGAAGAACCATTTGACGCATTGAAAATTCGATTTCCCGCCTTCGGCGAATCCTTTTTTTTCCAGCAAATGATATTCGCTGTTGCTGCCTCCCACGCAAGGTACCTGTGATGACCTCTATATGCGTTATGGTTTGAGGCAAAATTCTTCCTCAGTACATATCTGCATAGCATTTTGCTAACTTCAGATACACTAACCAGCTAGTGATTATCTTTTTAACCAGACTACACAACTTACTAAATGAAGAGACGGGGATAGTACCGCGCGTACATAGGCTGGCAACTGATCAGGAACACCGGGTAAGAAAAGCAGATTGAGTGCTGTTACCAAGCTCAGCAACGCATAGTAAAGAAACAGATAACACTTTTGGAAACTTACGTTCAAACCATGCTGGTTCTTATCTAATGCATCATAAAACATTGTGAATACATAAATGGATAACTATTTACAAATCAGTGCTTTCAGTCGGAATGGAATTAAAGCAAAATAATTTCCTGCAATATTAATACGGAGTTTTATATCTTTAATCTAATATGTAATATTATTCTCACTATTTACATTATTCGGGCTATCGTCCTCATCTTTGTTGCCATATTTACCATAACGTTTCGGCCGTTGTACGCTCCGGCCTTCTTCAAGTGGTTGGAATGTCGAACTGAACCCTTTATTTCGCTCGCTGCTGTTGACTGTTCTAGTTCCAGGTGTCATGTCTAATGGATGTCAGTTATGAGTTATCTCCTGTTAATTTCCAAGTTCTCCACTGCCTTAACCAGGTACTGAAATCCAAACTCTTTGGGTCCTCTCACTGGATCTAACTAACGCCTTTATCCATGTGTCCTTAACGGTTCATTTCGACCACTCGAAACGTTGTGATAAATATGGCAACAAATATGAGGACCATAGTCCGAACAATGTAAATAGTGTACATAATACCTCATCTCAGAAATATAGACAGATACTAATATTATTCTGTTGCAATTTCTTTTCGAATGCTATGTCAAAAGGAGAGAGATTCGAAGAATAAACAAAAACATCTCTTAAAATATATTTTTGCAAAGCAAGAAGAAAAGACTATATTAACTATAAAACAGAATGCATGGTTGTCAGCAAAAGAGCTTGCCCAAAGGTTGGATTACTTAACAGAATCGTCAAAATTAAGTAGACGCGGAAATTTAACTCGGTGTCATGTATTTAATGTACGACGAAAAATGTGATGCAGGCGGTGACAAAATGTTTTGCAAGAAATAAAAAAAGGTTTAAGAGGTAAGGAAATTTTGTTAGAAACTAAGAAAAGAGGGTCGAACTGTTATGCAATGATTATTCCCTTTAATGACAGAAAATACAGAAGATATTTAAAGCAACATAATTGCGCTTCTAATAACGAAAGGCAAAAATAACGTGGGGAGGACATGTCAGTAGTGGGGAAGTTATAAGGAAAATAGCATATTTACAATCAGAAAAAGTGTGATGAAATTTTCTGGACAGAACGCAAGCCTTAGTAATTTAATAAACACAAATCATAGTGTAGACACAAGGTCGCAGTGGAAAATAGTGAGAAGCCTACTCCAAAACATTGTGTGAATGCATAACAGGACAGATGCATAAAAGGTGAGATAAAGGCTAAGGAGACAAGTGGGCTTTCTAGGGCACATAATGAGGGATGAGGGCTTATAAATTGACACTTACAGGATATACAGAAAACAAGAGGGTCAGGCGAAAGCAGTACATAACCTACTTAAAGGGCTCGAGTAAATTGTTGGCAAAACAGGAGAGCTAGGAAAAAGACAAAACTTAACAGCTACAAAGGACAGGAAATTACAGAGAACAACGTTCGCCCACGTTAGGGCACTCATGAATAAAAAGAAAGAGTAAAAAAAATACTTTGAGCAACAAAAAGATAGGATATTTTGGAAGACAATGATCGCCCACGTTTTAAAAGACGCATAAAGGAAAAAATAGTTATTTCCCTTGCACTGACGAGAAAGAGTGTTATGGCCCAAGTTCCTTGGTGATGTTCCAAGATAGAACCAATGAAGAATAACTCGAACACAGGTATGGAATAACATAGATATATTACAAACAGAAATATGTACAAAAGAAGTAGAAGTGTTAGTAATAACAATCAGGTTAGGTTAGAGAGAACTAGGTTGTCTCGACCAGTATCACTATTCCAATGTCTTACAGTAATCGTCTGACGCGACTCTGTCTCTGACTGACTCTGACTGTCTCTGCTTGCCGCTCCCTCTTGAGGCGCAGTATTTATGATGTACGGAATAGTCCAGTATTATTATGGGTTAGTTCCCATAACAAAGAGAAAACGTTTTCTTTGAAATGATAAAAGTAATCGATTCAAAAATATTTACGAAATTAGTAGCTGAGTCATTCGACTGTTTGAAAGAGGGGAGTCCCATAATAATACACAAACATTTTTTGACGATATGCAATGTTATAGTTTCGAACCTGGCATCTCAAATTCAGTCACTTTGTCACTGCTACAATAGAGATTGACTATATTTTTTCTATGAATACTTTCATGGTAATTCTTCTGATGAACCTTCTTCTATGGTACGTAGACAGAATTAAATTAAGCGCTGTACTAGATTAGCGACAAGCTTTCATTTTTTTACGTTTGAAACGGTTTGATAAAACCGTAATTTTTATGTTAACAGTCTCTTCTATCGCACTTCTCGCTTGTGGACCTCTCTTCCGTCTTCTTGCTTCCCAGTCAGCTTTGATCTAGAAAAAGATTAATGCAATGATTATCATTATCTACTGCTTTCTTAATATTTATTCTTTTAATTTTCTCTGTCCTTAATAGCTTTTTTCACATATTCTCTAACACTCAGTAACACCTTGCATCTTAGCAGCTTTATTGCCTTGCTTGTGCCTAAATGACTAAAAACAAAGTTTAAACTACATTTTGATTTTGCATAATTATCTTGATAAGGTTTGATTTATAGCAAATATCTGAAAATACGAATCAGTCAGTTATGTGCCATGCGTGATACACGTTTAGGCGATCATATATCTTTCGATACATGACTGACGAGGCAGATATTTTTCCTGTAGTAGGTTGCCATTTCTTTCTGCGGTAGACCAGTTGCCATCCAAGGCTATAGAACCCGGTCTGTCCTGCAATTTGCCCATAGCTTTAAGAAGAGGATTTATACCTTTTCCAAAATTAATAGCTAATAGCCTTGCAATGAATTCGACTCTCCGATTCCTCAGTCCGAGCCGCTATCCGTTATTCCACCGTGCCTCCCCGAATACGAATAGGAAGACTGGTTTCCGCAAATGAACCCTGCAGAATTCATCTATATTTCCAATAATCAGTTGTTATTTTTTAAATTCTGTTTATTTGTTCCTGATCTGGAACACAGACACGTTTTGCGTACGGGAAAACTCAAATTACTATGGCAGGAAAGAGGCCTAATTTCTACATGGCTTATAATTGTCCATGGGAAAAAATAGGTTACTTACATTATAACTTTTCCAGAAGTGAGCTTTCAAGCAACCATATATTCAATTACTCAATTTATTTGTTTCTACCGTCTCTTACTTTATGTTAATTTCTTCCAAATTTTTCTTTATTTTCTTTTTAACCTCAATTGTTTTTGCCTTATTTTATTACTGCTTCTCAAAGGGATGCTCACCATTGAATCTATGTAACTCACTTCCCCACGAAAAAAATCAAAATAAAAAACAAAGAAATAAACTCGATATATACAAAACCATTTAAGTTATTCATGCAGTTGTCTTTCTCAGAATAGTCAGCGATATTTTTTTAGTTTAATTTTTAAATATATATTGACAAATTTCCTTTCAAATTTCTTTTCTAATATATATTTTCACTTCAACGAAATTTCTTTTAGCGCGCCCTGACATACAAAAGAATCACACATATTACACACTTGCGGGCATGCACAGAGAGATAAGCACACACACACACACACACACACACACACACACACACACACACACACACACACACACACACATATATATATATATATATACATATATATATATACATATATATATATATATATATATATATATATATATTTATATATATATATATATATATATATTTATATATATATATATATTTATATATATATATATGTATATATATATATATGTATATATATATATATATATGTATATATATATGTATATATATATACATATATATATACACACATATATATATATATATATATATATATACATATATATATACATATATATATATATATATATATATACATATATATATATATATAAATATATATATATATATATATATATATATATATATATATATAAATATATATATCTATATAAATATATATATATATATATATATATATAAATATATATATATATATTACGCGAATCATTCACACAAAAAGCAGATAATGAAGTTAATGATATGGCAAGACTCACTCTCGCAAACAATTTTAAATAATAAAATACATTAACCTCGAATCCGTTAATGAATGGTATGATGCTTGTTTATAAATTTCGGTTTTATCAGGTGTTTTTTTACTATTAGCTTTCAATTGTTTCATACAATCATCATCAGGTAGGGAAATAGGTAAGTTTTTTACATCCAGGTAATATCAGGACATCGAATGATAAAGTGTAATCCGAAAGAAGTTTTTTTAGAAATGTGCTATTGTTAACTGTAAGAAATACTTTTGGAGCGTGGAGTCACGACGCTGAGGTTGAATTTTTTTAAATTTTAAAATTGTGTGTTATATATATATATATATATATATATATATATATATATATATATATATATATATATATGTATATATATGTGTGTGTGTGTGTGTGTGTGTGTGTGTTTAATGGTCAGAGTTGAATTAGACTAGCAAACAGTAGTTTTAAAAAGTGCTCAATAAAAGTTTGAAAAATTAAATAAAAAGAAAACATAACAAGCTGAGCTTTTAACTTTAAAATTAGAAGATCATTTGAATCGGCTACATTCGTTTCAACTTTACGGTATACTCAAACGATTGTTATTTAATTGACCTCCCAACGCGTTATTTAAAAAAAAAACCTAATGAACGCTATATTATTTGTAAGGTAGCGGATTCAACTGAACTCTTAATTTTTAAAGTATATATATATATATATATATATATATATATATATATATATATATATATATATATATATATATATATATATATATAGTATATGGTCGGTGTATAAGGAATAAATTCCAATAACTAACACATACTATTCTTAAATGAGTGCTCAATACAGAGTAGAGCAAATATAATTATTTATTCGAAAATTATTACATGTTATAAAATCCCTACAAGAATAGCCATTTTGTTTCAACACTTCTGGTGTCTTATCAAGTGCTGATGTTGAATATAGAAAAAAGGGTTTTAAAATATTCAAATCAATCAAACACCCCTCGTTAAGGGAAACACTGTCACATAAGTTTGAAATTGGTATTAAACGAATTCTAAACATTTATTAAAATATAACTTATACGGGCAAATATAAATAGATAAAAATGGTAGAATAGATAAAAGTCAACATGGGCAGAATGGAAAAACAAATGTTAGGGAAGGAAAGGGCATTAAAACAGATAGACATGGATAGAAAAGTAGGTATATACGTATAAAAATAAAATCACCTAATATATAAAAACGAAAAATCCAAACACACAAATATATATATAAAATATATTTCATATATACCTATATACGCACTAGTGCACATACACGAGTACAAAAATATAACAGTAGGTGAAAGAAAATAAAAACTACATACAGACATGAGTACACACATTCTACACCACAGACAGGTACAAAAACATCTTAAAAATCGCTAAACGATTAAAATCATGTTTCAACACCACTAATGTGTCAACTCTGGTGATGTCAAACCACTTGCCAGCGAAAGAACTTCTAGTTTGAATATGCTAAAATAATTACTATTTATCTCTACTCTGTATTGCGCACTTTTAAATCAAATATGGAATTATACTCCATTTGTTCTCATTTTACCTGTATATATATATATATATATATATATATATATATATATATATATATATATATATATATATATGTATATATATATATATATATATATATATATATATATATATATATATATATATATATATGAAAAGAAAAAGAAAAATACGAACCGTATATCAATTTAACATGTTTCAATTTTATTAAAGATTCGTCAGAATTTGTGAAGTAGAACATTTAGATTGATATACATTTCCTATTTGTTATTTTATTTTAACATTCTGTCTGATTCTGATCCATATTTGATTTGCATTTATTAAGTTAGTTCAAATTCCATACGCGCACCAGATTTAGCTACCAGCTTCTCGAGCCACCCAGGTATCGCGTCATCTTATTTCAGCAGGAACTCTTGTGGTGCTGAAGAGATAACTTATTGTATTTGCCTAAGTTCTTTCAAAGTCTTGTTTTGCTGTTGTAGAATTGCTCCTATAAGCATCCCTAGAGAAAAAATTTAACGGGGTGTTAAATCTGTACCCTGGACCTGCTAGTCATACATAAAATAGGAAGAATGAAAGAGGGAAAGAAATAGAGCTAAGTGTAAGAGTGAGTGGGTATACTTTCCGATACATCTGTATTTCACCAGACAATATTACCTTGAGAATACAACGGCAGGTTATCTAAAATCACAATACCGAGAAGAAACTACATAAAAGATATATTTATGAAACAGGTTGAATCTACATTAATCCAACCATCCTTACATAGATACATCCCTTATACACATTCGTGGTTGTTCTATAGATGATTGCAAATGTAATGCACATAATGGCGACTTCAAAGAAAATGATAAAAATTAGGTCTATGTTTTGGTGGTGTGCTTTCGAGAGATTTCATAAGTTTCATATATATATATATATATATATATATATATATATATATATATATATATATATATATATATATATATATATATATATTCTAAATAATTTTAAGTGTGGCTGAGAGAGAGAGAGAGAGAGAGAGAGAGAGAGAGAGAGAGAGAGAGATGGAAACAAAGAATATTATATATTTGTGTGTGCTTATACATATATATATATATATATATATATATATTCTAAATAATTTTAAGTGTGGCTGAGAGAGAGAGAGAGAGAGAGAGAGAGAGAGATGGAAACAAAGAATATTATATATTTGTGTGTGCTTATACATATATATATATATATATATATATATATATATATATATATATATATATATATATATGCAGATTTTGTGCAGCAAATTTTAGTGTCAACCGGTTCACCATGTTGTCCCGGTCACATTCGTTATTTCACCTTAAGGTGCTGGAGGCACTTTACATCGAGTCCCGCAAACCTTCCTTGTGCAAACAACGTGAGTGTTTGTTGGGGCTCGCTGTCATTTGCCTCTAGCTCCTTTTGCTCATAATTTTTTCTCTCCTCCTTCGCACTTCCTTTTCATTGTACATTTTCTGTGTTTTTTTAATTTAAATTAAATCTCCCGTTGGAAGCCTGAAGAGCGGGATCGAAACCATTATGTACCTTCAAAAATATTTAATATTTTTACATATACATATATATATATATATATATATATATATATATATATATATATATATATATATATATATATATATATATATATATATATATATATATATATATATACACGCACTTACACACACATCTACTCGAGTATAGTGCAACATATTATGATCAGTTTTTGTACGCAACAATAGGGGTTCTCACTATATGTAGGTAAAATTTAAGATGTTAAAAATCATGCATTTTTGGTAACCCATTCCGCTCTACAGAGATACATTTTTCCAGGAGTGGTTAACACTTTTGTAAAAGATTTCAGGGCTTGCACTACATATATATATATATATATATATATATATATATATATATATATATATATATATATATATATATATATATATGTACCGTACATATACATATATATGTGTATGAGAGTTTGTGTGTGTGTGTGCGTGTGTATGTAAATTTTTTTTAATTATAATTGTATGTGAACGTATGGTGTATTTTCCTATGTGTTTAATTTATTTAAAATCATTTCACCCCCCCAAACAAAGCAAAATGTTACTAGGATGCAAAGTGTTACTGAGTGTTAAAGAATATGAGAAAAACTACTATTAAGGAGAGAAGTCAATAAAAGAACAAGAATTATGAAGAGAGAAAATAACAATTGACGTTACATTTAAATTTTTGAAGAGCAAAGTTGACTGGGTAGCAAGAGGCTAGAAGAGAGTTCCACAAGTGAGAAGTACCATATAAGAAGCTCTTAGCATAGAACTTACAGATACATCTAGCCGTTTCGTCTGTAAAATGATGAGACATTGCCACCTATCTAGTACGGCGCTTAAGTTCATAAAGTCTCGGTAGCATAGCGGAAATGTTCATCAGAATCATTACGTTTAAGGTATTTATGGAAGAAAAACAGTGTATATACGTTACGGCTGTGGGAATGGGACTAAAGCCAAGATGCCAGTTTACGCCCAATAAGATTGCAGATTATTCTTTAGATTTCATCAAGAACCTCTAATTATATAGCATGACACTAGACCAATATGGGCCGCAATATTTAAATTGAGAAAAAAACCGTAGACTTATAAATATGTATGTTGACAAATTGTGGAGAACAACATAGTGAACCGTCTTCCTTAGCTTCTGTCTGAGAAGACGCAATGAGTCATTGTAAGTAAGCATCAGCCATACTGGTGGAAGGTAAAAAGAGATCTCTGAGATGATTCACTGAGAGCAGTTTCGAATTTGTGGCGTTAAAATTAACAAGCCACTCCTTAGCCCATTTAACAACAGATGGCGTGTTATTTATTAGATCAGCTGCCTGCATAACCTTATCGAACTGATCAGATTTATTATTAAGACATGTGTAAATAGTTGTGCCACCAGCAGGGATACCGAGTTGAAAACAGGTGACATTAATTTGTATTAGGAGTGACTGCTGAAATATTTGTAGACAGATTAGGAAACACATATATTCATAATATTATATTTGGTCATTGAACATCATGAAACACATATATTCATAATATTCAACATGTTAACCTCAAAACTAACCGATTCTTAACTCAACCAAAATATTATCTTTGGCCTTTAGGATATTTGTGGTTCCGAGAAATGTTCAAAATTCCTTTACATTTATACAAAATAATCCATAAAAACATTGTCAAACTGATTTACAGCTCCAATAATACGCTATAGATAAGAAAAGCCATAATAGCAAGAAACCAAGATTAAAAGCCTCCTCCCACACCCGTGTAACTTTAGGCGTAAATATGAATACCTCTACGGGGGTAAATGTTTAACGAAGTATTGTTTATCAAACCAGAGTTGAAACAGACGATGTGAAAATTATGGTGTAATAAGTATCCATCGAACGACGCAGGGAACTGTGATATTGAAATCATAAAACATATTCCCATATGAGAGGTTATACCAACTGCACAACACTGTTGAAATACATATGAGATTAAAAAGTTAGATTTATTAAGGAGAAATTACGCATAGTTATATTCCCAGAAAAAAAATCGACATCTTCATAAGTAATACGACCTCATGAGCAAATGTATACAAAAAAGGGAACGCTGACTTTAAAATTTCAGTTTTTCTGTTTCTGACTAGTCTTGTGTCTATCGTCTCTTCATGTTGACTTAAATATAAATATGTTTCCAATAACCATGTCCTGAAGATGGTCTACTAGACCGAAACGTCTGACGTCGACAGTAAAACAAAATTAAAACAGTATATTTGCTTTGTCTTTTCCATATTTTTCATCACATGAGTATAAGTAATTCCCAATTCGTTTAATAACCGATTACAAAGGAAAAATAACTCAGTAGTATTTCAACTTTTAAGGCGGCGAGAGTATTTAAATGTTGTTGTATTCCCAGTCAGTACTTACGAATTAATAAACCGTTACCATCTGTTCAAGCTCGTGACGATGGACTTTGCACAATGAAAAGGAGAGTAATGTCAAAGAAATTGTAGGTAGGAGAATCTTTAACGTTTTGAAAGATTTTAATTTAAAACATTAGTCAACATTTGTTTATATATATGAATGTTCTATAATTTCGGGTACTTTAGGTTATACTTTTAGCCATTGTCGATGATGATTTTTTTTTCTTTTTAATTGGGTGTATGGGCTGTGTGTATGTTTCTAGAGTTATACACCCAATTAAAAAGCAAAAATAAAATCATCCTTCATAATGGCTAAAGGTATAGCCGAAAGTGCACGGAAATGAACAACATTTAGACAGTTTCTGCACACTCTGTGTCCAGAAAAGAAAACACTTGTTCGAACACAAGAAAAAAGAAATAAAAAGCTTAAAACGCTGTCTGCTGTCTTTAATGAAACATATATATATGACGGATTGCTGCCTAAATACACAATTATATATATATATATATATATATATATATATATATATATATATATATATATATATATATATATATATATATATATATATATATTTGTTCCAGGCTCTTTACGATTTATGTTTATATATATATATATATATATATATATATATATATATATATATATATATATTGTTCCTGGCTCTTTAAGATTTATGTAATATATATATATATATATATATATATATATATATATATGTGTGTGTGTGTGTGTGTGTGTGTGTGTGTGTGTGTGTGTGTGTGTGTGTGTGTGTGTGCATATTTGTGTGGCTTGTGGATGGAAGAGTCTTATTAATGTTGTTTATATATAAGTATGTTTATCATCTTTGAACACATGTTTGGTATTATATAATGTATAATAATGCTTTGTTTCTGTCTGTGTTGATTTTGGCATAGACCAAGAATCTTCATTAATCGGAGGTAGTATTCACTAGTTTCCTAAACACACAGTGGTAAGTAGTAGGATTTAGAGTACGAGAATATTGATGTTTGAAACCAATTCATGGCGATGATTGTATGGATGGACAAAAGGCTTTAAAAATGTGCTTCACAAAAACGCAAGGCAATTATCAAATATCGCAAACGGCAAATCAGAGATTCACAGATTCACAAAACTTTCGTCTAACCTGTGTTGTCACTGACAGATATCAGATTGTCCCTAAATCTCAAAGAAACATTGAAGGTACCTTATGCTATCTATCTATCTATCTATCTATCGATCTATCTATGTTCATATCTATCTATCTCAATGTGTTCCTATCTATCTATCTATCTATCTATTTGTGTTCATATCTATCTATCTCAATGTGTTCCTATCTATATATATCTATCTATCTCTGTTCATATGTATCTATCTCAATGTGTTCCTATCTATCTATCTATCTATCTATGTTCACATATATCTATCTCAATGTGTTCCTATCTATCTATCTATCTATCTATCTATCTATCTATCTATCTATCTCTGTTCATATCTATCTATATCAATGTGTTCCTATCTATATATCTATCTATCTCTGTTCATATGTATCATATCTCAATGTGTTCCTATCTATCTATCTATCTATCTATCTATCTATCTATCTCTGTTCATATCTATCTATATCAATGTGTTCCTATCTATATATCTATCTATCTCTGTTCATATGTATCTATCTCAATGTGTTCCTATCTATCTATCTATCTATCTATCTATCTATCTATCTATCTATCTATCTCTGTTCATATATATCTATCTCAGTGTGTTCCTATCTATCTATCTATCTATCTATCTATCTATCTATCTATCTGAATACCTTCAGCATTTTATTCGTTTAATTCTATAGTGTATCTTAATATAGCAGTGTGAATTTGTTTAAAACAGGATACGGTGTCATGCGTCTCCAAAAGCCTCTGACACTTCAATCCTGCTCCAAGCCGGTGAAGAAACGAAGGTGAGTTACTGACGCCTAATAACCAGCTGCTTCAGTTATATGGGACTAGTCATCCCGTGAAGGCTCTCTAACTTGGAGGCGGAAAAGCCTAATAAGGTCTTTCGGTCAAACACGGAAAAGGCCAGGGAATTAAGTTCGGACAGAAAAATCGAAGCGGAACCCAGACGAAGGTTTTCTGTCAACACTCACAAACTTCTGGCGACAGCTGCAATTAAGCCAACCCCAAATATGTCGATACGACTGGGAGTGAAACCATATGTTCTAGGCAACGTACGGCCTCCATAAACCAATCTCGAGAACTGAGCTCTGGAGATGTCGCTCCAGTCTCACCATTAATCAACTGAATTTTGACGAAACATATTGCTACTATATATATTATGAAATATTTAAGTAAATGCTCTGTTTATAATAAATTCAGGGCGCTGTATATTATAAATAGAGCATTTACTTAAATTTGTGTATCGATAAAATTAACGTATAGACAGGAAATATATTAAAATACTTTCCGCACTTAGTACATTTCATAATATATGTTGCCATTTGTTTACGTTAAGATACGCTCGAGCAAATATGATCGTTCGAGAAAAAAGCATGGAAAATTTGTGGCTTAATTTGACTTTGCTAATCAGAAGCTGCCCCTGTAGTTAAATGGTTTTGCATATCAGGCCAAATGACGGTTCCATGTAGATTACAGGTTTGATTCCTGTAGGAGGACATATATTTTTTACGAAATTTCTCGGATATTCAGGGCGGTAAATGTAGTGTATACTGTTTATTATGAACAGAGATTTTAGTTAAATATTTGTATCTATAAAAATAAAAATAAAATATATTAAAATATTACAAATATTAAAGGAAATAAAATGGACGCCTACTATATTAATATGGTATCGTAACTCTTTATATGTGACATCCATTATCGAGTGTTTACCCTTAACTTCAACGGCTGCAAATGATTATTTGTACCCTTTTTGGAATATGGAAAACACTATCTGTCGTGTACTGATAGCACCCATCGGATTTCATCTTCCCATCAATTAGCTTTCCAATGTTCTTCTAAATGCCATAGAAACAACCCTCTCTTGACTTCTCAAATAAACGAAAACAGATGCTGGGATGTTTGTTTCGTGTGTTGGTAAGAAGAAGAAGGTTAAAGTAAAAGCCATCTTGATGTAATCCGGCATAAACTCATACACACACAAATATTGTATTATGTGAAAAACATTTTTCTTCTTTTTTTTACCAGAGATTTAAATATTGCATTATAGGCATTTGAACAGGAAAATATAAGTGTGTTATAAAAAAGAAATGGAGCTCGTGGGTGAATGGGACGGAACGAGAAATAAGTTGCGTGAAAATTAGTCTTTAAGGTATTACAACGGGAAATAGAAAATGTATGATTTTAGAAAAAGAAAAAAGCAAGTCTGTGGTCGTTTTTTGGAAGGCAATTTGCAAAAGACAATTAAAACAATTACTTTAGATTGCAGTCGGAAAAGACAGTTACTGAAAAGATAAACGGGAGCTTTGAATTCAGTCATTAATTTCTGTTGAAACAATTTATATCAACCAAACATTGTACAGCTAAATATATAAATAATCTATCAATAGGACTTTTGGAGTTTCGTTACACCAGTTGCCATCATCAAAGGATATAGGAAGTATTACGAAATAAATGTTCATTGGAAAAAAATGGAGAGAAAGGTCGAAAAAAAAAAATATATTATTTACATTATTCGGACTATTGTCCTCATCTTTGTCGCCATATTTATTACAAAGTTTCGGCCGTTGTACGCTCCGGCCTTCTTCAAGTGGTTGGAATGTCGAACTGAAGCCTTTATTTCGCTCACTGGGGTAGACTGTTCTAGTTCCACGTGCCATGTTTAATGGATGTCAGTTATCAATTATCTCCTGTTAATTTTCCCTCTGAAAGTTCTCCACTGCCTTAATCGGGTATTGAACTCACACTCTTTGGGTCCTGTTACAGGATCTAAATATCGCCTTTATCCACTGTGCCCTTGAGATAAAATAGTTAACCCCAAACTGGGGTGAAAACACTATGAAAATATAAAAATAGGATTTAATACCAGAAATACTTTGCAAAAAAAAAATGTTACCAGCAGAACATTTTTGAAAAACAAATATTACCAACGAATGAAAATTATTACCAGAAATAGATTTTTTAAAAATTAAAAAACATTACCAGAAAATTTTTTTGAAGAAAAAAATATTACCAGAAATATATATTTGAAAAAAATGTTATCAACAATGAAAATTTTGAAGGCATTAAATAACCCATTGTGTTTGGTATGCCGTAAAACAAACCAAACCAACCACACATTAATTAGGTTCCAAAGTCAGAATCCAGCGCACGACGCTTAGTAATTTCAAAAATGTAATTGTTTTAGAATTTTTCAATAACACTAAGTGAAATTATTTTTATATTCATTTTTATTCTGTTCTTTTGTAGGATGGTATAGAGGGGAAAATAAATCGACGAAATTCGCAATCCAACGAATTTGGAGTGAGCAAACTGACCTCTCAAGAAACTGATTCTTCTGCATGGTGGACTCTGCCAAACATCACACTGGCAAGAATATGCCTGCTATTATATATTCAAACCTTCTGTCGTATATTTCCTCAGTGCCACACTACCCTGAGTTGTACGTACTCACCCCTCCAATGAGAGAGAAACGGTCTTCAGAAGAGAACAGCAATTCAGAAGTGCCATTGATCCAGATTACATGGGCACAACTGGGGGGATCAGAGATTTTGGTTTCACAAAGTCCAATGCCAAGATTGGAACTCAAGCAATGGAATTTTTTAGATAAAAATGTTCAGAATCGAAGGCCAGAGAAAGCGGCAGCAGTTTATTTTCAAGTTTTATAATTCGTCAAGTTGCGATTTGCTTCTGCCATAATATGACTGGTCTATTCTAGGCAACTTGAATCGTCTGTAGCCCCAGCGAATTGTGCCTCTTAATCAACTGCTTACCCAGGAGCCTCAATGATGTGCTACTTCATAACGGCAACAGGTATCTATCTCTTCCCCCCGGTTTATTCGGAGGAATACTGCAGTGACAAGATATTTCTAGATGTCTTAAAATATGAATGGTACGTTTAGAAGGTTATCGGAGATTTAAAAATGGCGGCCGTTCTGTTGGGTTTACCAAGTTACCGTGTTATCTTTGCCTTTGGGGCAGTACTACAGGCGGAACTGAACACAGCGTACAATGTGCTGAGACACAACGTCAAATGGGAGCCAGGGTTGATCATCCGGTAAGTATTGTTTCCTCCATTGCACTTTAAATTGGGCCCCATGAAACTCCTCTAGATGAGTAGTACGTAGCTTTCAAGAACGTTCAAGACTTCTTCCCTAATCTGTCCGGGGAAAAAGTCAAAGCCGGGGTCTTCGTCGGACCACAAATAAAGAAGAATGCAAGGAATCCCCCCCCCCATGAAGCTTACTAAGACGGAAAAAAGTTTTGAATAGCTTTGTCGCAGTGGTTCGTGTTATCCTGAGAAATCATAAGACAGAAAACTATCTCTAACTTTTAGAGACCCTGGCGACGAACTATAGTAAAATAAGCTGCAGGATGTCGCTCAAACTCTATATCCTTGACGCTCATCTATAATTGAGTATGTAGCGGCGTACTCAGAGGATGAAAACAAGCGCGTCCAAAAGGATATACTGGAATTTGAACATCGCTACCAAGGATCGTATAACGAAAACCTGCTAGATTATATGGGGGAGGTGACTTGTGAAACTAATTTACTGTATAAGCAAAAACCCCAAAATACTATTTGCGTATTCATTTTTATGGCTTCCCTTGTGCAATCCTAGAAGAAATAAACGCTACTTTTTTGTTTGTTCCTATTTTGCCTGAACGAGAATGTTCACATTCACCAGTTCTTCCAGTGAGAATAGGTAAATTTCAGAAATCTCATTAGCCTTTTCACAATAATAATTTACAATTAGCAATTTTTAATAGTTCCTAGGGATAAACAAATAGGAAATAACAGGAACAGAAATCTTGTTACACAGCGTAGTTATTGTTCCCAGATTTGACTGTGTATTATACTAGGATTATACAAAGTATTTTATCTTTTTTCACCACCTACAAACAAATCTCCGTAAGTGTATACTTAAGAATGAAAAAAAAAAACATTCTCTGAATATTGCTACTTTTGATGATTTTAGTTCTTCTGAAATTATTCGACGCCGCGTGATCAGTTTCTTGTCTGCCTTGGGAATAAATCGATAATTGATCTTCATCTATATCAACAGATAAATTGCCAAGATTTAATCACTAAACCCGTTAATTTAGTCAGTGTGCTGCTATACAGTTTCATTTCTTTACCCTTCTGGAATTCTGCAAGAATTTTTAGCAACTTTGAACCTACTTTAAAATAACATCGCTAGAATATATTAATTCGCCATAATGCTAGACTGGAAAAAAAAGAAAAGAAGTGCGTAACGAGAATTTTACAAGTAGGTAAATATTTTTCCTGTTCGATATATGTCATTAGATTCTCACACCAATCACAAGTACCGATGGAAATCTCAGAAATGTCTTAGTCAGAGGAGAGAAAACTCTTTCAATGTTCATGAATACATTTTTTGATAATTAAATCACATAAGCAGTAAATTGCATGTTTTTTTTTAATATGGTGAGAATTTACAGGAAATGAAATTGACGTAAAATGATTAAATGGTGGATTTTGGTGTTATTATAGACACAAAGTTTTGCTGGATTGCACTCTAACCATCATCAGGTGTTTGATAACCAGGGGGTATGTTTCAGAAACTTTGGGTCTATAATAACATATGTATGTATGTATGTATGTTCGAAAATTATAACATAAATATGCTATAAAGTATATTTATGTTATAATTTTCGAATAACTAATTATATTTGCTCTACTCTGTATTGAGCACTCTTAGGAATAGTATTTGGTGGTCATTAGAATCTATTCCGTATACACCAATCCTATTCTTGGTTATATATATATATATATATATATATATATATTATATATGTATATATATATATATATATATATGTATATAAGAGCCAGAGTTTGGAAAAATATAAGTGTATTGTCATTTACTCATCTCAGAAAAGAAATGTTATATTATGAAAAGCGTTATTGGTTTGGCGTAATAAAAATGATTTCACGAATACTCAGTTGTTAATTTAAATGAAATTATGGTGAAAAATCCCTGACAAAAAAAAAACGGGACACAAATCGGATTATTTATTAAGTGTTTTACAATCGCAGAACCTGATGTATTAACAATCGTAAGCATTTCTTAATAAATTACAAGGACGTTAAGAGAATTTGTAATTAACCGACGATTTAAGGATGTGGCGAGGTTTGATATCTTGATCAGTCGATTTGGCAAAGAACATATATATATATATATATATATATATATATATATATATATATATATTTACTAAGTTTAGCTCATTCGACAAGTAGAGCTTAATGGAGATCGGGTTCACGGTAGTAGTTATACTTGAAAGTAGCGCTAATTAGATGTTCACTTAAAGGAGTTTGTGGCGTCTGTCTACAACTAGTGATTATTATTTTCTTCTGATCATTCTCTAACATTTTATCCCTTCGAAGTAGCATTCACGGAAATTCGCACACATCAAAATAGGTCAGAAAACCTGAATTATGGATCATTAAAAATGTAACTTTTATATAGCATCTAGGATATGTTTATTAAATCATCTGGTTATACGTTTATTACAATTTTTTTTCATCCACGTTTATTGTATCACTTTCGATATGTTGCTGTTATAATGCCTACTGTATGCATTATATTGCCTCACGTATGCTATATATATTGGTATGTGTGACGCACTAAGGGACTTGCGGAACATCAAATAAAGGGCTTCTATCATCCTGTGAAAGCTAGATATTGTCTTGTGAACACATAATATTGTTTTTATAGGAATTCCTCATACTTTTTGTCTGTACATTATAAATGTACATATATTTATTTTTCTTTATTTTTATTTAAATTTTGTTTATTATTTTGTAATTAGATATTCATGTTCACGATCGCTGCTATCGATTCCCAAAACTGAAGTGCCAGTTTATATGGTCTTGGCAAATCAAAAATTAACAGATCGTCTAATACGTTCTGTGTTCACGGATTTGTGGCGTTACATCAAGTAATTTTTAGCATCTTTCATTGAACTGGAATATTATAGACTTCCGCAGATAATGAATAATCGCCCAACACCTGTTCAGTAGACCAGAACTCTCTGTTTATTATAAAGCTAATCATAAATGTAGATCATACGCGGTTACCCCATTTTCCAAGTTTAGTGTAAGCAGATAATGAATAATCGCCAAGCTTGTTCAGCGGACGAGAACTGTTTGTTTATTATAAAGCAAAGCATAAATCTGAATCGTACGTGGTTTATCTAACATTCCAAATATAGTGGAAGCAGATAACGAATAATCGCCCAACTCCAGTTCAGTGGAAAAGAACTGTCTGTTTATTATAAAACAAAGCATACATCTAGAGCGTACTTCACTTTCCAAGTTTAGTGTAAGCATTTAGCCTGGTTGACAAGATTTTTCACCTTAACTGAAGATCAACCAAATTGTGTAGATTAAATGTATCCCTGTATTACATGCCTTAATAATACAAAAATTGTCTAAATTTAAAATATTCTAACTTGTAATATTTTTGTTAAAACATTATGGCAAATTTAGATAAATAAATGTCCGAAAATTTAATTGCTGTTGTATACCAAAGAACTAATCGTCTTGGGTAAGAAGATTAACTGCATCCGCGTCCAGGGTAAGACGATAAGCTACATCCGACAGCAAGGCTTTTAATCAGGAAGTTTTTAGGAGCGTAGAACCACCTCTTAATTGCTGGCGTTACCACCCTGAAACGGGGAGGTAGCACCTGTTAGGGTCCCATATATGGGCAAATATTTAACCTCCAAACTGGGGTCAAAACATTATGAAAGTGTAAAAATAGGTTGTAATACCAGCAATATATTTTTGTAAAAAATATTACCAGCAATATATTCTTGAAGAAAAAATATTACCAACAATCCATTATTACCGGCAAGACATTATATATATATTACCAGCCATAAAAATCTTGTGGCATTAAATAACCCATCGAGGTTGATATATCATAAAACAAAACAAAGCAAAGCAAATCAAAAACAAAATAATTGTAGGCCAAGAAGCAACAATTTCATGAATATTGCAGTTATTTGAAACCCATCACTAACAACAAAAATGGTAATTCTTTACGGAGTAAAATAAATTCATCAGTGACGTCTCACCTGCAGAAATTAGGGATTCCATCCTCACATTCGGGCGTACACTGTAACGAAGCGACCAGGGAAATATATGCCTTCATTTTACGTCTTAATCTCAAATATCTAATGATTATTTCAGTAATTCCTAGACATATTCTATGTAAGGCTCCTCTGAGTCTAAACTATCTTCTTCTATAGCACTTCAAGCGCATTGATTTGTTAATTTCTCGTTTAATCTTTTGTGATTGATCGGTTTTTGAAAGATACAACGTAAAGCTTAAACACGCTTTGTAAGATTAACAAAGAGCCCACACATTTCCTCTAGCGTATCTACAATAATACCGGCTCACTCATTTAAACAATAATCATTAAGTATATATATATATATATATATATATATATATATATATATATATATACATACAGTCAACGACGAAATTTTTCGTAAACTCCTCAATTTAGCATATTTTTATACTTTTCTCATAATGTAATGGCCGTATAATGCCAATTTTTTATGCGTTAATAACCCCAAAATGGAATTTAAGAAAGTCAATTTTCAGAGCAATAGGTTACATACCATAAATGGGAATTATGCAGAAAAGGAAAAGACAAAATTATTCGGACAGAATGAAAAATGGAAGAAATTGGAAAATTTTCACAATATTAATCGTCAAGAGCATGAACTGTCATCTTGCAATCGTTTTCTAAAGTTTTTAATAAGATTTGAAGTCATTTCTGGGATTTTCTTTCATTCTTCAATTGGTAAACGTTCTAATTTCTGAAGGTTTTTGGTGAGCGACGATTTGTCCGAACATTCAATTTTTGCCATAGATTTTCAATAGGATTCATGCCATGACTCATTGAAGGCCATGGCATAACTGTAATCATCTTTTTCTAAATCCATGCAGTCACTGATTTAGATATATGTTTGGGATCATTATCTTGCTGGAAAGTAAATCGCCGTCCTAGATGAAGATTTTGTGCTGATAGTTGTAGACTTTCATCCAGAATTTTGATATAGTCTTATTGCAATTAATTTTCCAGTCCCCTTTGAGCTAAAACAACCCTAACGTATCATTCATACACCTCCATGTTTTAATGCTGCCACTATGTTCTCTGGGAGGAAAGCCTCAGGTTTGTTGCGCAAAATCTTCATTATGTCCAAAAATCCCAATTTTCGTTTCATCATACCATAGTACTGGTTCCCAAAATAAATTTTCTTTGTCCAAGAATGTTTTGCCAAAATTAAAATGAACAACAATGTGATATGGTTTGTGAAGCGGGGTTCGACGTGTTTGGTTTCCATACAACCCATTACTATTTGAACAACATTGTATTGAGGGAATACTTACGCTGATACGCATCGGATGCAAGTTTTTGACGATGTCTTTCAAAACAACTCTCGGATTTACATTAACGTCATGACACAGCTTTCATGCGGTTCTAGGTGAAAACTTTGCTTTACTTCC
>OZ038481.1:126430098-126477598 GCA_964036315.1 Acanthosepion esculentum
TACGGATCGTTTAATAATCTCCAGCGATGAGACGAGGCAAAATTTGTCTTACATTAACATTCTTTACGGAATGTTAGAGCAAAAGAAAAATGAAAGAGAGGATGCAGTCGAAAATCCTTCCTTATGTTGTTTTCCCCATGAAATAAATCCTGTTCGTATAACAGGGTCATAATTGATGGACTGGTAACGAGCATTTTGAATTAATAAGAGAGAACATGAAAAAATACAAGCAAAGAGTGGGGAAATGCAGTAACATGAGATAATGGATAATTTCATTTGACAACAGCGGAGGAATTTATAACAGCCAGGATTATTTTTTATAAAGAAAGATTAAGTATGAATTAAAATAATAATATTTATGTGTCAATATAATTGTGAATCGAATTAAGTTTTGAATCGTAATAAATTTATTTATTCAAGTTGAATACAAAAAACATTTTAAAAGTTTAATGTTTCGAGCAGACACATTTTTTTCTGAAAACACGTAAGAGAATATTACGTCGGATTTTCATGCAATCTTCTATCAGTAATGAGTTGTGCTTCAATACTGAAGCGATAGGTCCTGATCTGGCATCTCGTCTACAATCACTTTCTCACAGACGTGCCGTGGCTTCCCTCTGTCTATTCTACAAGTATTCTCACGGCAACTGTTCCGACGAGCTATTTTCGCTGGTTCCCAGACGGCATGAATTTAAGCGAGCTACTAGGCTGGCATCTCGGTCCCACCCCTTCCATTGTCGAAACGGTTAAATGTAACCGCCTCTTCTACTCAAACAGCTTCTTCTTTCGTACGTCCCGTCTGTGAAACGCCCTTGTTTTCTTCCCTGATAACTATAATCTTCAAATATTCAAGTGTAATGTCAATCGACATCTGATACCTTGATCTTGTTCCACGTCCTTCTCTTTATCCTTTCTGCAAACACGCCTCTTTAGTCTTGTCCTCAATCCCTTGTAACCTATTGCGTGCTCGTAGCACTCCTGCCTTGCTTGGGGTGAATTGCTTGAAAAAAATAAAATAAAATAAAAATCTTACCAATTATAATCAACAAATACTGTAAAATGTACTCGAGATATTAAATCTGAAATACCACTAGTACGTAGGAAGTTTACAGAGAGTGAAATTCTCTCAGGATTTCGAATTGTCTGAATAAAGGAGGCATTGAGGATTTGTTGTTCAGCGCCGCTAATAATCTCTAGAAACGAACTTGCGAGATATTATAAGTTGTTTCTTTCTGTCAACAAACAGTAACGTCGCTTCATTGAGATCACACTTGCACACGTTACGAGCAGAAACAAAATCTGTTGCAATCAGATGTGTCGCTATGGTACAGCCGGAAGAAGTCATTCCTGTGGCCTATGGAGACCGAGCATCTAGATGAGAACCAAGGAGATGAAAGCGGTTTAACTTGGTATTTCCTTTCTGGAATGAAAAATCGATGCCAGCTTTCACTCAGGAGGAGACCTCAGGCGCGCATTTTTGAACAGGATAATTTAAAACAATCATTCCATAATTTTGGACACAGTAAGAAACATTATTGAAATCCTCTTCAAGAATATAATCGACGTTCTGTTATGATGACATTAAACAATGCTCTAAGCTCTATGTTAAAGTTAAAATGCTAAAAACGATTTTAAATCCTGGTGACACTGAAGGTAACAGAAATAGAACTGGGCTTGTAAGGGAGACCAAAGCACTGTTCTTATAAACATTATTGATCGGTTTGAGTGTATACAACTACGGTTCACATTTCAATCGACAGTCATTTGTAATATTGGCTCAATATTTTCTTGTTGAAAACGGCTCTCTATTACTCACCAGACTCCCATTAGACTGTCTGACGCTCAACTCCACGAGATCATCTCTTTGCTACTGCTCGGTCTCACATTGACTGCTGACCTGAGATGAAACAAATACATTGAGTCAATCGCTTCGTCCACCGCAAGGAATGTTGGCTCCCTGTGCCGCGCCAAGAAATTTTTCTCGCCGGGGTCGATCCTTCAAACATACAAATCAAACATTCGACCTTGCATGAAGTATTGCTGCCATATATGGTCTGGAGCCCCTTCTGTTTGTCTCAAGGTCCTTGATAAAATCCAAAGACGATATGCAGTGTAATTGGCCCTGATCTGGCATCTCGTCTGCAGACGATCTCTCACAGACCTGCCGTCACCTCCCTTTGTCTTTTTTACAACAACTTTCACGGTAACTGCTACGATGTGCTGCTTTTGCTGGTTCCCAGACTTCATGAATTTAAGCGTTCAGCTAGGCTGGCATCTCGCTCTCACCCTTTCACTGTCGAAATTTTTAAATGTAGCCGTCTCTTCTACTTCAATATCTTGATGTCTCGCACTTCTCGCCTGTGGCACTCCCTCCCCTTTTCCTGTTTCCCGGATAGCTATAATCACCAACTATTCAAATATAATGTCAATCGACGTCTCCAGATGCCCTGATCTATCCCCTATCCTTCTCTTCATCATTTCCTCTATCACTCCTATTTGCTCTCGCTTCAACTCTCTGTAACCCCTTGCGTGCTAGTGGCTTCCCGCCTTTCTTGGGGTGAAACGCTTAAAAAAATCTTACCAATTGTAAGATGGTCTCAATTTGTTCCTGTTATTCTATTAGACGTGATCCTTCAACGCGTGGTCAATAATATGCAATACAATATATAACTTGTAAGATTAGCTCAACTTGATATTATTGTTCTTGTATTAGACGTGTTCCCTTACGGTTTGGTCTATATGTTCTCCACAATTTACTAATTTTCTCTTAGACATTTTTTTCTTTTTACTTTTCCACCCGTTTTTCCTTCTGCCATCTTTTATACAAACTCATTAGATAGGTTACATGCTATCCACCTCTGCATCTTTTGCATTTATTCCGTTCTGTGAGTATCAAAATCTCCAAACCTTCTATCCTTATTATGTGTCCCAGAAAATTCAACTACAGTTTCTACGTATAAGTTTCCTTTATTTTTCTTTTTTGGCCATTCTGGCTTCGGAATCTATGATGTTGACTACTGATATAATCTAAGCGTAGTATACCAACTCCAGTAAATATCAAGCTTAAAGAGTTTGCTAATGACTTCGATATAGTAGGCTCCTTTTCAATGATAGTACTTACAATACGATTCCTAGTTGTAACTGAATTGGTATTGAGTATGAATGTACTGGCATTCTTATCTGTTCTTGCCAAGTGTATGTGTGTAGCATAATTTTGGCTGGTTCCTTCTAAAGAGATATGTTAGTTTTGGTAAATATGATTTTCCTAAATGTCGACTCACCTTCTTTCGCCTTCCTCTGTTGATATATCATTCAAGTTACGACGCAGTTCCTGACGATGGAACAATATGCAGACAGAGAGATTCATTCTTTATCGCCACCAACTCAGACACTTACAACCACAGTCAAGATCCACTCTGCTGCCGCCACAAGTTTTAATCATTCCTTACCTATTCTTTTGGTAAGAAGGGTTTTCCACACCAAAAGCAGCTTCTCAGGAATCGCGACATTTGGAATAGAATTCCGCGAGATGATTCCCAGAACTCTTTAAGATAGTAGAGTTCTGGGAATCATCTCGCGGAATTCTATCTTCGAATCTAGGATAAACTATTTACAGTGATTACTTTGTTCGGACGGTTGACCTCATCTATATGGCCCTAATCAAGACGTTTCGACCTTTGTACACTTCGGCCTTCGTCATGTGATTGTAATTTTGAACTGAACACTACCGGGGGAAGATTGTTCTAGTTCCATGTGCCATGCCTCTTTCGGATATCTCAGTGGCACTTTTCTGTCAAGGCCGGAGCGTACAACGATCGAAACGTCGTGAATATAGACACAAAGATGAAGACAACAATGTAAATATATAAATAATTACAATAGCTCACCTCAGAAATATATACAGATACTAGGGTAATTTTTTTCTATCTGCACTATCCTCATAATCTTCTCTTCCTACTTTTTAATCTTAGGTTCATATCACCCACTTCATTAAGTAATACTCTTTCCTGAATGTCTCTTGAGCCCTGTAATGCACCAACCAGATTAAAAAATAAAGTTTACTAGGGAGATTAGATGATAATATAGTCAGTGTTAGTAACCGTTACCCAACCCTCACTTACTGAAATGAAGCGTTGTAAGTCTTCGGGTTATTATTGGTATCTGTGATAGTCGTAGTGATGGCAACGTTAGAAGTAGCCAGGAAGGAAGAGAATGAACATGTGTGAGAAAGTGTAAGGTTTGGTGGTGGCTAGCCTGTCGATGTACTCAAGTTTCAGTCTGCAAGTTAATTCAGAGATTGGCGTCTCGTTCAGCATTCAGTAACTATACCATCACTTCTTTTGAATTCCCGAAAACTAATAATATTGAGCAGTATAAACGCAGACCTACCCATAAATATGTGCCCCTTCTGTTACTGCCATTACGAGATGGGAGAGCCAAAGTAGACTATCTGATAAAAAATGTAAACTGAATCTTTAACCCCCACCTTCAAAAACAGATGACGGAAACGTACAAAATTATTCCCGTATCTCTATATTTCCACTTGTACAATTAAGGGATCATTCCCAAGCTAATGTAAATAAATAAATCTATAACAAAAAAAATCAGACCAATGTATTGAAAACAAATGCGATAAGGACTTTATGTTGTACTATGGAGTAAGTTCATATTTTAACAAAAAATTACTTCTAAAATCGTCTATATTTTTAACACTATTTTCCACCCGGTACAAGGCTTAAGAAATACTTGAGGTAAAGGGTTACTGAATAGAGTTTGTTTTAAGGACGTAAGCATTTTAAATTATGAGAATATGTAGAATAATTAAAGGCTGTTTCTAGACACAAAGAAATAACTCTATTACATTGGTCGGGAGGTTGCTCAACAAAACCTGGGCTCTTGGAAAGATTTGTCGAAATAGAATTTCCTTCCTGCATATGGAATATCATGAGAATGTGTATGGTGCCCTCAGCACCGTGTTCACCTCTTAGATAGCTTAAAACGACTCAAGTATAATATGTCATGTTTTGGAATATAACAAGGCCAACGGACTGAAGTGACTGCTGCCTAAAATTATGTGTTCATGATAGTGACATCCGAGAAAAAAATAAAAATTAAATTTAGGGCAAAATTGTAGTTTATGTTTGAATAAGATTTAGAGAAACTGTTCAAACTTTCTTTAGAAATTGATAACCATTTTGAGTGAAACTATTATAATGAATTCAGTCCGTAAACATTCCCCCTCCCAGGATTCTCTTTTTGACTCAGCATAGAAAAGAGTCTAAATGTCTACAAACGATTTATGTTATGTTCTGTAATCCCCCTTGAAGTCAGCGTGGTTGAAGTAACATTTTTAAAATATATTAGTAACTCACAAGAAAAAAAAGAAATTCAAGTGTTACAGAAAATCTCTGTTTTAGGTCCAGAAAATATTTGATTAAAAAACTGCTACATTGCTTTGTAAAAAGCATTCAACGCAATGAATTTCCAAAATGAAAGCAACTAGTTTCACACGATATATCAGAGACGAACACAAAATTATTCGTCGGTGTTTGTTTTTTCAAATTCCCTAGTAGCGACATTTGAAGATATCAAAAAACTAAACAGGTCTCATTTTATTTTCCTTTCAACCATCTTTACAAAACGCCTTTATTGACTGAACGTGAAAACTCGATATTCATAAGGTTGCTTTATATTTAAATGATAACAGGCCACAATGGTTTTGAATATGATTACTTAGCAATTTATAGATAATTGTACGAACCCCATCTGATATTTCAATAACACCATTATAAAAGATAAAATGATTCACTTATGGTATGCTAGATTCAGCAAATTTTCGCTTAATTAAATAAGTTTAAAATATAGATATTAATATTTATTCTTCTTTTAGGAGCCGTGTCTCTTGAAACATAGGATGACTTGGTTCTCCACAATTTCCTATTCGTTGCTCTTAGTAATGTTTCTTTTTCACTATCCTTCCCACTATCTGTTCCGCCATCCATTTCCACAAGCTTGTTAGGTAACTTACTTGCTGTTTTTGTCTGTCCACTTTGCTTTCAATATGTCCTGTGGGTCTCAAGTTTTCCGAGACCTCTTTATTCATTATGTCCCCGAAATTGCAACTGAATTTTTCTGAGTCTGTTTATATTTCTGAGATGAGGTATTATGTACATTATTTACATTAGTCGGACTATTGTCCTCATCTTTGTCGCCATTTTTGTCACAACGTTTCGGCCG
Organism: Acanthosepion esculentum; assembly: GCA_964036315.1. Classification (NCBI taxonomy): domain Eukaryota; kingdom Metazoa; phylum Mollusca; class Cephalopoda; order Sepiida; family Sepiidae; genus Acanthosepion; species Acanthosepion esculentum. The sequence continues at coordinate 126,436,336 of OZ038481.1, forward strand.
TTGTACGCTCCGGCCTTCTAGAGGTGGTTGGAATTTCGAACCGAACCCTTTATTTCGATCACTGGGGTAGACTGTTCTAGTTCCACGAGCCATGTTTGATGGATGTCAGTTATCAGTTAACTCCTGCTAATTTTCCCTCTGAAAGTTCTCCACTGCCTGAACCGGGTATTGAACTCACACTCTTTGGGTCTGTCACTGGATCTAACCAACGCCTTTATCCACTGTGCCATGTGTAGAACTAGAACAGTCTACCCCAGTGATCGAAATAAAGGGTTCGGTTCGAAATTCCAACCACCTGAAGAAGGCCGGAGCGTACAACTGCCGAAACGTTGTGACAAAAATGGCGACAAAGATGAGGACAATAGTCCGACTGATGTAAATACTGAATTTTTCTGTTTACAATTTCGAAGTATAAGTGTCCTTTTCGTTTCAATTTTCTTTAAAATCTTCTATTTTCTCCCTTGCTGTGTCCACCGCAGTGTCAGCATCCTTCTGTAGAATAACATCGCTATTAATAAAAGTCTTCTCTTCATCTGGAAAAAATGGTCCTGAATTTACCACCTGATAGGAGGATCGATATTACATAGTAAATGAGCACCTATTTCTTTGTTTTTAACGAAATCTTCCTATAATTATACATTGTTTAGCTTTTGTGAAGGCATCTTGTTTCTATGCTAATTTCAAATTGTCTCATATTTTCTGTCAGTAAAAGAAATTTGAATGCTTTTAAAAATAATTTGTTGAAACTTCCAGTATAGATAAAAAAGATGTTTCTATGAGCATGCAGGATTTGTTTATTGTTTGAAGACCTGTGATGAATATGTTATTAGCAGATGCAATTTTAACTTTCGCATTTAAAATTTTCTTTCAAATTAAATTTAATCTGAAATTAAAACCACTTGTTTATTTCAACTAGTGTAGTGCCTTCTCTCTTCATCTCTAATGGAAATGATAATATTAGCCGTTTCCTTATAAAGAAACTTTTAGCGTTCATTGACCGTGAAGACAGGGCTGCTTTCGACTGAAATTTATAAAATCTTTCTCTTAAAACAATTTTTCAGGAAAATCAGTTTTTCTATTGTTGCATGTTGACTGATCGCAGCTTGACTTTTTTTTTCTCTTGCTCGGTAATCGCCAATCGTTTCGGTTCGGTATTGAAAGACTTCAACAGAGATAATTGTAACGTAACTATTTTTATTTCTCATGTAGACATCTACATTATCTAACTATCCAGTGGGGTGGATCGCGCCCACCCTCACTGACGAGACGTTTCTGATACGAAAGAGAATACGGCTATAAGTAAGAACCAACTCCTCGAAACATTTCTTCTATCTTTCCCACGCTAGCTCAGCCAATCAAAATCGACAAATTATGGTTCACATCTGACCCCAGCTGTCAACATCCGGAAGTCGGAGCCGAGATACACTTCACCTAAAAATACTAGTCTGCTAATCTATTAATTTTACATTAGTGCACATTGGTCCTTCCTGTACTGATGGGAACTTCTTTCCTACCATTTTGTTTCAAGAGTGACGAATGACAACATGATCTGTTATTAGCTTCTTTTGGATTTACTTGTGATATCCATTTTAGTTGTTGTTGTTGTTGTTATTGAAAATCCTCAAGTGTTGTAGTTTCTATTATGTGATACAGTTCTTTGTGATTCAGTAGTCCCAGTTTACGAGGTTCGAATCAGTTTTTAACTATCGACAAAAAAAGGTTGTATACAGCATAGAGTTTATATAATTCTGAAGGATTCTGGTGTCATGTATAACATCCATATGAAAGTCTCCATTTGATGAGATTATTTAATAACATGTCTCGTGTTTTCAGTTTAATTATTTGGTTTGCTTGCCACTTGCAGTGTTGTACGTAATTACCCTAGCCTATTAGTGTTCCAAAATTCAGGCAGAAAAAATACATTTGTAAAATAACAATCAAGGACAATTTGCTTGGTATCATCTTCCATAATTTGACCAATGAAATTTCTTAATAACACATTGGCCATATACTAAAATATTTCGTAAATAAATATAAAATTTACAAGGTTATCATTAGTAATGCAACTTTTGGAACACTGTAGGTTCAATCTCTTTATATATTATAATACATTTCTTATAATTTCTTATATATTTTATGTAATCCGACCTTTTTCAATTCTTCATTGTTTAATATTTCAACTTTCGGAAATTTAATGATAAATTCAGGTTATGTGCCATGACTGCATGCATTCCAATTCCAAATCATAGTTTCTCTTTGAAAAAGGTTTGAGTCCTATTTCTTGGCACATTTAGTAAACTGTATTGATTGATTAAAATCGTGGATGATAAATGTGTCATATACTATAGACAACTTTAACAACTCTTATATTGATACAGTATTTACATTATTCGGACTATTGTCCTCATCTTTGTCGCCATATTTGTCACAACGTTTCGGCCGTTGTACGCTCGGCCTTCTTCAGGTGGTTGGAATTTCGAACCGAACCCTTTATTTCGATCACTGGGGTAGACTGTTCTAGTTCAAGGACACATGGTACGGTGGATAAAGGCGTTGGTTAGATCCAGTAACAGACCCAAAGAGTGTGAGTTCAATACCCGGTTCAGGCAGTGGAGAACTTTCAGAGGGAAAATTAGCAGGAGATAACTGATAACTGACATCCATCAAACATGGCTCGTGGAACTAGAACAGTCTACCCCAGTGATCGAAATAAAGGGTTCGGTTCGAAATTCCAACCACCTGAAGAAGGCCGGAGCGTACAACGGCCGAAACGTTGTGACAAATATGGCGACAAAGATGAGGACAATAGTCCGAATAATGTAAATACTGTACATAATACCTCATCTCAGAAATATAGACAGACTCTTATATTGATATCTGAACATAATCCTGGAATTTTTACGGTTAATATTTGATACAGATTATTAAAAGTATAATTTTACGACAATTTACGAATCTGTCGATATCTGCCGTCCATACAACATCAGGACAACTTTCAAAAGCTGGACGACACTTCGCAGATACCTCTCCCGAAGAAGACCCCCCGCCATAGAGGAGAATATGACTAAAGACTGTGTGTACTCCATCCCGTGCAGCTGCGGAAAGAAATATAAAGTGGAGACAGGCCGCCCCATTAAGGTAAGGCTTCAACAACACCAAAAGGCTGTAACACGAAGTGGAAAAATCAGGGGTAACTGACCACATATGGAGGGGAAAGGAAAATCACCGCCCCCTGTGAGATCATGTTGAAATCATAAACATAGAACATCATTGGAAAATTCGTAAACTTAAAAGATCCGCACATATGTTAGGCAAAAAATCTCCTGAGTCGACCAAGCATAGAAATGAATACAATATGATAACCAGTAAAAAGGAGTGCCAGAGAAAAGCAATAATAACACGAAAATTGCAATATGAGCTCTGGTAAAAACATAAATTGATAACAGCAAAAAATTGCAATATGACCACTGGTAAAAAAAGATGATTGCTGAAGATATTAAGTTTATGGTACCCAGAAATTCATACACAGATGTCCTAAAGGACATATGATACAGTGGATAAAGGCGTTAGTTAGATCCAGTCATAGTACCCAAAGAGTTTGAGTTCAGTACCTGGTTAAGGCGGTGGAGAACTTGAAGAGGGGAATTAACAGGAGATAACTGATAACTGGCATCCATTAGACATGGCAAGTGGAATTAGAACAGTCTACTCCAGCGAGCGAAATAAAGGTTCCAGTTGGACATTCCAAGCGTACAACGGCCAAAACGTTGTGATCAATATGGCATGAGGATGATAGTCCGAGCAATGTAAATAGTGTACATAATTTACGAATATTTATATTTTTAGGATTTTGCATTTGTGACATTGACAATTTCGTTTAAAGAAACTTCATTTTGTCGTGTCTGATTTTAAAAATAATTAAACTTTCCAAACTCCTAACTTTTGTTAAAAACAACATTTGTACAGCCATCAATGTTTAGTTCGAATTTATTGAAATTCTGACTATTTCTAATTTATGACACGATCGCTTATTTTACCCATTACTGATCCCCGAACAAAATAACGCTTCATCTCCCTGTGCTTGTTACCTTTTATTAACCGAGTTACCTCGGGATATGTATAATATTATCTTGACTAAATGTTGTCGATTTTCCAGTGGATAGTCAAATTCTTCAATCTTTGGCTACGTTTGCTTCAATTGGCAGACTTACTCAATGACCCATACACAAACCGCGTTAATTCTGGTCTCAATACGAACAAAGCCGACAGATCGTGTACGTAGAATTGGGAAGATTTGGATACGGACAGAATACTCTTATTCTGATAGCTATAGCTCTCCTTGTGTCTCCCGGTCGGAATAACAATCGATCAGGTGTCCTCCCGAACAAAGACCCTTGTTAATTAAATTGTACAAAATTACAACCGGCGACAATTGCAGTGTACAAGATGCTATAGAGACAAATACGCAGAATGACAAAGGAAATCTTACCATGCGAGAAATCGTATATTATTATGACGTCCTATCAGCTCGATGGCGTTTGGGAAGCTTACCAAAGTTAAATTCCACTTTACTTCCTTTATCTTTTTGACAAAGAAAACGATTTTCTTTCAATGCAACGTTCTTGTTATTTTTAAAATATCGGGGATTAAAACGTTTAAAAGTGCTTTCTAAATTCCGATTTCATTTCGCGCGTTCGCGCGTGCGCGCGCACACACACACACACACACACACACACACACACATGTATGCGTGCGTGTGTGTGCCAGCGAGTGTGTGTGTGTGCATTTGTGAAGCAAGGCGATAATGCCACAAAGACCCAAAGAGGCTACTGGGAGCGAAAGAGAATGAGAAAACATCAGAGGAATCCGAAACCCAATCCTAAACAGGTAACAAGTGATAAACCTCTATTCTTTTTCAAAAGACCAGGGAGTAGTGTGAAGTGGATGATAGGCTAAATTATCTACTCCTATTAAGGAAAAAAACGATTAAAAATGAATCACAAATGCAATTTCAGAATTTAGGCGGAGACGGTAGACGTATAAAGTTGAAGTAGATTTTATAAAGAACAGGAAACCGAATCCTGAGCAAGTTACAAGTGATAAACCCCTACTCCTGTCCGTAAGACCGGGGAAACCTGTGAACAGGACAATAGGCGAACCTATCTACTCCTATTGAAATTTATCAATCGTAACTTAATACAGCACACATTGAATAGAAAAAAATCGGTTACTTTTTCACCAAATTTCTATTTGGTATATGTATGTGTAGAAAACCTTTGTTCAGAACCCGTGTTTTTAGAATGAGAGCCAAACACCGACTTCTGGAGCTGAGAAGAGATTTGTAATTATTTCATCCAAAAATGGGTCCTAATTGTAACATCTCAATAGCTTAGACCTATATAAAAAAAATAATACAAATTGTTTATACCTCTACTCTTATCAGTATATAAAATAATCAACCAAAAGTATACAGTATTTGTAGTTTTCAAAACCGAAGTATGAAACGAATTTCGACATTGTTTTTAAAAGAAACCAAATATATTCTAAAGAACAGTTTGATTCAGATTTGTCAGGAATTTATCAAATTTAACCTAAATTTAAAACTATGAAGGTCAAACTTACAACATACCATTAACGACCTGCTTGACGAGTTCGGTAAGTAGTAATATATGATGGGTCCATAACTAGTAGCTGACTGCTCGTTTTCGAGTTCGCTTGTCTAATTTTGCAGAAATCTAACCAGACTTATGAGTTTCTTATAGCCTTACAGAGTGGTTTATATTACGTTATATTACGTAACAGTTCAGTATTCTTTACTATGTTCCAAACAAAATATTTCCGTTTCTTAATACATTGCTAAACTTTTGAAAGGCATTTTTGCTATCCGAACACGCCTTACGATTTCAGTGTCACAGTTTCCGTCGTCTGTAAAAACACAGATATTTAAATTGTAATCTTAATTTTGACTAATTCAAGATTCCACGATTGATTATTTTTGTTTAGCGGCATATCAATAACTCTATAGGTTATTTAATGCTGAAATTTAAATATTTTGTACGCAATTTTATTTATTTTGTGGTAATAATGGTTTTAGCGATACAAGTCTTACTAATGAACCCATAGCTGGGAGGAGATGTGGATTTATATTTTTCTCAAGGCTATTTGCGCGTGAGTGAATATAGTGAATCCAACGGGAATTAGAACTCAGGTCTGCGATTCGCAATTCCGTGCCATTATCCATTAAACCAACCACATATCCAACCTTACAGCACCTGATATTTTCATCTAGGTAATGACCAAGTTCGACGTTGCTTAACTTCGGCGATCGTGCGTGAAGGGTTGTGTCAACGTAAGCCGATTTCAAACTCAGCATTAACGTTTTAATCACATAAATGGAAGACTGCACAATTAATTTTGTCAAGATTTTTGTCAAACTAAATTCCGCTTAAAGCTACGGGTTTATTGGTCTATTTACGTATGCCGAGACTGCTATTTCCAGGAAGAGTTAAGCCAGGCATTGACCAAATCACGATATCCGCTTGTGATGAACATCATATTAAGGAGATAAACAGTAGTTTATGCAGAATATTAAAATTTAGCTCATTTGACGAGATATGAGATGTCTGGTAGATAAAGCCACGTATATTCAAATAGAATGGTCATAAAAGTTTTGCTTTTTATCTGAAAAAAGATTAATTCCATTTGCCAAACGGTTAATATGACGAAACGCTTTGTTAAACGTTGAAGCGATAAGGTAAGGTTCCATTTTATTTTATAGTATTCTATTTTTTAAGCTATTTGTTAGTGGATGGGAAACTTCACTAGCAGTCATTGAATCTAATGGTTTCATTTGAATGTCATTTCCATCATTCACAGATGTGATTTGCCGTAAATGTTTAACAGGGTGATACGCAAAACCTACTAAGCAATAAGAGAAATAAAATAAACTTAAAACAAAGACAGGACTATTTAATGCTTTCCTGAGAAGTGCTCAACTTCAGTCATTTTTATAAAGCAGGCCAAATCTCGTAGATGAATGAGAGTTTGGTTGAAGGGATGGTAGAACAGAGAATGTTGGCAGTGCTATTCTTGTAAGAAACTACTGGAAATTGTGGAGAGCCATGTCTTCCTAAGCCCCGAAAATACATGGCATATAAAAATCTAACATTGCACATTAGTTGAACAAACTTCCACGATGTTGTCGTTTTTCAGTGGAAGAACTAAAAACCGGAAACGTTCAAAGAATGAAGGAGCGTCTAAATGAAACAAAGCCTCGTTTCAGAAATCGATAAGAAAACCCGAAGTAGCGTTCAGCTCATTTCATAATTTTGTATTTAACGCACGAAATTCATCTATAGATCAGAAAGTTTTATTACATAGTAATTATGTCGTTTTTCCTATATTGATTTACTTTATTTATGTATTTCTTACAAACGTACACAATTTCGACATTTCAAACGAAGAGGGAGATCTATTATTGCCTAATTAATATAAGAATAACCGAGACAATGAAACTGAACATAGAATATATGTAGACGTAATTTCGCCCAACAACGCAAATTGCTACCATACCGAAACAGTAACCTAAAAAGTCAAGTCGGTCAGTCAGTTATGTGCCATGCGTGATACACACTTAGACGAACATGTATCCTTCGATATACGACTGATTAGGCATATTTTATCTCGCAGTAGGTTGCCATTTCTTTCTGTGGTAGACCAGTTGCCATCCAAGGCTATAGAACCTGGCCTGTCCTACTATTTACCCATAGCTGTGGCCTAAAGAAGAGTATTCATACCTTTCCCAGGGGTATTAGCACGTAGGTGAACGTATTGGATTCGACTAGAATTCGAACACTCCTCTCCGATTCCTCAATCCGTATCGATATCCATTTCGTATGGATGTCATCCTTCGCATCAAACTCGTCAAGGATATAACTAAACCGTCTGCGATATACAATTGCTGTCTAAGATCAATGGTTAAATTGCATTGAACGCGTGAAGGCTGTAGGTCTTGACGAAGGTCCCACTTTTCTGAACCTTTTGTTCTGTCATTACAGAATACCAAACCCTATAGCAGATAACAGAAACCATATCACTTGAGGACTTAGCAAAAAGCTGAAATGGATATCGGATGTAAGTCGAAGCGAAAATAATAATAAAAGGAATATTTTGACATTTCACACTACTTCATTTAAAAGGATAGAAAGGAAACTTCCATTAATACCAGAAAGAGCGATAACAGCTACTGGACTTGAAAAACATCTTTTCCTGAAAAATTGTTCTAAGAGGAGGATAGTAAACTGAACTTCATATCTCTTCGTATTTTTTAAAAACGTGTACACACATACACATACACACACACAGACATACATACATATACATATACATACATACATATATATATATATATATATATATATATATATAATATATATATATATATATATATATATATATATATATATAAAAGTGGACATGGAAGTTAGCACTTAGAGGCGACATTCTATTTCATGTTAGTGCAATCGTCAGGCAACTCTAGCATGAAACAGACTGTCGCCTCTAAGTGCTGACTTCCATGTCCACTTTTATATTTACACACGCTCTATCTCTGATATTGAGCACTTTATCCCATAAATATAGCACACTTTAAGACTATATTTCTTCATATATATATATATATATATATATATATATATATATATATATATATATATATCAGTAAAATATATCTTTCATTGAGAATACCAGGAAATAAAAAAAATGTGATTAATGCATACATATCTGCTATTTCTCAGCCTGTGAAAGTCCTTTTTTCGGCGCAAGCCTCCCCCATATTCATAGGAAGGAATTGTCCATGATTCTACCGCGCTGGCCCAATGCATTTTGGTAGGAGAAAGATGTGAACAGCTTGGGCGACCATGTCTCTTTTGGATTCATGATCGTCTAAGAGTATCTGCTTTGTGAATGTAATGAACTCGACAGTAAATCGAACTCTGCTTTGTGATTTAGCATTCCAAGCCGGTAGCCATTACACCACCCACATCACTTGGTATTCCCCAGAGTTCACTCATCTAAGTACTGACGAGGCTTCACTTTGCTTAATTTCTGTGATCGACAACCTGAGTTTCGACTTGATATAATCGCAATCCACCAAGTGTTTGCTGCTTACAATGTTAATATTTTGAATAATTATGGCTTTGCTATAATGGAATTACACACAGAACCACGCTAATAGCCTGGTAGTGAAATATAGAAATTTCCGGTTTTTTCTTAATAAATTTTGATTAAATTTTCTCCAGCTGTTTGACACAATATGGAAACACCATTGTTAGGTTTTCATTGTTTTGTGTAACGTTCTTTATTTTTATTTCAGATTCGACAGCTTTTTGGTAAACCACACTAATAGCAGTTGAATGAAAATAGCCTATCTGAACATGTGCCATTAAGAAAACGACGGAGGCTTGCAACGTTGCATCTGTAGGAAAGAGATCGCACAGTGGAAAGCAAGTATTTCTCTTCAAGAGTCCTTAAAACAACTTTAAACTCATATCAAAATTGAAAAGTGTGAATGAAGTATCTCCAGCTTACATGTGGCAGTAACATTGCCATTTTTATCAAATCGGACTTTTGTTATGCCTGGCAGAAGGATGACGTGAGAAAATCATGACAGAAGAAGTTATGTCCGATGGAATAAACCGATCATTTTCTGCATCTATAGCAAAGGGTTTCCTATATGAGTTCCAAAAGAGGTTTGGTGTAAACTTGAAACTGAATTAAAGTTCAAGTTTTGATATGACCTCGAAAGATGTTTCAAGCATGGAAACTCACTGAGAGTTCATTTTGATTGGAGAAATCTGAGGGTCTGATCGGTGGTTATGAAACAGTATGACACTTGTGAATTTTCAACAAGGTTAAGTAAGTAACTTCAGCTTCCTTTCAGATCGGATGGATTCAAGTGTTTTCTAAAGTATTAGAATGAACTTTCGCCGCAAGATTTTGTACTCAGTTTGTTGATGTAATTCGCCGTGACATTAACCGTTAAGCAACACTGATATCCGAAAGAAACTTTATAAAGATCAATATTATAAATATATATTTGAATTCTACTACAATATACGAAAGTCTATACATAAGCATATAAATTCTGTACACCATTCCCTTCTCAAAGAAATAAAATTATTTTTTCTCGTTTAAGGATTATTCAATGTTTAAGCAGATTTTTTTCGTTTTCTTTTTTTTCAGTATCTCTTTATGCATACATTTGTCGGCCTTATTGAATTTTATCAAGACGAAAAAGAAGACTGTTTTCCTATTCTTCTATTATGAATACACTAGAAGAGTGGATATTGATTGGATTATGAATAAAAATGTGATCTTGATTGAAGTTGGGAGGAAAAACAGAAATAACGGAATCGAAAAACGAAATAATCGGAAGAGAAATTAGAAATGCTTTTTTTAAGATTAAATAATGATTATTCGAATAAATTCTGGAGTATTTATCTTCAGAAGCTGAATGAATATTTTTCTTCTCTAGGAATTGATCTTACAAATTGTATACGATGGGACCGGTAAAAGTCTGTGTTAATTTTACTCTGTTTTATTTGATTTATTAAAAAAGCAGTTTAGATTTATGCATAGAATGTTCTTCTTGAAGCGAGGTGTTATGCTATATCTCGTGTTTAAACAACGGAAATGTAGATAGGAGATGTGTGGAATAATGAATAATGAAATACCTTTATCTTAGTTTGACAGCAAACACAAATTTCAAGAGAATGAGAACAGCCGCTCTGAAAATATTCCTTCAGATTTAATCAGAGAAAGGACGGTTTCTAATTCCAGATTTATCAGGGCCCCCGGCAATCGGAGTATAAAGTTTCGATGAATAAGAGGTATGGGTATTTTGTATCTTTTCGTAAGTTAAAGTCTATCAGTATCTCAGAAGATAAATCCGAATGGTTTGAAATATAAATTTGATTAATTTAGAGAAGAGCAGAGTTGATTAAGAGTGAACATTATGGAAATGTTTATGAACGGAAATTACGATAAGGAGAAATATTTACGAGAAGAGACACGCTGGAAAATACCTGAGGATAAATTATTTATTTGTATTCAAAGTGATAAGGAAATGGACAGGGATAAGAGGGTAGACCTTGATAAGAGAGTGAGAGAGTATTATTATTATTATTATTATTATTATTAATAATAATACTAATAATATATGCTTGTATATGTGTGTGCGTGTATGTGTGTCTGTGTGCATGATAAAATATAGTTTTAAGGTATGCTATATTTATGAATAAAAGTGCTCAATATCTAGGATAGGCCTGACGATTGCGTTTACCATGAAACAGACTGTCACCTCCGGGTATTAACATCAATGTACAATTTCATATCTATCTATCTATCTATATATTATTTATTATAATTTTAACATAAAGACAAAAACAGTTTACTTACTATAAATATGCAACTTCGTTTCGGTGCATTTCAACTGCACCTCGACGGGTGAGAACTGAAACTAAATAAATAATTATCGCTCTACTATTGGCATCGATCCCTCTTTTGGATTAATATTGTCAATATTAGGATTTATATATTACTTTCGTTCTTATTGCATCGGATATTTATGTATGTATGTATGTATGTGTTGTGTGTATATATATATATATATATATATATATATATATATATATATACGTTTTTACATCTATCTATCTATCTATCTATCTATATGTATGTATATATATATATGTATTTTACATCTATATATATATATATATATATATATATATATATATATCAATGTGACTCACTCATATATGTTTTATATATACATACATGGGTACTTCCGTACTACATATGTTTAATATATATTAAATATAAATATATATATATATATATATATCAAACATATGTAGTACGGAATGTGACTCACTCATATATGTTTTATATATACATACATGGGTACTTCCGTAAAACATATATGAGTGAGACACATTGATATATATATATATATATATATATATATATATGTAAAAAGCAGATATATATATATATATATATATATATATATATATATATATATATATATATATATATATATACGGATACGCTGTAAATATTATTAAATGTGTGAGTGTTCACGAATTCTTGCGGTAAGGTTTTCGGCTCTATTCACTCCTCGAATGGTATCAAATTGAGTACGCATTCCATTTTATTTAATTGTTGTAGTTATATATTTATTCAGAGAGTGTTTATTGGTGAGGTCGAGAATCATTCATGAAACCACGCATTTATATGCGCAGGTATATCAATGAGGTATGAATACCTAAAATAAGACAGACATTTTTTTTTCAAATCTACCAATTTTGTTAACATTCTTATAGTCCGCGTAAAAATAATGTAAATAACATTCGGATTTATTTATAGTTTATATATAGAGGAGAGCGTAGATATGCGGCCAATGATAGATAATGAATGAATATTTTGGATTGAGTGCACATGACTTCTGACATTTTCAAAATTCAGGATGATGAAGATATTTACAATTTAACGAAAACGACTGGGAAAGAAAAATCCATCAAAAACACATGAATGTAAGTATATGCGTGTGTGTTTACGAGTGTGTGTGTACATACATATATATACATACATACATACATACATACAGGTGCGACAGTATTTTCCGTCTTTGAAAGCAAACTTTGGGTTTGGGTTCAGGCATGAAACAGACTGTCGCTACTCGGTATATATATATATGTGTGTGTGTGTGTCTGTACTTAAAAATATTGTTTTATGGTATGCTATATTTATGGGTATAACTGCTCAATATCACAGACAGATCTTCAATGCAATCTTCAGGCATAAAAAGAATAAAAAAACAGACGGTCACCACTCGATGTTGACCGCTGTGTCCACTCATATATATATATTTATGCCTGAAGATTGCATTGAAGATCTGTCTGTGATATTGAGCAGTTATACCCATAAATATAACATACCATAAAACAATATTTTTAAGTACAGACACACACACACACATATATATATATATATATATATATGTGTGTGTGTGTGTGTTTCATTAAATAAAATGGACATATTATGTCTACTCATTTTTATAATAGTCCTTTCTAGTTCTCTAGTTAGTTTCTTGATTTTAAGATGAATTTCATCAAGAAACTGATTAGAGACCTAGAAAGGATTATTATAAAAACGAATTAGTGATTTCGCTATACTTCACCTTCTATCATTTTGTTTTATCTGTGTCCCGTATCTATAGATGGTATTCTGTCGTTGCGAATTCTCTTCTAAAACAAATATTGCTGTACAACCGACCACTACATATATGACTGGGCAGTGAGCAATTCGGTGTAAACGGAGCGAGAGAAAAAAAACGAAAGACATTATTTTGCCCAAAATACATTGGGTTAGAATCATTAAAGAGAAAATCAAAATGAAGCCAAGCAATTCCTGAAAAAAAAAAACAACAACAGATGTCAATATCAAGAGAACAATAAAAACGCTAAATGCGATAGCTTGCCTAAGTTTTTACAATCCGAAGCCAATTTTCCTGGAAAGTTCAGTCATACAGCAGTGTATTTCGTTGTGAACTGACTTTATTTTCAGTTTATTTTCAAATTCAGTTTTATTATTATGATGGCCTAAATTGTTTTAAATATTTCTGTTAATGACGTAAAATTGTTTATTTTTATTAGATAACAATTTTGAATTTGATAAAAGCTATCGTTATGGAATCTTGAATTCGATAAAAGTTAGATGTCAGTGGAGTAGAGTATTGATCTGTTTTATATTAATTTACAGCTTAAAATTAGTTTTACAATATCGGGTTAAAATATTTATACAGATTTCAGGGTATTCGCGTCAAGCTAAGTAATTCCATTTAGGATAAAATTGGGGAAATTAGTTAATCTCTCTCTCTCTCTCTCTCTCTCTACATATATATATACAGGGGTTGGACAAAATAATTGGAACAGGTGCAAATTCCACTCCTATATTTCAAAGAACTACGACTATATTAAGAACTTTAACTAAAACTTCGTAATTCCTGGTTATAACTATTGTAAATACCATTATTTATCTAATTTATTGTCTTTGTCTTATTTATTTTTGAATTTAGTAAAATTTAATCTAAATGCGTGACCTCTCTGAGTTCGAAAAAGAGCAAATTGTTGGAACTCCTCTAGCAGGAGCCTCGATCCCTAAGGTTGCTGAACTGTTTGGTTTTTCAAGAGATATATCAAGAACTATGACGCAATTCGAGAAACAGGGCAAAACATCGAGTAAACGAAGCAATTCGGGCCGGACTTGCAAACTTACTGACAGGGACCGACGTGCATTGAAACGCAATGTGGCAGAAAATCATCGGACTACTACGGCCAAAGTAACTACTGAGTTGAATAATCATCTGAATAGTCCAGTTTCTAGTTAAACTGTTCATCGTGAGCTCCATAAGGCTGGATATCATGGAAGAGCCGCCGTAAGGAAACCTCTTCTCTCCACTCGCAACATTCAGAAGAGGTTGAAGTGGTGCAGAGATCACAATGCCTGGTCTGCAGATCAATTGAATCAAGTCATATTCTCAGCCGAGTTCAGTTTTTCTCTTTTCCCAACTTCAGGGCGAGTTTATGTGTGGAGGCAGCCGAAAGAAACTTACAACCCTGACTGCCTTCTTCCAACAGTGAAGCATGGAGGTGGATCAGTGATAGTTTGGGCCGCCATATCATGGAAATGTATCGGCAGCAGAGGATGCCAGAGAAAACCAGTTATTAACTACCTGGTTTTATCTGACTTCCTCTGCTGCCTGTTTTGTCTCCCTAGACATCACACATTTGTGTGTCCTGTGATTGTATGAGTAGGAAAGATAGGGTTGATTTGGCTCAGCGCAAACCATTGCAACCTACCAACCTGCGCAAGCTACTCGGTTGGACCATCATAGATTTACAGTGGACAGCTTTCACACACACACACGCACACTCACACCGACAAAATGAATCTGGACATTGAGCTCGACACCCAGCGAAAAGCGTCCTGTGATTTGGCTCGACTATTTATATATGCTAGTCAATAGTACATTATGGAGATAAGGTTTATTGCATTATCATAACGGTTATTGCGTGGGCGGTAATGGTTAGGTTTCAAATTTATTTCATTGCGGAGAAATG
Organism: Acanthosepion esculentum; assembly: GCA_964036315.1. Lineage (NCBI taxonomy): Eukaryota > Metazoa > Mollusca > Cephalopoda > Sepiida > Sepiidae > Acanthosepion > Acanthosepion esculentum. The sequence continues at coordinate 126,451,521 of OZ038481.1, forward strand.
ATTGATGATCTGAATAGTTATTTGTCCAGAACCGTTACCGGTCACACAATAACCGTTAGGACAGTAGAACCGAAATTAAAATGCATAATGCACCACTGAGCGTCATGTATAAATAATCAAATATGGATGTCGACTTCAACGTTCACATTTATATTTAAAATATCTTATATATATATATATATATATATATGTGTGTATGTATGTATGTATAATCTTATATGCATACAACTGAATATATTTATCATACACACAAAAACCACACATATTTATATATTAAGACGTGTTTCGGGGTACAGATTAGACATATTCTGTCTACTCATTTTCGATAAGATCCTTTCATATTCGCAGATAATTTATTTGAAGTTATTATTGAAAGACGAGATAAAATCGCCATGTTTATACATATCATTTTTATTACCAAGTACAAACTCATATCTATACAACTGAAGATATCGATTTTATATACATATATACATACATTCATACACACACACACACACATATATATATATATATATATATATATATATATGTGTACAAATTCAACCGTATATCATATATATATATATATATATATATATATATATATACAAATTCATACGTATATCATATATATATATATATGTGAATATATCTCCCATATATATATATATATATATATATATATATATATATATATATATATATATATATATATATACATATACTGATTGATTGATTGAAAAGTTATTTCCTATTATATGTATGAGTGGCCAGACACGAGTCCTGACTTAACTTTAGTTTTGTTAAAGGAGTAAGTCTACTACAGCAAAAGCAAACCAAGAAATTGTAAAAAATCATATTCTGTATAGAGCACTGTCTTTTTAAAAATAAAACCAAAAATACTAAGGAACTCCGAATTACTTACCTAACGTGTTCTTTCCAATTTTTCTGCATACCTTCACTTATATATATATATATATATATATATATATATATATATATATATATATATATATATATATATATATATATAACATTTAAGGTTTGTTTGCGTTGTGTGTGTTTCTAATGTAGAACATGGAAGAGTGTGCGTGTGTGCTTGTTTTTGGATATTTATCGACCATCATCTGACGCAATTTTATGTTTGTCTTCAAAAATGAAGATCGACTGAATTTCTTTTATATCTTAATAGCTACTCTAAAGCAAGTGCCGTTTTGCAGCTATTGTGTTAGTAAACACAACACAAGAAATTCTATTGCAATTACCATTTTGTTTCAAGATAAAAACAGAAATTACAGATATTGCACGAATTAAATTCCTTTTGACTTCAAGGAATTTAAACTACTCAAATACACACACACACACACACACACACACACATATATATATATATATTAAATAAATTACAGACATTACGTTTGCTTATTTTTAACATAATCCTTTCATTCTCACGAATAACCTTCCGTGTATTACGATTAAATTATGTGAGGAACGTGCTATAACAGTTAAAATTGCTTTTATTTCCCAAGTACTTTCGATCTTTTTTCCAAGGTCATTATCAGGGGTGCAAGTAGTAATAGAAAACAGTGGGTTGCTCAGGAGTAGTAATAAAAAAAAACTGTGTGTTGTTATCCATTATTGAATTTTTTTGTTTTTGCTTTAAATGCAACGGTTGACAGTCATGCTTAATGTTTGGCGTTAAACGAATTATCCACTATGACATATATTCTTCTATGCTGTAATGCATTAAAACGTGTAAAACTGTTCCATTTTAAAAAAGAATTTATACTGTGAATGTGGGCAGGATTTGTTGGTGGAGATGTCTCGCAATGGACGAATGGTCGGGCATGAGTTGTGTAAGACATATTATTAATGTAAGGATTGAGCTCTGGCGAAACGTGCAGGCCACAGAATCGTTTCTCCTCTACTTATCCATCTTTACATTAGCTGTCAGTCACGGCATCGCGAACAATGTGACTAAAATGTGCTGGATCCCCATCATGCTTGAACCACATGCGTCTTCTTATTAGCAGGGGTACATCCTCTGGCAGATCTGGAACTGAGTTAGGAACAAAATCCCTGTAGTCAGCTATTGTAAGTCGTTCTGGGAGAACATATGAACCTACCAGATAGTTACCTACAATTCAAGCCCACACATTAATCGTAAACTGATGCTGGTGTCTAGCCTGTATTGTGCCATGCGTATTACGATCCGCCCACAAATGTTGGTTGTGCAAATTTGTTATTCCATCTCTTCCAAATGTTGCTCATCTATAAACAAGACTGAAGAGACAAACAACGGACCGGCAATTTGTTCAATAGACCGTCATAAAAAATTCGCCCGTGGTGAATGATCAGATTGCGAAAGACCCTGAACACATTGAAAATAATATGTATAAAGAAACTGCTCTTGAAGTACCCTCCATACGATACTAAGTGATATAGGACATTGTATGGACATTGACTTGTGCTGATACCTGAATCTTCTCCTACAGCCTATAGAATGTGTTTTTCGTGGTCAGGCGTCCGGATAGATCTCCGCTTTCAATGATCCACCGATTATGTTGTCACGGATCATGTTTCAGCAATGCGACGATGAACAGTTTCAAAGGTTGGATGACTAGGCTGCATTCGGTCTGGAAAAAACCGTGCTGCTTTGTGGCCGCATATAATCATAATCAGTCTGCTCAGGTTATGAATATTCTGCTATTTTTAAACGGAACACTTCCCATTTGACTTAATACAACACACGGAAACGTTGAAGACATACTAGGCACAAATGTACACGAATTACAAATGTAACCTAGTCTAAATCGCTATATAGCGCCATCTACCATAAATCTATTTAAACTTAATAACTCAAGAACGAAAGATTTAAGTAAATATATGTATAGGGACTTTTGCCTTTGTTCCTTTAGTGCGAGGAATCTGCCCCAATATTTTGTAAACGTATTTTTGATACCCCTTTCACACACACACACACACACACACATATATATATATATATATATATATTTTTTTTCTTTTAAACATGTTGTGTTGAATGTTAAAGACAACATAATCCTGCATATTTTCTTTTGAATTTTCTCATATTTTCTAATGAGACTTTTTATTTGAAAATTATATCATTATAAAAGAAAAGTTGCTGCCAAATTATATATATATATATATATATATATATATATATATATATATATATATATATATATATATATGGTATGGCAGAAATACCTCCCACATATAACTCCCAGAAATACCCGCCTTATTGGAAGTGGTGTTTTCATCTACCTAATGTCTTACCATTATGCGGGGAGATACTTCTGACGCACCTTATATATATATATATATATATATATATATATATATATATATATATATATATATATAATGTATGTATGTATGTATATATATATGATTGTGTAGGGGGTATTGTGTTTTTCTTGCTTCATTCAATTTAGATATTACACCTTTTTGTTATATTAATTTGCACAGTCTCCTTTCTTATTTATGGATATTCTGCACGAAAATGATGAAAATCCTTTTGCAATATACATACGAGACATGTCCGATAAATAATGTACAAACGATAAATAATCATCAAACTTGATACACCTATCCAGGCGTAAATATATAACCCCCTTAATGAACATGCCATCAATCGAGTAGAGCTACCTTTGCACGCCTACAACAACATATTTTCTATGGAAGTGCCATCTCCGAGATAAAAGTTGCCTAAAAGGTTCACCCTCAAACAACCTTTACCTTTCAGTTAGATTTCATTCACATTCTTTAAACTGAATAACTCAAAAACGAAGGCTTTGCAGACTTATGTTTATGTGGACTTTTGTCCCTGTTTTGGGTGTGGAACCCGTCCCAATGTTTGCAAAAGTATTTTTCATACACAATGTGTGTATATATATATATATATATATATATATATATATATATATATATATATATATATATATATATATATATATATATATATGTATGATGAAAAATATGGAAAAGACAAAACAAAATCCGAATATGCAAGTTTACTGTTTTAATGTTGTTTTATTGTCGACGTCAGACGTTTCGGTCTAGTAGACCATCTTCAGGACATGGTTATTAGAAACATACTTAGGATTAGACGATATTTCATTCAACCTGAAGAGACGATTGACATAATACCAATGAGAAACGGAACAACTGATTTCTGATTAGTCTTGTGTCTATCGTCTCTTCATGTTGACTTAAATATCGTCTAATCCTAAGTATGTTTCTAATAACCATGTCCTGAAGATGGTCTACTAGACCGAAACGTCTGACGTCGAAAGTAAATAACATTAAAACTGTAAACTTGCATATTCGGATTTTGTTTTATCTTTTCCATATTTTTCATCAGACCGTCGGATCTACATCCACATATTTGCTTACATATATATATATATATATATATATATATATATATATATATATATATGTGTGTGTGTGTGTGTGTGTGTGTGTGTAGGATCATAATGATCTACTAGTCAACTTACCAACAAGTTACCCCTATGGTGAAATTATGACAAATTATTTCTTTTGTATGAAACATGCATAAAATGAGAGAGAAATAAGTTTATATGAAATGAGAAAAAATGTGTAAATGAGAAGGAAAATTTTATTTTAATGAGAGAAAGAATATATCGAATCCCTCTTTTGGTTAATATTGTCAATATTAGGATTTATATATTACTTTCGTTCTTATTGCATCGGATATTTATGTATGTATGTATGTGTTGTGTGTGTATATATATATATATATATATATATATATATATATATATATATATATATATATATATATATATAAAACAGAAAGTGTACAAAATAAGAAAAATATTATATAAAATGAAAGAGAAACGTATATAAATTTAAAAGAAAAAGCTTTATAAAATAACAAGTAATAAATAAAGGGAGATAAATCTGTGTAAAATGTGAGCGAGATTCTAAAAGCTATATGTTGAAGAAAAAAGAAAACTACTTTTAAATGTGTGTGCGTTTGAGAGAGAGAGATAAAGAGAGAGAGAGAGTAAAAATTCTGTATAAAATGAGTGGGAGAATAGACAAGCATACAAGGGAAGAAAAAAGACTGCTCTATGAAATGTAAAAGAGAAAGCAATATATAATGAGAATAGGAACGAGAAAGTAGGAATTTGTATAAAATGAGACAGGGAGAGAGAGAAAGATAAAGAAAGCTATATAAAATGAGAGAGAGAGAGTAAAATCTCTCTATAAAATAAGAGAGAAACGAGTCATCTACATTCTTACGTACCACGCTTTTAAACCTGTTGTATAAGGTCAGTGATAAAAGCGGCAAACACATTTTATGCGTCGAGGGTGTGATAGAGAATGGACTTTATTCACATATTGGTTGATATATTCAACACTAATCTGACAAACTCTGGTTTAAATATTTCTTTTGTTCAGTATTGTCTGATCCCAGACTCTCATAAGACTAGTAAACTACGCCGATCAATGCAAAATGTAGTGAAGATAGGAAATGTGAAATAAAAGCGGAATTTTACATCATAGATTATTGTTTTAAAAGCGATCGTGAAAGTTATTCATTGACGCTGTTATGGACAATAATTCTATTTCTAGTAAAAGAAATATCGGCTGGTCGCCATTTGTATAGATAAAAAGGAGAAAGTAATTCATTTCAAAAGGGAGATAATTTCATATATTTTTCTATAACCTAAAACCGATGAACGAAACAGAGAAATTAAAATCGTGTGTACACATCTAATATTTAAAGGGAAATCATTAAAATTTAATTATTAGAAAATGTAATCATGGGAGTGATTATCCTGCGTGTGTGTGTGTGTGTGTGTGTGTTTGTGCGTATGCGTATATGTGTTTTTGTAAATGTTCAATAGTCAGTCCCCCGGTTGAATTTCGTTGAATGTCTCGCGTTGGCGCTGCTACCGTAAGTAGAAAAGAGGAAAGAGGAAGATTATGTCCAATCTTTTATAGTTCTGAAACAGCGCCTCCTAATAGATGTCTTTGAAAACCAGGAGGCGGTAATCCAGTAAAACATTTCCAAGTTTTGGTTAATAAATAAAAACACAACATCGTTATATCTTGAGAAGAATAGTCAAAAACCTTTCACACAAGTCATTCGGTTTTATCCGACATTGTACTTCTATTGAAAACTTTTAAGACTTGCTATTATTCTGCGTTTCATACTCCCCGATGTCCCAACAACACGGGAAAAACTTTTGTAACCTTTTATAAGAAGATAATCCAGTGATTTCGATTTTTTAAAGTTCGTTTGTTTTCTGAGATATCATAGTCCTTCGAACTAATTTATCCACGCGAAAAGACTTGATCAGAAATTGATTTTCTCTTTTTTCCTTGTTGGTAAAAGAACGAGGCGTTTAGGAAAACATAACAATAATAAACAACTTTAAAAAAAAAAAAAAAGAGAGAATAAGATTAACTCATTGAAGTTCATCATTCCATTTTTAAATGATGAGCATTCGGGGTTTATAAGTAAAATACTCAAATTTATACCAGAGTTTTATAAAACTATATGTAAAGTCGATTTTCTTGCAAATAATAACAGTGGATATTTTAGAAGCGTCTATTCAATACCGGATTATTATATTAATTTTTATAATTCATGTAAGATTTCAGTGAGGATTGATCTCACTATTTAGCCGTAATTGATCTAGCGAGACAAGAGCCCTACGCCGTAGTGTCCCCTATCATTAATGTTTGAATGAGAAAATGGATGTAAGCTATATAAATTGGGAGAGAAAGAAGGCTGTATAAAATGAGAAAAGGGAAGTAAGCTGAATAAAATGGTAGAGAAAGAAGGCTGTATAAAATGAGAAAAAAAAATCAATTTGAATGAAATGGTAGAGAAAGAAGGCTGTATAAAATGAGTAAAGGGAAGTAACTTGAATAAATTGGTAGAGAAAGAAGGCTGTATAAAATGAGAAAAGGGAAGTAAGTTGAATAAAATGCTAGAGAAAGAAGTCTGTAACAGATGAGAATGATAAATAAGTTGAATAAAATGGTAGAGAAAGAAGGCTGTATAAAATGAGAAAAGGGAAGTAAGTGGAAACCAAACTGTAGAGAAAGAAGGCTGTCTAAAATGAGAAAAGGGAAGTAAGTTGAATAAAACTGTAGAGAAAGAAGGCTGTATAAAATGAGAAAAGGGAAGTAAGTTGAATATAACTGTAGAGAAAGAAGCCTGTATAAAATGAGAATGATAAATAAGTTGAATAAAATGGTAGAGAAAGAAGGCTGTATAAAATGAGAATGATAAATAAGTTGAATAAAATGGTAGAGAAAGAAGGCTGTCTAAAATGAGAAAAGGGAAGTAAGTTGAACAAAACTGTAGAGAAAGAAGGCTGTATAAAATGAGAAAAGGGAAGTAAGTTGAATAAAACTGTAGAGAAAGAAGACTGTATAAAATGAGAATGATAAATAAGTTGAATAAAATGGTAGAGAAAGAAGGCTGTATAAAATGAGTAAAGGGAAGTAAGTTGAATAAAATGGTAGAAAAAGAAAGCTGTATAAAATGAGTAAAGGGAAGTAAGTTGAATAAAATGGTAGAGAAAGAAGGCTGTATAAAATGAGAAAAGGGAAGTAAGTGGAATAAAACTGTAGAGAAAGAAGGCATATAAAATGAGAAAATAAAAATAAACTGGAGAAATGGGAGAGAAAGAAGGCTGTATAAAATGCGAATGATAAATAAAGATGTGTCGAATTAAAAAAGTTGTATGAAATATGAATGAGAAAGAAAGTCGTATAAAATGAGAGAGAGAGAGAGAGAGAGAGAGAGAGAGAGAGAGAGAGAGAGAGAGAGAAACGATGTATAAAATGAGAAAAAGAGTGAAAGGAAGTTGAATAAATTGAGAAAATGTAAGCAAACGAAAAAAGGAATTAAAGAAAGGACAGAAAATAAGCACCAAATAATCGGCAAATTTTCCGTCTCGTCTTCTTCGAACGAGAACATTTTTTTACTTCTTTCTTTCCGATGGTGAATGTCTGGTAATTGTAATTTATTGATTTTTCTGAGTCATGACGTTTTAGCCGATTTGTTTTCTTTGCCCCTCAATGTATGTGTGTGCATTTTGCTGCAACCCTCCTCACTCCCTTGTTCATCCTCTTAGACGCGTATGATCCAATGGTCTGACGAAACCGGATCAATTCAGCTAGTGATATTCTAACAACAAATGGTCAGTCGTTGAAATCCGGGAAGCTCTGGCCAGAAATTCGATGACCACAGATTCCATCGCCCACACGAGAAGTGAATAGGAAAATGAATAAAAAAAACAAACGTTGGGACAATGTTGCATCAATCAAAAATATAGGAAAAAATATATAGATTGATAGATGTGTGAATGTATATAAAGAGCGCAACATAGACACACAGACACACACATATACACACACATATACACACACACACGCACATATATGTATATATATATAGATGTGCGTGTGTGTATATATATACACAGACACACACACACAGACTCACACACACATATATATTGTGTATTTAGGCAGCAATCATTCATTTATACAAGTTTCTTTAAAGACGACAGACAAGGTACTGTGATTAAGTTTTTAATTAATTTTTCTTGTGTTCGAACAAGCGTTTTCTTTTCTACACACTCTGTGTCAACAAAAGAAAAAACTTGTTCGACCAAAAGGAAAAAATAAATAAAAAGTCTTAATCGCAGTACCTTGTTTTTCGTCTTTAATGAAAATGGATTTCAGCACTATCAGTCATTGGCGTGTTTATTCAAAGAAAACCTTTAACTGTTGCCGAATCAGTTGGGTTTCGATCCCGGCTTGAAGCAATTGGATGTCTAGTCACACTGATGTGCTGCGAAACAGTCTGTCTGTGGAAGATTATATATATATATATATATATATATATATATATATATAAATAAATAAATTTTCAGATATGTAAAAATGTAAGTTTTTCAATTTTTTTAAAATTTAAGAGCCACTCATGAATATTCATCAGGTTAATTGAAACGTTTCAGTAAAATATGGACGACGACTTTAAAAATGTTAAAAATTCAATGAAAATGTTTAAATTCATATCCTCCTGTTATTTGAAATTAATAATACATAAAATAATCACAAACTAAAATAATTTAAATATTAATTGCATAAATTTAAAAAAAAAAATCAACAATATTCAATCACTTTCGTTTAACAGATATTACATTATATCACATAGAACCCTTCGTAATTTATGCAGGCTTTTCAATTGATCTGGTGAATATTTATAAGCCACTCTTAAATCGAAAAAAATTGTAAAATTAACAAGTTTACTTTTGTTTTTAAGAACTTGCTGCAAAATAAAATCTTTCCATTTGCCTTTATAAATTTCATCAGAGGACGAAAAGAATTGGCAAAGATATGTATGTATATTCAAAAGAGTTGTATTTTCGTTTTTAAATCTGACATATCTTTATTACATAAAACCTTATTTTTAGTGGATACCCGTATACTTAAAAACCGCTCAAATTCTGCTCAAATACGGATATCAACAAAAAGCATAACGTCTGAAGTCATACATACAGATATAATAATAATAGCTGGATACTTGTATTCGAGGATGGCCATCTACAAGGGCGGATAGTCAATCCCGATTGCAGGCGAAAACTCAGGTACATTTGTGGTTACTGCAACTATGCTGAGCAGATCTTAGTTAATAGTTTCTGGAAGAGAGCGTGTTATCTAGCAGGATCAATGATTCGAACAAGGCCAGCACTCTCAAGCACATCAGTGGCTTCGTGCTAGCAAAGCTATCGAGTTCCTTCTACAATTTCACTCACAGGGCTTGGGTCAACCCGTGGTATGTTATTGAGGCACGCTGGGATCGACCTCGATCCAGTCTGATAACATCAGGAAGTCGCCTTCCCGACAAATCGACCGCGGTGAGATTCGAACCCGGGTCACATGGTCGAAAGCGAACGTTCTAACCACGTGGCCACGCGTCCATATACATACATACATGCATACACACACACACACACACACGCACACGCACCCCCCCCCACACACACACATATATATATATATATATATATATATGCACACACAGGCACACACGGGCATACACACACACGCACATATATACATATATATTTATATATATATATATATAACATAGAACATAGAAGTCAACACTTAGAGGCGACAGTCTGTTTCATGCTAGATGCAATCGTCGGGCCACGAGTATATATATATATATATATATATATATATATATATATATATATATATATATATATTTATATATATATGATAATCCTAAGGAGCCAGGCAAACCTACCTAGGTTTCACCTAAACCGATCGTCAGGGCGATGCCGGCTGAGGTTTTGCTCTACTTCGTGTATTGAACACTTTACGTAGTTGCCTATTACTCGTTTTGTAGGTTTTTCTTTTCTTTAGACATTGAGCTTCAAGACTGGACGATTGTTTTCGCCTCAATTTCATGTTCTTGGTTCTTTCTTTTTTTTATTCCTTATTTTTTTCCTTGGGTACTGATTTGTTCTACTACAAGGTCTTTCCAAGTGAGTACCACCATTTATATATCTATCTATCTATCTATCTATATATATATATATATATATATATATATATATGTATGTATGTATGTGTATATATATATATATATATATATATATATATATATATATATATATATATATATATATATATATATATATATATATATGTGTGTGTGTGTGTGTGTGTAAATTACTATGCATTCATAATGAGAATCTTTAAATATATTCTCTGGTATGGTATCATATTCGCTTTGAAATTTTTACGTAAATATCCCCTTACGGAGAAGAGCATTGATGAATTACGATTTGGACGAACCATTTCTACTTTACCGCTTAAGCAAACATAACAGTAAATCCTGTTGCACCGGTTGACAACTTGTTCTATTTCAAGTTCCAAATAGAAAGATTAATATTGCATTTGGTTCCTATGCATTTATGTTTACACATTGGTGAATAAATAAGATAATATATTACTGATTTCATTTTTCAACACGTGTGCGTCTCCGAAAATCATTGGTCTTGGATTGAAAAGAAATAAGAATATTGCACATAATAATAAAAAAAATGTCTATATCTTTCTCTCTGTCTGTCTCTCTCTCGCTCTCTCTCTATCACACACACATACATACATATATTACATATATATGAAACACATATATATCACACACATACACATATATACATACATAACACACACATATATATCACACACATACATATATACACATACATACATATAACACACATATATCACACATATATATATCACACACACAAATATACATGATAAAATATACTTTTAATGTATGCTAAATTTTTGGTAAATAGATTCAATATCAGTGATAGATAGTATGTAAATATAAACTAGTTACCGAGGTCAACACCAAGTGCCGGCTGTGTACTTCATGCTTGAACGCAGTCGTTAGACCATGGTCATTGAGCTTCGGCTCGAATATTTATATATGCTGGTCAAGGGTGCATTATGTGTAATAAAGTCTATTGTATATAATAATACAATAGACTGATGATTATTGGGTAGGTTTTAAATCATTTGTTTCAAATTACTCTGGAGAGTACTGATTAGTAATATATAAAGGAACAATGAAAAAATTCAATGAACAGGAAATATATTCCTTCAAAAATTGATTCCTTTAATTGGCCTGAAGAATTTCATGAGACCGGAAACGTATGTAGCAAAAATATGAAGAATAAAATATAATATATACACAAAAACAAATCCACATTATAACCAAAAACGTTTAATGGTTTCTCTTTTTTTAAAATATACATTTTTCTCTCGTTGGAACAATTATAACATTTTCCATATATATATATATATATATATATATATATATATATATATATATATATATATATATATATATATATATAAGATCTGCGGGCGGAGTAATGAATGCATAGGGGGACATAGGGGAGGGCCTATTGCGAATAAGAATATCATATACTTTTTTTTGCTTCTTTTTCGAAGATCTATATCTGTTCGATTTTGCGAAACGTAAAATTATTTTTACAGATCTAATGCATTTATTTATAATCCGACATTTTTATTACCTGGCATGTCCGTGTATTTTTGATGCACCAATTATGTACACTATTTACATTATTCAAGGAAACACGGTGCAGTAGATAAAGGCGTTGGTTAGATCAAGTGGCAGGACCGAAAGAGTGTGATTTCAATACCCGGTTAAGGCAGTGGAGAACTTGGAGAGGGTAATTAACAGATAACTGATAACTGACATCCATTAAACATGGCACGTGGAACTAGAACAGTCTACTCCAGTGAGCGAAATAAAGGGTTCAGTTCGACATTCCAACCACCTGAAGAAGACCGGAGCGTACAAAGGCCGAAACGTTGTAATAAATATGGCGACAAAGAAGAGGACAATAGTCTGAACAATGTAAATAGTGTACTTAATACCTCATCTCAGAAATATAGACACCAATTATCTATAGTGCAATAAAAATACCTCAGTACGTTACACTTCAGTGAATAAATGACAGAAAATCACGATTCTATTTGTAAAATATTCTTGGTTAAGACAAGGTGTCTAAGCCACCCCTCAAGGATAAGCGCGTATGTATATGCATATATATGTGTGTGTGTGTGTGTGTGTGTGTGTGTGTGTGTGTGTGTGTGTGTGTGTGTGTGTGCATGTATGTTCGGTTGGGAGATTTTATGCGTGAGTGTGTAGATGTGTCTAAGTATGCCATTTTTAGGTATATTCTAAAAGTGAATACAAATCTATATACACAAATACATAAATTATACATATAAGTATACGCTCATGTGTGTGTATATATATATATATATATATATATATATATATATATATATATATATATATATATATATATGTGTAGATATATATTTATATATATATATATGTGTAGATATATATTTATATATATATATATGTATGTATATATATATATATATATATATATATATATATATATATATATAAGTGAACATTGAAGTCAACACTCAGAGGCGACAGGCTGTTTCATGCTGGACGCAATCGTCAGCCCGTCTGACTTCAATGTTCACTTTTATATTTATATTTACCAACGCTCTATCTCTGATATTTAGCACTTTATCACATAAATATAGCACACCGTAAAACTATATTTCTACACACACACACACACACACACACACACACACACACACATATATATATATATATATATATATATATATATACACACAAATGCATATATATATATATATATATATATATATATATATATATATATATATATGCATTTATACACACACACACACATATATCTATATCGCTCATGTAATGTTGGTGTTAATAAAACAGTATTTTATTGAATATAACAGTGCTATTAAGTATATATTAGTGAATATACTTATTATATCTCACTGCTGACAATACGGAATCTTTAGGTACTGACAATGTGTTGACCGTTACACAATTTTGAATTATATTATATCTGGTTTTTAATGTTGGCGTAGTTACATATTACGCTGGGATTTTCTTTTAATTTTAAATTCTGAAAAATATATTTTGCAATTAAAATAAACGGAATTTATATATGTAAGTAAAAGTGAAAATTAGTGGAGAATATTCTTTTTTTTTTTTAATTATATAATTAAAAGGAGATAGTTTTTCTATGAATAACCAAAAAAGTTCTGCCCGTTTTTAAAGGAAAAAAGAAAACGCTTCACAGTATGTGTAACTTATATTTAGTCTTCGGAGTAATCGCTATAGGCATCCAGCACCTTCTGCCAACGTGTCTCCAGCTGTTCAATGTCCTTGCGGTAGAACTCAGGGTGGGGGGGTTGACGTAAAGAAGTCCGTGAGGGCTTTGCGCAAGTTTGCTTCATTGGTGAAGGAATTCCCAGAAAGATGATTATCCAGGGAGTGGAAGAGGTGATAATCGGATGGCGCAAGGTCAGGTGAATAAGGTGTATGGCACAAAATCGCCCACCAAAGTTGCTGTATGGTATCCCTGACCACTCTCGCGACATGCGGCCTGGCGTTGTCATGGAAGAAAAGCACACCTTTGCGATTCACCAGTGCTGGCTCCTGGCGCAATGCCTGTTGCACACGTTTCAGTTGCTGCGAGTATAGGTCTCCAGTAACCGTTTGGCCCTTTGGTAGCCGTTCATAATGAACCACTTGACGACCTGTCCACTAGACACAAAGAATAATTGCGTGGGTGCATAGGCGGTCTTGCGGTGTGAGGGACAGCATCCTGAGGAGACAAACAATATCTGGAACGCTTGGGAGTTTCGTAAAGAACCCACTTTTCATCACTGGTAAGAACTCGATTGAATAAGGAAGCGGTACGGTGGCGAGAAAGCAGCGATACGCAGGCTGCCACTCGTTGTCCCTTGTGGACCTCCAACAGCGTTTGCGGATTCCACTTGCTCAGTTTGTACGTCTTACCTAGGCGGTGCAGGTGAAGTCTAATTGTTTTATCGGAAACGTTGAACTGTCTTGCAAGTTCACCAGACATTAGACTACTTTCCTCTTCAATGGCCGCCTTCAGGACTCCGTCATTCAAGACGTGTGGTGGTCCACTACGAGGCTCATCATGGAGAGACAAACCTCCCGACTTGAATTTTCGAAACCAACGCCTTGCAGTACGTTCACCCACAGCACTAACGCTTGACATATGCGGCGACTTGATACAGCTGCTGATAAGCCCACTTTGAAGTCGTAAAGCAAACAGCCCCGAACGAGATCTCTAGACACTTCCATCCTTCTCACAGCTGTCCGGCTTATAACTAATGGCCGGGCACGGTGCGCGTGTTTTTTACACCGTCTGATGTTCCTACTTCCGGCTGTCCGAATTTGAAAACAATTGCTACACGCATTTCGTATATATTTCAACTTCATTCAATGACTAATCAAAAAGGTGACAGAACGTTTTTGGTTACCTTGTATATATATTAATGGTAATACATTAAAAATAGACAGTAATTACTATTAAAAATAACAATTTAAAAAATTAATTAATAAAAATTAATTCAAAATTCAAAATTAAAATAAAATAAAAAATATAATATAAAATAAAAAAAATAAAAAATACAATGAAAATGGAAAAATAAAAGATACAAATTAAAATTAAAAAAATTAAAATTAAAATTCAAGCGGGCTCAACCAATTTAAGCAGATATTTATTGTTATGCCTACATATAATAATCCATTCATTTCTCTAATGGATTAGCATTATTTAATTTTTTTTTAAATAGCCGTCTTTGAACAAGACTTAAATTGCATTTATTTCTTTTGCCTTTTCATATATATATATATATATATATATATATATATATATATATATATATATATATATATGTGTGTGTGTGTGTGTGTGTGTGTGTGTGTGTGTGTGTGTGTGTGTGTGTTTGTTTACGCATATGTAAATATATTTATATCAGCATATATACATTACAGTTCAAAAGTTTGACTCCAACCCTGGAAAATATTTAATTTTGGCCAGGATTTGTTGCTCTGTACTTTAAATTTAAAAAAAATATATATTATGCATTTTTGAAAAAGAGTGAAACGATTTTTTATTAGAAATTTTATTATGAGAGAAAGACAAAAAAGTATTTTAGGATAAAATATTGACTTCGCCAAATTGACTTCATTCAGCGTTGAGTACTGTAACACAAATTTTTGGCATTCTTTGCAAATGTCACTGAGAGAATAACTTTGATAATTGATTCCATTCTTTTTTTCAATGACTCTAAGAGAATTTTCATTTTTTACTGGAAATGTTTCACTCTTCTGTCAAGTTCATCCGATGCTAATTCTGGGGGTGTCTTGAAACATTTGAACTGTTGTGTGTGTATATATATATATATATATATATATATATATATATATATATATATATATATATATATATATATATATACGCGCACACACAAACATATATATATATATATATATATATATATATATATATATATATGCATGTTTGGTTGAATAATTTGACATATATTTATTTTATTTTCTTCTCCAATTCTCGAACAACTTCTTAATGTTGATATTAAATATATTAAGGAAGACACCGTAGTTTTTCATTGCTTTAATTTTCATAAATACTTTCAATCTCACCAAGATCATTTCCTGGAGGGAATTTCGGAGATAAAACATTAATGTAATTCATAATCTAATTGATAGATGTTATATGTCCAGACTATTCAACCAAACATGCTTGAATGAAGATATGCTGCATATATATATATATATATATATATATATATATATATATATATATATATATATATATATATATATATATATATATATATGCGATGCGATGAGAACGAAAGTAATATATAAATTCTAACGTTCGCAGCGTTCATTCAAAAAAGAGCTCGATACAGGTAGTAGAGCGATAATTATTTATTTATTATAATTTTATCATATAGACAAAACCATTTTACGCACAACAAAGATGCAACTTGGTTTCAGTGTATTTTAACTGCACATCTACGGGTGAGGGTCGGAAATCGTTATGAACGATCCTACCCCCACCCGTAGATGTGCAGTTAAAATGCACTGAAACCAAGTTGCATCTTTGTTGTGAGTAAAATGGTTTTGTGTATATGATAAAATTATAATAAATATATATATATATATATATATATATATATATATAAAATATATATATATGCGTGTATATATTTGTTTTTGTGTGTGTTTTTTGTTTGAACACATAGATATTTTGATAAGGTTTACAGTAATTAATGCACTAATCAATATCCGTAATCATTTTTCGTGAAAACTTGGTTCTGCTAATGCAATCAAATATTCATTATTCCTTTCAGTGGAACTGTTTTGCGATTAGCGACATAGCACCCAATGGAAAACTATGTCTTGTTTCTAATGTTTAAACAAGCAAGGTAACTTATTTTGAACGTGGATTAATTCAATTTCCGTAAACGCTTTCCTTCATCCAATTTAATTAGTAAATTGTTAGGAACAAGAGAAACTTGCAAATATAACACAGAATGAAATATGAATAATACTAAAATTAAGCTTGATCCAACTTCAATATAACTGCCATTTTTCGTATTCCTCTTCATTATCCTAATATATAATACTTAAAACCGAATTTACCGTTAAATTTCCAGAAGGGAAGGAATTAAATTATTCGAGACATATAAATATTATTATGCTTTTTTTAATGTAAACATTATAATTATTATATATAGTGAGATATAGATGATGTTTTTAACAACAAAAAATATATCTGGTCTAATAATAGAAGTGGAGTAATGGACAGCGGCTCGGATTTAGGAATCGGAGAGCCGAGTTCAAATTCCAGTTGAATCCATTACATTCACTTACGTACAAATACCCTTGGGAAAGGCATGGGTAAATAGCAGGACAGCCTGGGTTCTATAGCCTTGGATGACAACTGGTCTACCACAGAAAGAAATGGCAACCTACTGAGAGAAAAAAATCTGCCACGTCAGTCATGTATCGAAAGATACATGATCGCATAAGCGTGTATCACGCATGGCACATAACTAATTGAATATTAGATTAATCGTCTATATTTATTGGGAAAATGGTTTTATTCGAAGATACATTAAGCGTAGAGAATATTTTAACAAGGATCGATTGTTCACTTTATTAAATTAATCTGCACTTCGAGAAAATCCTAACAGAAATCAAGGATTTACCTGGATTAATTTTAATAATTACTTTTACAACAAGAGTTAAGCATATAGCACTATTTTGTTGGCAGACTAAGAAGGAAAACTGCAAAAATCAGTTAAGTAGTAAAATATCAAGGTTGTTAAATGTAAAATATTTATATGTATGGTCGTGAGAAAAAGGGGCTCCCCAAGATGTGTGTTACATATAGAAGATGTCAAAACGAAATTACGTACGGACACTCAATATTTTGGAACGCAGAAATTAAAAGTTTATAGGGTTAGTGAACGATTTTTCCACAAGCTGCTTAAGAGAATAAGGAGTTGACACTACATTAGAAACAACGAAATTAGTGCTGCATTGCTGTCTATTTACATCTATATGACACTGAATTTGCCATTTTAAAGTTCCATACGAATATTTAAATTTAATTATTTATCGTTCATATAATAACTGTCTATCGTTAATATATATGCTTTGAAATCAAAATAAAATTTCAGCTTCACAGGTATTCTTATAATAATCAAATGTCTATATATTACATGCCTCAACAGGGTACAACATTTTGCGTCCACGAAACATTGTTTACGAAATGATTCTTTGAGAATGTCATGCATTCCTATATATTCTATCGGCTTGCAATGTTTACCTGAGTGCACATTTCGATTAAGATTTTGAAATAAAAAATGTATCTTACTAATTTCGTATTATTTACTGAGTAACGGAAATAGTTCGGATAAGCCTACTAATAAATTATATTAAGGGTGTGGAAATGATGTAATAAATAAAATACGTTTTCCTACTGTTTATTAAACATTTATTCTTCAAGAATGTGGGACTGCCGCACCTCATAATAAAATGTTTTTCATAGTGTAGAAGACCAAAAGGTTATGTAAACTATCAAGATATGGATTTATTTGACGGTTAAAATGGTAACGCGTAAAAGTCATAGAAAATAAATCAAAATTCGACGCAGAGAAGAAGGCCAAATTATTTTCCTTCTCAAACTAGTGCCAAGTAATTACTTTCTGTCTCAGAGAATGCCACAAATGTCAATAGTTATAGTTCTATTGGTCGTTTCTTTATGTGGATGCATTGGGCATTCATTGACCGAGCAGCCAGTTTTACTGTCGGTTGAAATTTATAAAATCTTTCTATCAAATCAACTTTCAGGAAATAAGATTATCTACCTGATATATTTTCTGTACTGATGAGATATTCCTTTTTAATCTTTTGTTCCAAGTCGTGTGCAATGTCCATCTCTTTATTATGCCATTTTTTCTCTTCGATGTTGCAGTTGCTATCAATTTCAGCTGTTGCTCTCCATTTCAGCTGTTGCTCTCCATTTCAGTTGTTGCTATCCATTTCAGTTGTTGCTATTGTCGAAATTATCGCGCGATGTGGTTTCTGTTATTTGATACGGTTCTTTGTGTTTTGACATCGCCAGTCCACGAGGGTTGAATCAGGATAATTCTTGCTGTACCCTACATTTGACAGTGCCTGAACTATCTAGTACCCCAAATGACAATTCGGTGTTTTTGAAGCTATACGTAATGTGGTAATATTCTTATACGCGTACAGATTTCATATTAATGTATATTTAATATATGCGGTACTCTTAACGTTTAAATATTTTAAATATTTGTTAAAAGTGGACAATTTCCTTCGCATCCTCGTTCCCCTAATTGATGTACATTCCTTGCTCGAACCAATATTTTGTGGGAAGCACTTACACTATTCATATTCATTACAAATCTGCTTATATAATTTCAAACAATTGTGTCGTATTTATCAAACTTATAGGAGCATTCAAATAACTTTGATTCTTGGATCAAGTAAACTTAAATCTTACATTAGTTTCTACGAGACAGAGTGGGTGCAAAATATAGTGATCAGAACTTAGTAAATTTTTTCAATATGTCAGGCTTCAGTATACAAGTCAATCTTATCGTAAGAAAATAACTGTGTATTTTCTTTCTATTTTTCAGTTTGACCATGTGTAGTTTAGCGTTGTTCTGCAACAGGCTAGAGCGTTTACCGTAACGACTTGATCTATTTCGACGAGCAGCTTCCCCCATGCGGTCCAAGGTTTAACAGTATCGTCGGCATCCGTCCGTCTCGAGAGACGATGGTGTAGCACCTGGGCGGGATATATGGAGAACTACGGCTGCTCATACGTCTAGTTCCCCCTCCCGGCCTTGCTAGCAGAGTCCAAAGGAGAGGATAAACCAATATAGTTTGGTACCAACGCGGCTGCAGGAGTTGCCGGAAGGTAGCACAAAGTACCGTCCATCCGCCTTCCGGGTTTGAATTCAGAGTTGTCCTTCTCCTAGACCAGTTGCCATCCAAGGCTATAGAACACAGTCTGTCTTCCATAGCTGGAAAAGGAGAAGAGAATTTACACCTTTTCCAAGGTATTAGTGAATGTAATGGATTCGACTGGAATTTGAACTCGGCTCTCCGAATCTTCTGTCTAAGCCGATATCCACTACTCCACCGTGCTTCCTGTTTAACAGTATGTATCTGCGTTCATTTTCTGACACTGCAGTATAAAATCAACAAGCAGCACATATTTTACGTTCCAGAACAGCGTACTTATTAATTCCTTTAAAAAGGGAGAAACAGAAAGTCAATATATATTGCATCTAATGGGTTCCACTGAAAATCCGCCCGGATCTAATCTGAAAACATATCTTCATGAGAAGACATAGGACTCTGGCTTATTTATTAGATGTCCTGCCATTACAGACCCTTTTAAGTCTGTGATTTCGGCTGTGATATATTTATATATTTGTATTAGTACACTAATAAAATATGTTTATATATGGACTCATATAATTTAACTATTTTAGTCGCAGTGCGGACAGATTTTAAATTGAGGTCCGAACAATCAAGAAACCAGAGAGCTTTTTGTGTGAGTTTTTTTTTTTATTCTTTTCGATTTGAAGTCTATGGTAATTATAATTAATTTCATTTGTCTCTTTGTTCTTTGATAACAGAATGTCTATTTTAATGCCCATACATAGCGCGCGCACACACACACACACACACACACACACACACACACACACACACACACACACACACACACACACACACACACATATATATTCATTAAATATGACAGACAAAGAGCTTTGATTAAGTTTTTTATATAATTTCTCATCTGATCATATAATTTTTTTTCTTTTCAGTAGATAAATTATACAAAAATTGTTTAAATGTTTTATTTTTCCGATCGCTTTCTGTTAAATGGAAATGAATTGTTGTATGTACAGGGGATGGACAAAATAATTGAAACACTTGTTAAATTCAAAGAAAATTTATTTAATATGGAGTTGGTCCTCCTTTAGCCTCTCATACAGCTTTAATACGTCTAGGAATGGAATCATACAGCTTCCTGACTTCATCCACAGGTATTTCTCAGCCATTCTTCCATTAATACCTGCTCCAGCTCTTTAAGAAAACGACGGTGGAGGATAGCGGCTCCTAACTTGTCGCTCCAAAATGCACCACAAATATTTCATAATATTGATATCTAGAGATTGGGGAGGCCACTCCATATGTTCTAGCTCGCTTTCATGCTCTTCATGCCAATTGTTAACAACGCGAGCGGTATGTATTGGGGCATTGTCTTCTTGGAAGATGCGGTCACCATCAGGGAATAAAGTCTGCGCCATTGGATGAATATGATTTCCCAAAATGTTCAGGTAATCTTTGCTGTTGATTCTACCATGCAGATCAACTATTGGACCGAGGCATTTCCATGATATGGTGGCCCAAACTATCACTGATCCACCTCCATGCTTCACTATTGGAAGAAGGCGGTCAAGGTTGTAAACTTCTTTGGGGTGCCTCCACACATAAACTCGCCCTGAAGTTGGGAAAAGAGAAAAAACTAGACTCGTCTGAGAATATATTGGTCTGTTTGGTTTTTCAAGAGCTACCATATCAAGAACTATGACGAAATCCGAGAAACAGGGAAAAACCTCTAGCAACCGTAACAATCTGGGCCGGACTTGCAAACTTACTGACAGGGACCGACGTGCATTGAAACACAATGTGGCAAAAAATCATCGAACTACTGCGGCCAAAGTGACTGCTGACTTGAATAATCATCTGAATAATCTAGTTTCTACTAAAACTGTACGTCAGAAGAGGTTGAATTGGTGCAGAGATCACAATGCCTGGTCTACAGACCAATATATTCTCAGACGAGTCTAGTTTGGGCCGCCATATCATGGAAATGCCTCGGTCCAATAGTTGATCTGCATGGTAGAATCAACAGCAAAGATTACCTGAATATTTTGGGAAAACCTTAGTGATCGAGGCTCCTGCCATACGAGCTCCAACGATTTGCCCTTTTTCGAACTCGGAGAGGTCAGGCATTTAGCTTAAATTTTACTAAATTCTAAAGATAAATAAGACAGAGACAGTAAATAAGATAATTAAACGTATTTACAATAGATGTAACCTACAATTACGAAGTTTTAGTTAATGTTCTTAATATAATAGGTCTTTGAAATATAGGAGTGAAATTTGCACCTGTTCCAATTATTTTGTCCAACCCCTGTATGTATTTCGCATTATAGAATGTTTTAGTTTCAAAATACAGTCAGCGTATTGTGTCTATGTTCATAGTTGATTCAACAATCCATTTCCAATTAACAGTAAATATATTCTATCTTTGATAATGGCTGAATGTAAAGCCGAAAGCGCTCAGAAAAATAAAACATTTGAATACTTTTTGTAGAAAATTATTATTAGGATCATAATTTTTAAACATTTCACCCCAAGCAAGGCGGGAGTGCCACTAGCACGCAAGGGGTTTACAGAGGATTGAGAACAAGAGTAAAGAGACGTGTTTGAAGAAACGATAAACAAAAGAACCGGGAACAGAATCAAGGCATCATAATGTCGATTGACATTACACTTAAATATTTGAAGATTATAATTATCAGGGTAGCAAGCAAGAGGAACGGAGTTCCACTGTCGGGAAGTGCGAGAGGAGAAGCTGTTTGAGTAGAATAGACGGCTACATTTATCTGTTTTGACAGTGAAAGAGTGGAAGCGAGATGCCAGTCTAGTAGCTCGCTTAAATTCATGCAGTCTGGGAACCAGTGAAAATAGCTCGTCGGAACAGTTGCCGTGAAAATACTTGGAGAATTGACAGAAGAATATCACGTCACGTCCGTGAGAATGCGACTGTAGAGGAGATGCCAGATCAGGACCTTTCACATAGCATATCCGTCTCTGGATTTTATGGAGGACCTCGATACGTACAGTGGGAGGCACCAGAACATATATGACAGCAGTATTCCATGTAAGGACGGACGGTTGATTTATAGATTTGAAGGATGGTCTCAGACGAGAAAAACTTTCCGACACGGCACAGAGAACCAACTTTTCTTACAGCAGATGAAGCTATTGATGCATTGTATTTGTTTTACCTCATGTTAGAGGACAACGTGAGACGAAGTAAGCGCAACGAGGCGCTCTCGTGATCTCTATGGTGGGTAAATGAGAGCAGTTTCGTTTTGGAGACATTACAGTTTACAAGCCATTTCCTGCCCCAGTCGCCCACAGATCGGAGTACCTATTCGAGACCAGCAGCCAAGTTAGTTTTGTCAACGATACCTGATTTATTGTTGAGGCAGGAGTACATAGTAGTGTCGTCCGCGTAGATACCTACTTGGGAACTGATGACATCCGAATCGTCGTTAATGAAGATGAGAAATTATATATAAAAAATTAAAATTAACCAAAACATCTTGTCTGTCGTATTTAATGAAGCTTGCAGAAAGAAGGATTGCTGGCTAAATACAATATATATATATATATATATATATATATATATATGTATATATATATATATGTGTGTGTGTGTGTGTGTGTGTATACATATGTATATATATATATGTATATATATATATATATATATATATATGTGTGTGTGTGTGTGTGTGTATACATATATATATGTGTGTGTGTGTGTATACATATATATATATATATATATATATATATATATATATATATATATAAAGTGAACATAGAAGTCAACACTTAGAGGCGACAGTCTGTTTCATGCTAGATGCAATCGTCAGGCCACTGACGATTGCATCTAGCATGAAACAGACTGACGATTGCATCTAGCATGAAACAGAGTGTCGCCTCTAAGTGTTGACTTCTATGTACACTTTTATATTTACACACGCTCTATCTCTGATATTTAGCACTTTATCCCATAATTATAGCACACTTTAAGACTATATTTCTTCATATATATATATATATATATATATATATATATATATATATATATATATATATATATATATATAGGGATGAACAAAAGTCACATTAACTATTTCCAATAATAGCAAAGTTTTAAATGATTTAAAAACAGACATAGTAAAAAAGACTAGTGTACAGTCAAAACATGTGAAAATGTAAAATATATTTACATACATACATGTAATATCAATTTGTGACTGGTAGGGAGGATTGTAATCCAAAGAGAGTTCAATGTAAATTTAAATTACAGAGCATTATAAGAATAAATCAAGGAAAAGCATTTTATCTAATTATTAAGAACGTTCAGTCTGAAAATATATTATAACTTATAACCGAAAATGAACTTTATGGTTTTGTCTTGACTTATTATCATATATATATATATATATATATAAAGAAATATAATCTTAAGATGTGCTATATTTATGGGATAAAGTGCTCAATATCAGAGATAGTGTGTGTGTAAATATAAAAGTGATCATAGAAGTCAACACTTAGAGGCGACAGTCTGTTTCATGCTAGATGCAATCATCAGGCCACGAGTGCTGTTATTTTTCTCGGCTATTTATATATACGGGTCTGTGGTGCATTGTGGGTAGTCTATTTTGGCGGTTATTTCACCGGAAGTCGTTTCTTTATTTATTTGGTTTAAATTATTTTGCTTGTTTTTATTTATTTTTATTTTATTTTTTATTTTTATTTTTATTTTTATTTCTTTATGTTATTTCTTTATTTATTTTTTAATCGGTGTTTTTATTAACGTAGTAAAAATTTGATTATATCGCTTATTTAATATTTTGGTTTTGGCTTGGGAAGATAATTAAAGCTATTTATTCACTTTTGGTGTTGATCGTTGTAGTTTATTATAACTATTATTTTGGCGGGAACAGTTTTTAATTTGTTTATTACTTCATGTATTTATTTGGATTGATTATCGGGATCGCTTTGTTAGAATTTAGATCAATTTATTTTATTTGTTATTATTTATTTGTTATTCTGTATATTTTCTCTTTTCAGTTTTCGATTTTTAAGTAACGTAGTATATTTTCATCGTTATATAACAGTTATAGGTATTTTTTTCGTCCGATATTTGGTTTAATTCTTATAGTCTAATATTTTGGTCTAATGGTTTGTTAATTTGTTTATTATTTACTTTATTTATTTGGGTTCATTGATTTTCTTTCTTATTTTTAATTCTATTTCAACTATTCTAACAGGTGTGATTTGGTAATTTGTTTGGGCTAATTTATTTTGCTTATTTTATTGTCATTTTGTTTATTTATTTATTTTTATTTTATTTATTTATTTTTTTTCCGATTTCAATTTTTAAGTTACGTAGTAAAACATTTTTTTTATGTCTGCATTTTGAGATGAGCTCGGATATATATATACACACATCTTCCAACCACCCGCCATCTATAATCAAACAGATACCAAAATTGATTAACCGCAGGCTTTCCGACAATTTCTCCAATGAATCCATATTTAAAAAAGCTGTTACAACACTACTGGTGTCTTACCTACACCATCAGTTGAAAAGACACCAGAAAAATGGTTATTTTTGTGATTTTATAACATATTTATGTTACAATTTTCGAATAAATAACAAACACACACAGTCACACACACACACACACACACACACACACACACACACACACACACACACACACACACACACACACACACACAAACACACACACACACACACACACACACACACACATATATATATATATATATATATATATATATATATATATATAAAGAAATATATACTTAAGGTGTGCTATACTTTTGGGATAAAGTGCTCAATATCAGATATAGAGCGTGTGTAGATATATAATTGAACCCTGAAGTCAACACACTTAGAGGCGGCAGTCTGTTTCATGCTAGACGCAATTGTCAGGACTGACGATTGAGTCTAGCATGAAAAAGACTGTCACCTCTAAGTGTTGTCTTCAATGCACACACACACACACACACACACACACACACACACACACACACACACATATATATATATATATATATATATATATATATATAT
>OZ038481.1:126485098-126487598 GCA_964036315.1 Acanthosepion esculentum
TGATTTTACAGAAGGATGTTGAGAATCACATAAACTTTACGTGGGAGCAACGACGAAGTTTTAGATAAAACCGAAATAAAAATTAGACTTATTCTTAATATCAGAAAGGGACAGTTGACATTTCGAGAGCGCATGATGAGAAAAGAGGCTTAAGAATTCTGGCACTCACAGGACAGAGTGAATTGAAGAAGGACAGAGGAAAATAGCGCATGACCTACCTAATGAACTTGTGAAAAGGGGTGGCAGGACAGGGTTTAAGAGAGATAGCAAAAAAATCAAACAGTGCTAAGACCTACGGTAGTTAGTTATGGAAAGAGATGGTCGCCAGCGACTGAAATCGGCATGCCAAATTGACCAATCTGCCACTAGACTTACTTTGTGAAATGAACAAATAATGATTTTACATCATCGGTCCTTCAATCATGGATTCTCGCGTCGTGAGCCAACGCATGAGCATTCCCTCGACACATTACCGATGAGTCATTTCGTAAGAGTAGCAGATTCATCTAGTGTCGTAACTATTATATGGAACCTCTTCTCGCGTCGTGAGCCAACGCATGAGTATTCCATCGACAAATTACGGATGAGTCATTTCGTAAGAGTAAAAGATTCATCTAGTGTCGTAGATATTATATGGAATCTCTTCTCCCGTCGTGAGCCAACGCATCGGTATTCCATCAACAAATTACGGACGAGTCATTTCGTAAGAGTAAAATATTCATCTAGTGTTGTAGATATGATATGAATTCTCTTCTCGCGTCGTGAGCCAACGCATTGGCATTCCAACGACAAATTACGCATGAATCATTTCGTGAGAGTAGAGCCCAATTCTAGAGCCGTAAGCCCTAGTTCAGATACTGCATTGATAAAGTAGGTTCTGAATGCAACTGTTCGTCTTACACTTGGCACGTTTCTCAATAAAGAGACTGGTACGCCTTTTATCAAAGATATCTGTGCCCGCTTTGCAAGTTCTCCTCCAGTTTACACGGGCTTGGGTACTACGGGATTGGGTAGTAATTTCCCAGCTATCAAGGCCAATGCCACATCTCTTAAGATTATATTTTGCAGTGCCCTTGTACCTCAGTTTCGTTCTACCTAGTGGTCTGTTGCCGCGCTCTAATTCACTGAAGATTGCTTCTGAATTATTGAGTGCCGCACCCAACGAAGATGTGCCTCGATTATCTGGCTTTCTATGCTGGGTACAACAGACCGTTCTAGGACCTCGACATTGGAGATTTTACTTTTGCAGATGGATCGCAGGCAACGTTGCTGGAACTGCTCAAGAATCTTAATAAAGTGACGAAAGACTGTTCAGGTGTCGCAACCATACAAAAGCCTGTTGAGAACCACAACACATTGATTTTGGTTCTCAGTCTCTCACCATGTTCATCCCATAATCTACGTTTAATCCTTCCAAAGGAACTGCTTGCTCTCGCAATCCATTGTCTGACCTCGTCATCTATATTCACTGAGTTTGACAAAATACTTCCTAGATAACAGAACTTCTCTACTGACTTTAGAGGAATGATGTTGATATCGACCAGGAGATTGGTGTAGCTCTTGTCAGGAGCCTTCTTTACGTTGACAAATCTTTCTGTCGCCCGAGCTAACATACATGTTATCGACTGGATCTCTTCCAGGGAGTGAACCACGAGGGTGCAGTCGTCGGCAGAAAGTAACTCACTAATCAGTTCACTGATCATGTTCTTTCTATGGGCTTGAAATCGTCTGAGGTTGAACAGGTCCCGTCTGACCGGAACTTTATGTAGACACCCTTGTCTAGATGGTGGATTGCGTCAAGCAACATAATAGAGAAAACGAGAGAAAACAGAGTTGGAGAAAGACACAGCCTGGTTTGGTGCCATTGGTTACAGGGAATGGATTAGATGGTTACCCGGACTCCTGTACTCTGGCCAGCATCCACTGATGAGAGGACCAGACTACTAAGATGAATATTTTCGGGGCAACTGAGTTTCTGTAGAATTGTCCAGAGGCCACTACGGTTGATTTTGTCGAAAAGCATGGTCAGATCAGGCAGTGGACCATCTTCTATTCTCAGCACTTCTCTTGAATCTGCCTCATAGAGAATATCATGTCTACAGTTCATCTTCCATGAATGAAGCCACACTGCGATTCTCGTTATACGGAACCGTCATATAAAAACATTAATTTGGATTTTGCTAACAAGGCGCTTCTCTGTAGCAAAGTAGTATAGCACGTGAGATCAAATGGCGGTTCCGTATAAGGACACAATTTCGAATCCTCTTGGTGAATGTAGGAATGGGGGGAATGTACATGTATACACGCACAAATATTTGCACGTGTGCAAGTATATTTATTATTAAAGTGTTATAAATACAGTGCTCAATGTTATGAAACAGAGTGTGTGTGTGCGCGCGCGCGTGTGTGTGTGTGTGTGCGTGTGTGTGTGTGTGTGCGTGTGTGTGTGTGTGTGTGTGTTTAGGCAGCAAATTCTCTATTAGGCATGTCTGATTGAGTA
>OZ038481.1:126497598-126535098 GCA_964036315.1 Acanthosepion esculentum
TGATCTATTCACTCTATATATCTAGGTTGAAGCAGAAGAACTATTTATTCAAGAATAGCGTCTCCGTCGAACAGGCCTTGCGCAGTTTATTCTTTCCATATTAGATCGCAGCCAATGTCTTGAAGAAGGCTCGGTTCGTTACGGACATGCAAGCGTTGACTAGTCTAAGACAGGGGTTTTAAAACTTTTTGACTTGCGGACCCCTTTATATTTCAGGTTTTAACTTAGGGACCCCCTTATAAACGCTTATGAAATTTATACATAAATATTTGCTGAATATAACGTATAATTTTGCATTAATTCAATAAAAGCTGGTTTAAAGCTTACTTTAGACATAAGTGTTCAAATAAATTAATGTGGCATGTTGCTGCAAAATGTAACAAAATTAAATTTTGTTATATTAGAATATTAATTTTACATGTAAATGAAAACAGTAATAGTATTCAACAAATAGTTTTATTGTCAATTACACACACAGGACTTTTTAATAGACACTTAGTGAGAAGGATGTACTTGCTTGGCTTTGCACAAATTGTCAATACTTGGCGATATTACTGATAAACATACACGTAAGTCACTTTCTCGAGCAAGTCTGGATCTGTATTTGTTTTTCAGATTGGTTAGTGCCGAAAATCCTGCTTCGCATAAATATGTTGTTACAAACGGTAACAAATTCTTAACTGCCTTTCGAGATAACAATGGATACTTGGAGGCTACAGTGAGCCACAATTTCGAAAGTTGTTGCTGCATAAAACTGATTTTTAAAGTTCTGTCGCATGAAATTTCCGCCAGTTCTTCCAGTTCATTTCCTGTGAGCATGCTATTAGCTATTTGAACATTAAACGGATTTCTGATCCAGTCAAAATTTTCAATATTATCAGGAACATCTTTCGAGAAATATTTGTCAAAATGTTCAGCAAGTTAAATATCGTTTAACATCTACAATTATCAAATCAACATTAACTGAACCATTGTTGCTGAGATATTCGTCCAGTGTAGGGAACATATCTAAAGTTTTCTTACTAACTTTTGCAATCCATATATTCAGTTTTTTCTTAAAGGCTTCGATTTTGACATGACTAAATAAGATATTTGAATTTATTCCTTGTAGAGATAAATTCAGTTCATTAAGTTTGTTGAATATATCTGCCAGATAAGCAACTTTACAAAGCCAAATTTTATCGGCCATTATCGAAGCCAGTTCAGTAATATAATCACACAGAAACATAGACAGTTCTTCTCTAAGTTCAAATAAACGCTGAATTATTTTACCTCGTGATAGCCATCTTACCTCTGTATGAAACAACAGACGTGAATGTTCAGCCCCCATCTCACCACAGAGTATTGCAAAGAAACGACTATACAGTGGGGTCTGGTTTTAATGAAATTCACCACTTTAATACAAGATGACAACACTTCGGACAAAGAAGCATCCATTTTCTTAGCAACCAGAGATTTTGATGCATCATGCAATGTGTTGCAGTGATATTAGGTGCTGCTTTCTTAACATGCCCCACAACACCTGAGTGAATACCAGTCACTGACGCCGCCCCATCTGTATATATGCCAAACAAAATGGCTCCATAACAAGCCTGATTAAAGAAGAAAAGAGTCAAATACTTTAAAAACTTCCTCCCCAGTTGTTCTAGTGGGCATAGGATGGCAAAATAGAAAATCTTCAAGCATTTCACTTTCCCAGCAATATCGTACATACACCATAAGTTGAGATCTATTGGTAATATCTGTGCTTTCATCAAGTTGTAATGCAAAAAAGCCTGTTTTCACTCTGTCAGTTAACTGAGATTTTATATCTTCTGACATATCTTCTATTCATTGTGTTATCTGGCAGTGGCACAGATTTCAATTTCGCAGCACATTTTTCATCCAAAACTGCCTCACACGTGTCTATTGCACAGGGCAAAACAAGTTTTTCAGCAATATTATGGGCCTTCTTAGCACGAGCCACTCTCAGTGCCACTGAATAAGATGCCCGTAATAGTTTATGATTTGATGTTATTGACATTGTAAAAGTTGCTTTCTGCTTTAAATATGCATCCCTTTTTCTTTCAAAGAAATCTTTTGGTTTTGTGGCAAATTCAGGATGTAGTGTTGTTAAATGTCGCTGCAATTTAGCTGCTTTCAGGGCTCCACTCGACGACAGTTTATGGCAAAGTGAACACTGTGATCTGTTAGCATTAGACACACTTTCAATGAATCCAAATCGAATATACTCCAGATCATTTTCTTAATTTGTTCTTCTGAACAATCTCTTCTGTCTCTGTAAAGGATTCTGAGTTGATTTCATCATGAGGTTTCCGTTTCAAAAATTTATCCACGGCTAAAATGGCGACTATTTTGTATGACTTTTATGCTTTTCCTTTGTGAATTTGTTTAATTAACAAATTATTTTAAAGCTGATTTTACTTATACTTATAAATGACCATGCCTAGAATAGTACCATACACTTCATTCACATATCCTCTTTAATTAAATTGATTCTAAAACGCCTGAAGTTTACAACAAAATCAAAATATAACAATACTAAAAAAGCCTATCTGGTTTCGACTGTGCGCGTATTGCTAAAAAGAACTCGAACTACTGTACTGACTCTTTCAGTGGCTGTAGACAACATGGAACGCTTGTTAATTGCTATGAAAACAATATACTAATAAAAAATTCAGAGCTTACTTGCTTACTCGTCCAACAGCCGTGTACTTCTACTCGCAAAATATCTCCCGTTTGAAGATTTGCACACGTGACGCCTAACAGCCAATGAGAAAGCCGGAAATCGCAAAATAGATCCAAAATTCAAATCCTTTGGTTACTTCTCTGCATGAATAGGATCCATTATCTTTATCAATTTAAGACAAATTATATTAGTATATCAAATCTATGAAATAGTTTATTGAATCAATTTATTTCATGATCGGCCTATAAGTTACTTATAAACGCTTATAAGTTGCACGTCACCCATAAAAAAAGTCTTTGCTGTCCACGGACCCCCTATCTTGTCCTTGCGGACCCCCTTTGAAAACCCCTGGTCTAAGAAACCCTCCACTCAGAGATGCCAGCTCATAACTGCACTGGCTGTATACTCAGCTCTGGAGTTCAGTTTACACAACTGTACTAGTTGGCCGTTGACCATAAAAGACGGTTAATCCACGTCTTGTTTTTAATACAGTTGGGTGTCTAGCCACCTTCCTCATCGGACAATCCTGGTGAGGGAACATATTTAGTCGCCGTTGAGCCGAACATATGGCAGTGTGTACTGGGTTAGTGATATGAGGATATACATTAGCTTAAGATATACATGCTCTTTACTTATATTGCATATAAGTCCTAGGGGCAGTGCCAAGATTGCGTTTATATGCCATCAAATCCGGTAATGGTTTATCCAGATACAACTGATTTTTATTTCAGATGTTCTTGGAATCTAAGGGAGAATTCAGTCAACAGCCATAAATCTTTGCCTTTAAATAGCAATTTGTAAGTAAACATCTCTTTTGAGGAAGCAAAACATTAAAGGAGACCCTAGGGAAGTAATGAAGAAATAAAACTAAAACATGATTAGTTTAGATCGAATGCATTCCAGCGGAGAAATGTTTGCATATTTCTCAATGAAATATATATTTCCACCTTTGAATTAACCCTTTAAATCATGTTACATTGTTAGGTCTTTCCCCATAATTCCTATGCCACCTTAATTTAGGTTCTTAAGTCGAAACGTGAATTAATTACTACTATCCAACTGCTTTTCGTTGATGAGCAGAAACCTCCCAAACGCACAGACTCACACTTACACAATTATACATACATATATATA
This sequence comes from Acanthosepion esculentum, assembly GCA_964036315.1. Taxonomy (NCBI): domain Eukaryota; kingdom Metazoa; phylum Mollusca; class Cephalopoda; order Sepiida; family Sepiidae; genus Acanthosepion; species Acanthosepion esculentum. The sequence continues at coordinate 126,501,422 of OZ038481.1, forward strand.
TATATATATATATATATATATATATATATATACACGTATGATGGTCAAGCAGATCAGTTACTACTAGGAACCGACAGCCCAATACCAGCAAATGAGATTTGATTATAATGGTGAAAGTTTTGTGCAGAATCATCCAGACATTTTGAAGGGCCGAATACAGAGACATGGTGCACTACATGCCACAAATTGGCCAAACGACCCTCCGCAGGTTTTGCAATCAGAGTTGAATTCATTGTATATATATATATATATATATATATATATATATATATATATATATATATATATATATATATATAAAGAACAGTAAGATATAAAATCCGGTGTTCTTATAGATATTTTTATTTTTACACAATAGTGCTCAATGTAAATTTACAGAGCATTAATATTTTATATTAATTGATTTATTTTATATCAATTGATTTAAAATATTGTTTTATCGCCTTTATTTAACCATATTGAAATCAATTAATATAATATATATATATTTATATATATATATGTATATATATATATATATATATATATATATATATATATATATATATATATATATATATATATATACACAATGATAACATTTGGTAATCCGTATGGATAATTCCAAAGAGGATATCAATCCAGTGACTGATTTATGTTAAAAACCAAAGCCAATAATAATTAATTGAAAGCGAAATCTGACAAACCCATGGCGATATTTATTTCTTTAAAATCGAAAAATTCGATTCCACATCTTCAGATCAAAGCCATTGTACAGGAATTACTGGATTAGTATTTTTATCAGGTTAAAAAATGATATAAACATAATTTATGCAGATTTAAAAAGAGGCAGAGGAGAGGATGAAAAGGTATTTATTCAGATAGGCCTAGGTTCATGAATAAAAGGAAAGAGTCATTTCAAATTTAGTTTAAAAAGATATTTGTATACATGCTGACCTAATGTGCGGAGTAGCACAATGAAGTAGAAAGGGATCTTTAGATGGTAAAAGAGGAAGGAGACAGAGAATACGAAAGAAAAGAGAGGGAAAAGGGAATAGAAAAAGAAAACAGGAAGGAAGAGAGACACACCCACACTAACGCATGAACACGCGCGCACGCACACACACACGCACGTGCACACACACACCAGAACGCACAAGGAGAGGCTGTAAATTTCCCGGTCTGAACCGGAAGCCTCTTAAAGGAAACCTGATGGTTCATCATTTATCTTAGTTTACTAAGCTGAGAAATCATCAGCACCCATCTGAAAATCCTATTACTGCTGTCCAATATTTTTCTCCTCTTTATATTTAATCAGACGTAGGGGATCATGGCTCTCCACAGATTCCTTTTCTTTATTATCCGTATATTGCAAGGCCTTTTAGATTGTCTAGCGCTCATTACTTGAGAGTCCAGTCTATTCAATTCATACCTTGAAGATAATGAGTCAGGTTCATGCCTTTTCAAATTTCATTGGTGAGAAAATGTATGCAATAGACTAGGCCGGATATTGATCTCGGCACGACAATTTCATTTTCCGTACCGATAACCATTACATCAACGGCACACATATTTATTTACATAATTATTATATCATTATTCACATAATATTAAAAGCTTACCTCTGAATACCTTGACATTAGTTCTTCTTATTCCTTATAGAAATTGTGAAGCCTTAGAAGTTTTATATGGTAAGAGAAACCTGAAAAGAGACATTAATTAACTTAAAGTAACCTTCAATATTTTGAGAAAAAATAATTTGATTTTAGCATTACCATATTAAGAAGCTAAAACAGACTGTCGCAGAAAACAGAAAATATAGAATACTTCATAATTTCGCAATCCAGGTCGAACGTTTCCAGCAAAAATACTAGATCTGATTTTTCTGAAAAAGGAACGGTAGGACAAAAAGTTGGCTGTATCACAGCATCACAGAGTATATAGGAAAGAAAATACTTGGACATCAGCTGAAAATGAAGTACTTTTGGAATACTATGGTTAGAATTATACAATGTAAATGATGACATTTGGGGAGTGTCAATAAAGTACACAAATCTTGACTAAAAATTCGAATAAATATTGAGAATATTTAGAATAATTCAGTGCTGGATTATGCAAGAATGTTATAGGTTCAAGGAGACATGGGTTCACTTGATCTCTTGTGGTAATCACTAGTTATCGGGTGTGAAGGGGGACATGACTAAACCGATAATGCGGCCTTTCCCTTACACATTTGCTTCACTGCGGTACCTTCCTCTTCTAATAATATAAATTCTATGACAGCACTTTACTTTTTATATATATATATCCAGTCGAGCAGACCTTTGACAGAGTATTGTAGGTTCAAAAATAGAAAATAATTTCACAAATCTCTCATCGTCCTGGGGAAAACAGTAAATTACATCCATCAGCAAGGCCTCTCATGATGATGTTTTGAAGGGCATGGAACCACCTCTTAATTGCTGGTATTACGAGGTCCACCCTGACCCGAGATGGTACCACATATTAGAGTCCAAGCTATGGGCAAATGTTTAACCCCAAACTGGGGTCAAAGCACGATGATAGCGTAAAAATAGATTTTAATACTAGCAATATATCTTTGTAAAAATTTATTACCAGCAATTAATTTTTGAAGGAAAAAATTATTACCATCAATACATTTTTGAACAAAAATATTACTAGCAATAAAAATCTTGTCGGCTTTAAATAGTCCATTAAGCTTGACATGCTGTAAAAGAAAACAAACCAAAACAAACAAATCTCTCCGTGGGTATCTGAACATTTATAGATCATAAATAATACTATTGAAATTAAAATAGAATCGGGATTCACTTTTGAGTGATTCATATACAATTTGCTTAAAAATGAATATTATTTAGTCACCTGAAATTTCTCAACTTTTTATCTCGCAGGATCTAAATAGTCAGGTCTTAGTTTGTTTTTTGGGGGTTTTCTTGGGGGGGGGGTTGTGCTCACCCACACATAAACATGTTATCCCCCCTATTATTCAATGTTTTACTTTGATGGAGATAGTGAAATGGAATTTGTTAATCTCAAAAAGCGTGAATTTATGTATTACATTGTCCTGGAATAAATTACCTATGCCGTAAAAATATGTATTCTAATTTTTGCGGTTAGTGTAAAAGAAACGCTCTGAATGCCAACCTTTGGAGAAGGCAATGAGAATCTAATCCACTATCTTACCCAAGAATTCACAGTAATACGAAGATAAAGAAAAAGAGTTCAAATTTCGAGCTATAATGTGTTCACTTTTCTACTAAAACACTTAAACGTAAAATGAATCGTTCCTCCAAGCTACGGTCAAATCGTGCAGGTTCGATCAAATCTAGGGTCAAAACATGCAGGTACTTCTTCGATCACTGCAGTCAAAGTTCGATCACTGCGGTTAAATCATGCAGGTTCTTGTTCGATCCCTGAAGTTAAGCGGCATCGAGCACGGTCAGGAATACTGCATACTGTAACAAACCTTCTGTAATCCTAAAATGTTCCACAAAGGGTTGATAATCAGTAAAAAAACAATCCTTCTCCATCCAGCCCTGCGTTACATTCCAAGTTTGAAAATAGCAAGTTATCTAGTGGTCAGCAGCAACAAGTCTGAAATGGAAACCTCTGAATTTCAAAGCGTGTAAAGGCGACAGGGAAATATTTTACTGTATCTGCCAAGAATACATGACATTTCACAGATATTGAAGAAAAGGAATTTACAGACTATCCTGATCTCCTACGTTTTGAAGGGTCATGGCGATAAAGAATAAATTTGAATTATGAAAAAGCTCAATTTAATCAGCATGAGTGGTAACCAAGACATATATTTTTAATCTATACAAAACCGAAAACAGAAAAAGAAGCAGCAGAAAATATGTCGTCTGTATTAAAAGAAAAATAAACAATTTAAATTTCATGAGATTATTCAACAAATCATTTTAGAAGATATAAATAAATAAATCTTTTTTGTGGGGAGAATTATCAGTCACTGGGAATTTGGGCAAGTACTTAGATTTAACCAAACAAAATTTCGTTTGTTAAATTTATTCATTGAAAAATAATACATATCTAAGATATTTAATAAAGCCATTCCAGTTAAATAGGGAACATACACAAAATAAATGAAAAGATTAATAAACCACAGGAGATTTGCAAAGATAACAAGAAACCAAGAAATATAAAGATTGCAGTCAGTATTTCAATTCTAGAAATCAACACGTAAGCAGTAGAAAAAAATAAAAAATAAAAAAATGAAGGAAAAACCGTCGCTTTATTCGGAGTAAAAGTCATCAGATGTGAAGAATGGGAAACTTCATGCACCAGATCTTGTTTAACCTAAGACGAACAATTCGGAGCAATTTGCTTACATAATTTTCAAAAGGTTATGTTTTGTTCTTTTGTCATTTGAATTTGTTATATACGAGAATGTTTCTGCAGTAGGCAATTCATCTGTCATGTGTATTGAATTCAAATATTTTTGCTCTAAAATTTTAATATTCCCTGGGGAAATAATTCATGATAACGAAATTTTACAAAAAGCAATATGACTGTCATGTAAAGGCCAAAGTCTTATTTAGCATAGAAGAAATGATGTTCTTTTTATTGCAGAAGGGATTTTGTTTTAAATATGTTGGGAATAACATCATCTTCTTGTCTCAAATCAATTCTATTAATTAAATATATATATATATATATATATATATATATATATATATATATATAGATATATATATATATATATGTATATGTATATACATATATATATATATATATATATATATACATACATATATATATATGTATATATATATATATATATATATATATATATATATATATAGATATATATATATATATGTATATGTATATACATATATATATATATATATATATATATACATACATATATATATATGTATATATATATATGTATATATATATGTATATATATATATATATTCAAACATATATTGTTAAATACAACAGACAACGAATATCTATTGTGTTTTATCATGAGCCTCTTAATCTTCGTACTGTGGCTTTAATTTCGGGAGAAAATAAAGACAAAATCTGACCAAAATTTGGATAATTTTTATGATGCTGTTACTCGATCTAAGCTTTCAGCTCAAATAAGACAACATCAGACTGGTTATATGGACATTATACAGAGATTTTCACTATCAATGATGGCATCTTGTTATGTTTACATATATGTTTGCTATACGACGATAACGGTCACGGAATAGCAGACGCAATTCGTAAATTCGTAATGTGAGCGTTATTGCCGCATAGCAAACTTCTATGTAAACATAACAGGATGACAGCTTTGTTGCTAAATATCACTGTTGTAATGTCCATATAACCAGTTCGATTCTCACTGGGTGCCCGCCTAATTTCGGACTTGTGCCACATTTAAGCTATGCTTGGAAAATCACTATAACCTCATTCATTTCTTGGCCCAGTTCACAACCGATTGGAGGTCCTTTTCTATTCGAACTGCCAGGTTAACTTTGTCAGCATTACTAGATTTGTGTTTGAGGCAGGAGGGAATTGTGGTGTCGTCCGCATAGATGCCGACTTGGGAATCGATGGCGATTTTTTATACAATTTCTCATGCGATCTAAAAAAGATTTTTCTTTTCAGATGATAATTATTAGATCTCATATGAAATTGTATAAAAAAGCTAAATAAAAGCACATTGTCTGTCGTAATCAATGAAATGTGCATGAAAGAAGGATTGCTGCCTAAATACACAATACATATATATATATATATATATATATATATATATATATATATATATATATATATATATATATATATATATGTATATGTATATATATATATATATATGTATTCAAAATTATATTGTTAAATGTAACAGACAAGATTAAGATTAAGATTTGTCTGTCGTGCAATAAAGTGGGTCATAAAAGTTTGCATTGTTGAACTAGGAAAGAAAGCAGAAGCCGAGAAAGAATCACTAGAACTGACCAAGCAGACGAGACAAATATACGAAAATACGTACAAGTACAAATGTAAAACAAAAAAAGTCAGACTACCATTGGATTCCGGATCAGATTTAACAATTATTAACTTACAGACCTGGAAGAAATTAAACAAACCGACAATGTTGAGAACCGATAAGTTAGCCAGGTCTGTAACTGGAAGAAAAATAAAATTTGAGGGAGAAGTTATCACAAATGTGACATTCAACGGAACGACCAAGAAATTAAAAATGTATATTCTGAAAAATACGGAAAACTTATTTGGAACTGACTGGATGCAGAAATTCGACTTCTGAGATTTACCGATAAATACATTCTGCCAAAAAGTGAAAGGTTTATCGACCGAGGCAGACAAATTAAAGGAGAAATAAACAGAGAGTTTCCCTGAAGTAATTTCAACCGGACTCGGGAGATGTAAAAAAATGGCAGCAAAAAATAGAACTGAAAGAAAATGTACAACCCATTTTCAAGAAAAAAACGGAATTTACCTTTTGCAGCATTAGAAAAAATAGACCAAGAGTTGGATAGACTCGTGAAAACCGGTATATTGACAAAGGTAAAATATAGTCAATGGGCCGCACCTACGGTTTACGTGAAAAAGAAATCGGGGGAGATACGAGTATTCGCTGATTTCTCGACGGGATTGAATGCAGCGATTAAGGATTATCACTATCCTCGCCCTAGTCCAGAGGAAGTTTTCACAAAATTGAACGGCGGAAAATTTTTTCGCAAAAATAGACTTGAGCAAAGCATACATACAAGTACCAGTAGATGAGGAAAGCTCGAAGTTGTTGTGCATAAACACACGTAAAGGGTTATATAAGTTCCAAAGATTACCATTTTGGATCAAGGTCGCGCCGGCAATATTTCAGCAAATAATGTATACTATGCTAAGCGGACTGGATTTCACGGTTGCATACCTGGATGACATACTGATAAATAGCAAAAATATTGAACAACACTGGAAACACGTTCAAGAGGTTTTCAGGCGAATACAAAACTACGGTTTCAAGGTAAAAGAAAATAAATGTGACTTCTTTTTTAAGGAAATAAAATATCTGGGCCATATTATTGACGAAGAAGGAAGAAGACCAGGCCCAGAAAGGGCAACGGCAAAAGAAATGCCGGCTCCAAAAAATTTAGCAGAAATACAAAGCTTCTTGGGCTTAGTAAATTATTACCAATAATTTATTCCTAACATGCACAAATTACGCGCAGCCCTAAACGAACTGTTGAAGAAGGAAAAAGTTTGGGAGTGGACAGATGAATGTCAGAAAACTTTTGACAAAATCATTAAAATGCTAACAGCAGATTTATTTTTAGCGCATTATCACGCAAAATTGGAAATAATAGTCGCAAGTGACGCGAGTGTCTATGGTGTTGGCGCATGTATACTTCATAAAATGCCGGATGGGACACTAAAACCCATCGCGCATGCTTCAAAAACATTGCTACCAGCCGAACAAAATTACTCGCAAATCGAAAAAGAAAGGCTGGGGATTATTTTTGTGGTTACAAGATTCCACAGTTATATTTACGGTAGATTTTTTCATCTTACAGACGGACCACAAGCCGTTATTGACAATATTTGGATCAAAGAAATATCTACCTGTCTACACTGTTAATAGATTGCTACGATGGGGTACTATTTTATTGAACTGCAACTTTAAATTGGAGTATCTTCCATCAAACAAAATCGGGTCAGAAGATGGTCTTTCGAGACTAATACCAAAGAAAACGGAGCTATTAGAAGATTCCGTAACTGCAGCTATACGATATGAGGAAGATATTAGAACATCATTGTGTAGTACAATTAGTAACCTCCCCGTCACATTACAGGAAATAAGAAATGAAGCAGTGAATGAAGAATTTATTGAGGAAACGAACACAAATTTGCAGGAAAAAATAAGAATATATCAGACAGTTTTTCGTTATGTGATAATGTTCTACTATATAATGAAAGGGTAGTAATCCCGAAAAAGCTACAAAGGCGAATCCTCAAAGATTTCCACATGGGCCACCCAGGAAAGAACAGAATGAAATCTTTAATGCGAAGTTATGTATATTGGCCAAACATGGATCAAGATATCACATATATGGTGTAAAAATTCAAGGGTTGTTCCTTAGCAGCCAAAGCACCACCGATCATCCATAAGCCATGGCCGGAGACAGATCGACCGTGGTCGAGAATACATGTAGATTTCGCAGGTCCATTAGATGGTTTCTACTATTTGATTGTAGTAAACAGTTACAGCAAATGGCCAGAAGTATTTCGTTGTAGAAAACCTACTTCTGAGACTGACATAAATTGCCTTCACGACCTGTTTGTTCGTTTCGGAGTGGTTAATTGTCTAGTCACCGATAATGGGACACAATTCACATCTACGGATTTTCAAGAATTTTGTGGAACTTTTCAGGTGAAACATATAAAATCCCCGCCATATCACCCAAGATCAAACGGGCAAGCGGAGAGGTTTGTAGATACACTAAAAAGAGCACTAAGGAAAGCTTATGACGTACCAACAGAAAAGGCTTTGCAACAATTCTTGCAAGTATATAGAATTACACCAAACAGTACCACACCATCGGCATTATCACCCGCGGAATTGATGTTCGCGCGAAAAATTAGATCGGTATTCGACAAATTACTACCAAAACAGACAAAGCAATCACCAACGTCGTTCGTACCAAAAAGAAAATTTAACCCAGGAGAGAAAGTTTTTTTTAAAGTGTACAAAAACAATACATCCTACTGGGAGCAAGGTAAACTAGAGAAACGAATCTGGAACATCGTTTACATAATTCAGATTCAGGGTCCGAAGTTCTCGCATAAAATGCACTTAAATCAAATAAGAAAGAGACTGTTAGAGGATTCTAACGGTCCACCTCAGGAAGAGGAAGAATGGATGGACACAATAAATATTCGACATTCGATATGTAAAGGCCTCAAGCAATGACAGAACCGCGAAAATCGAGCAGGAAAAGAAAATTTACAGAGCCTTTGATCATAAATTAAAAAAAACATATTAAAGACGCCTGCGAGGCAAAAGCTTTGGAAGGGAGTGTTATGGAATCTTACCTCTAAGGACAAAATGAAAACTCTTCCTGATACATCAAATACTACGCCTCTCAAGAGAGACAGAGAGAACGGAAGTAGAACGAGTCGGGGAAATAGTAGTTCACTCTAAACCAGACTGAAAGTCATACTAACACCTTCAACTTCTTGTATTATTATTCTGTTGTAATATATCTTTGTTATTCCTACTTTTGTGTTCGTGTTGTTCTTCCTTGGTCCTAACCTTGGACTATAACAGGGGTACGAGGGTATTGGACCATAACAGTAGTACGAGGATATTGGACCATAACGCAAGGTATTCACTGAAAAGTTTAATTATCTTTGGTTAACTTTTACTTCTTTGTTCTTGTTAACTATTTATTTGCGGTTGTAATTAAACACTGTTTTATTTAACATTGAAGTCTCGAGCTATACTTAATTATAAACGGTCATCGTATGTCACAAATATAAATATATATAAACCATTTGGTGTATATTCTCATAATGCTTAATCTTCATTTGTTACATATTGTTAGTATTGCTACAATTTCCGATAATTCAATATTTTTTTAACATTCATATAAGAATACTAAGTTCTTTGATTAGTTTCAGAAACATAAAATGAATTTTTATAACTAAGTTCTGTATGAATGAGAATATATAGATTCGTATCTCAAAGGATATAAATTATTCTTTCAAGTTCCGCCAGACCAATGAAAATGGAATTTTATTCGTATAGCGATATTCCTCATGGATCAACGCAGGAATTAATTTTTAAAAAACAATAAAAAAACAAATAAAGAATACATTATGATGAAGAACAATATTAATTATAAATTTAATTAATTTAAACGCTATTATTTTTCGGGACTAACAGATTTCTAGATTGATCTTACAACTGGCATAATGACTACTTTGAAAAGTCATATACACTCATTACATTGTAAAAGAGAAAAGATGAATTAAACTGATCAGTATTAAAAGATACGAGTTATCTCCCCTGATCGTGAAAAGCAGAATGAGAGCAATCTATCATACTGGATTAAATAAACGTTCCGAGAAGGTTTTATAGTACAAAAATAGACACCTGAAGAAGGCTAATATGTATAACGACTGAAACTTTGTGAATATAACAAATGATGTACGCATATAATAATGATCGTTCCTCAACTCAAATATTCAGATTAAAAAATGACATACAACCTGCAATAAACATTTCAACTAAAATTGAAGTACTTTCCATACCCAGTACTACAGTTTAACGTACTTTGCTTCGTACTTTACCAGCATAAATGAAGGTGCGGTATCGTGATAATATTTTATTGTGCCACTCGTACAAATAAATAATAACTGCGTGAAATGAAAATTATTCAAAATCGATGCGTTAATGCGGATCTCTGTGAAAATAACATAGCTAGCAGGAGGTGGGCCAATCCCGTGTTAATGTTACTAAAGATAACGGTGACAAAAATGCCGAAGTTTTCAACCATTTTCATTGGGCCGAGCTAAAGCAACACCACTTATAGCATCAATAACTTGACCAGATGCAATATCATACCCAATCCGATATGTGCATTTATATTCAGGTAGACAATTAAGCATGCTATTCAGATGAATAATACCTCACAGGTGAGAAAGAGGGAAGACATATTGTTCGGTAAATACAACGTAACTATAAATAGAAACGATTCCGATTGCACAGCAAGAAAAGAAGACATCTCAAGCTGAGAAAAAGCGGCCATTACTCTAGGCGAGAAAAGCGGCCACCACTCGTGTCTGCTGGAGAGGTTCTAGTGTGAAAGAACCCTTTTATGGATGAATGAAAAGAATAGAAAACGAAGGGCGGACAAGTTGTTTGAAGAGGAAAAGAGCAAAGATGACACGGATTGAAACGGATCCTTCGTGTGGCTAATAATGGTTAAGTGTTCCGTAAGATTAAAAGATTGGTTTTCAGAGAATAAAACATCATAAAAGATCAGGAACAAACTGCCTCATTGTTCAGATACCGTGATGATCTACCAGTAAGTACACACGCGGGCTTCTAATTGTCAGATACACTTTTATATATAACTGCAGAAAATAGACTCAGTGGAAGAGCAGCAGTCTGAAGGTTAATGGATGTAAGATTAAAAATCTTAAATTTAAAGTTGACTGCTTTCGATATATATCCTATATTATATATACTCATATATATTTATATACAACCATGTAAGCGTTTCAAGATAGGTGGGTCTTGAAATTGATAAACATTTACTATCCTCACTGTCGTTCTATAAATATTTAGCACTCTTCTCCCACAAATATGACAATATATCAAATTCTCTGTCTTGCTGTTCGTCTCTCTCTCTTTCTCTCCCTCTCTCTTTCTCTCTCTCTCTTTCTAAACGTATATATATATATATATATATATATATATATATATATATATATATATATATATATATATACCTGCACTAATGCAAAGCTCTTCAGTAAAATGAATGGAGCACTTTGGCTGATTGGCATTTGTTTACATTTGTAAAAACAATACGCTAGATTTAGTTGTGTAACTCTACCGAGTGAAGATAGCTCTGGCTGACACCAAAACAGTTGTGTTTCAATCCTGGCTTGAGGCATTCGGATGTCTAGTCGCACTGAGGAGCTGTGATGCAGCAAAACTGTACTGTCTGTGAATGATATATATATATATATATATATATATATATATATATATATATATATATATATGTATATATATATATATATATATATATAATATGAAATGTACAAAGTCCGACAATTATTTTAAGACATATTTATGTTTCTACATTCTTTTTAGAGATACAAATTATTATAAACAGAGCATTAACTTAAATATTTGTATCTAAGAAGACAACGTATAAACATAAAAATGTCTTAATATATATATATATATATATATATATATATATATATATATATATATATATATATATATATATATATATACAAATACACAGTCTTTCACAAATAGATCTAAAAAAAACACCAAACAGCAATGTCAAAACATTATTGGTGATTGTTATTTAAATGGAAAATCATCTCGAGAGCCAGAACTCCAATAAATTTCAGAGATAGAGGCGACTTGTGTATAAAAGAGAAGATCCTAATGATAAAACATAAAGATCCGAATATATTACTGAACCAACATAACGAGTTAATCTTTAAATGTAGACATAAAAATCACCTCAATCTAACTAAATATATTTAGAAATAAATATATAGAAAGGAAAATATTATGTTATTTTTGGTTTTGGAAATGATTGTATGCACACATGCGGACACATAATTGTATGTATACAAATATGTAGATGAAATTTAAAATTGATATGTGGTTTTATTTGTATATGTATATGCATTTGTATATCGGCTTATGTGTGCATATATATGCATACATGTATTGTAGGCGCATATGTAATATATATATATATATATATATATATATATATATATATATATATATATATATATATGTGTGTGTGTGTGTGTGTGTGTGTGCATGTGTGTATATGTGTGTGTATACGTGTATTCGTAAGTTTAGGTAGGTATGTTTGTATATATATATATATATATATATATATATATATATATATATATATATATATATGTGTATTGTTCTTTTATTAACGTTTTATGTTATGTTGTCTTTAAATATTCTCTAATTAGAATTGTGAGATCGAAAATATTTTATCATCTGGAAGTAATGTCATTTTAAATTGATAATTTAATTTAAATTTAAATATGTTACTCTTTAACTATGAATATTGATAGTAAAATATTAAAATTAGAAATAATTGTTTTGATATTTAAACACTTAAGTCATCGCCTAACGTTAAAATTTAACTGTGAAATTTAAGAAAAATTTTTAATAGATATAAATATAAATATGTGTAAATATTTGAAAACATATGTGTATTGATATATGAATATATATAGGTACCTGTGCATATCGATACATGTGCCTATGGGTATAATTGCACATGTAAATGAACGTATGTATATGTGAGATTTACATAAGTGTATGTGTGGTCTATATATATATATATATATATATATATATATATATATATATATATATATATATATATATATATATCTAATGTTGCCTTCAAATATTACTCCTTCTTAATTTAAAACTTAAACTTTAAGTAAAAAAGATTACCCATCTAAAAATAGTCACAAATTACATTTATGTATTAGATTCAAACTGATAGAGATGTTACCTTAACAATCATTTACAATATTAAATGATTACTATCTGTAAACTGTTATATTTAAATACATTTCTTTTAATGTACTTACTATGAATGTGTTTTTAAATATACTATTTAACTCATATTAAATCCATAAATTATATGTAAAAGAGTTAAATAATTAAATTTCTAGCAAACATCAAATTAATTTCTTTGGTGATTTTTTAACATTTAAATTACAATCAAACATTAAAATCTCTTTTTTTTTACATAAATTGCTAAAAATTACCACCCCCTCCTCTTACTTCGTAAAACCTAATTACAGTTTCTTTTTCTTTACTTCCCCCTTCTTTCTTTCTTTTTTCTTTTTCTTTTTTCTCTCTTCTCCCCCTTCCCTTTCAATATATCACTTGCGTTATGTTAACCGATTAAATAGGTCAATGTCTGGTCCCTCCTCCCCTAATACTAAGTATGATAGATAGAAATATTAAAATAAACCCTCTCTAAACTCGATCATGTCTCTCACACCACTCCTCACTACCCTATCTGTTAAATTACATAAACTTAATGCTACCCGTCAAAAGTGTAAATGTTGATTTCATTTTTCGTTTCACCTTTTGGAAGTGAAGTCTGATGATCCACCGTCCTTTAAAAGGGCTATGGTGAAATAAATTATTACATGGAGCCTTAAAGAGGACAGTTTTTCTTTAAATTATATACACACACACGCACACATACATATATATATATATATATATATATATATATATATATATATATATATATATATATATATATATATATAATATGGAGAAAACAACTGAAAAGTTGCAAATTAAAAGAAAAAAAATTTAATGTTTTTTTGTGAAAGTATTTATTTATATTTATATATATATGTATATATAAATAAAAAGGAAAGAACAGTAAGATATAAAATCCGGTGTTCTTATAGATATTTTTATTTTTACACAATAGTGCTCTATGTAAATTTAAATTTACAGAGCATTAATATTATAAATTAATAGATTTAAAATATGGTTTTACCGCTACACAGTGATGACCATGTTTCAGAAATGGAAGCTAAAGCCCCTGAATTTAATTTTGTTATTAAACCAAAGACATTAGTTCCATTTCCTCATCAAGCGAATTTTGGAGTAACTTCAGTTACTCCAAAATTCGCTTGATGAGGAAATGGAACTAATGTCTTTGGTTTAATAACAAAATTAAATTCAGGGGCTTTAGCTTCCATTTCTGAAACATGGTCATCACTGTGTAGCGGTAAAACCATATTTTAAATCTATTAATTTATAATATTTATATATATATATATATATTTGATATTTCAGATCGCCCCGATCTTTCGTCAGAAATTAATTAAATAACTGTATTCAGAAGTTTGAAGTTTTATGCTATATATATATATATATATATATATATATATATATATATATATATATATATATATATATATATAATATAAAAGGCTCAAAGACGAATATTCCATGGCTATAATCTGTTATATTGGAATCGCAATCACGATCCAATTCATCAGACCTTTGTTGCCATGCCATAAAAAGACACTTTTAATAGTGAATTTGTAGGTCTGGAATATTTTAAATTTTGAAATCATATATATTCTTGGCATGATTCCGCCTCACAGGCTATCCATTTCCGTTGCACCTATAAGACAGACCGCAACTATAAGGCGCGCTGTACATTTTGGGAAGCACTGCACTAGATGATAAATTCACCACGACGATCATTGCCCTGGATATATCCAAGTGCGTATCTATGCGGATAATACAACAATTAATAGCTACACCTTCATAAATCTGGAAGACCAGAACCTAGCAGTTCATCTCTACTCTAACCTCGTTCTCCCTGCTCAATGTGGAAAGGACTGGCTTATAAAATGCAATAGAGCCCCAACTAAATTAGTAACATTCCATCACATCCGTGCAGACACCGATCCATGGATGCGTGTTCTCCGAAGAAGGATGGTTTCCCAATCGCTTCAATCCTGAACTCTTGCTGCATAGCCCAATGAACTTCACTTCTTGCCCTTTCTTTCACCCATATGCCATTATACTCTATGTTGAATGTCTTTTGAGCCTCATATTAAGTGAACGTTAGTATGAAAAAAAAATAACGGTACAATAGGCTCTGATGTGCTCGGAAGAAATCAGTCGAAGAGAAAGAAAACTTTGAAGTCTAAACTCAAGAGAAGGCAATGCGAAACTCATACACTATCTCACCCAAGATCCGAGGATACATTTCGAGCTAGCATGTTGAGTTCATTATTCCTATAAAGCCCTTAGAAGAGGAATGCATCCGTTTCTTTTTCGTCGATCCTACGGTCAAATCATTCTGAAAATCACCGAAGTTAATTAGAGTGGCCGGCAGAATCTTCGTCCTTCATTTGAATCTGTAAAGTCTGAAATTTCTGAAATCGTTTCCATGTCAAATATAGCGAAAATACCATGCAGTTGTCTTTTCGTTTTTCTGGATGCGTACGCTCAAAATTTCCATTTAAATTATTCATAAATGTTCGTTTTACGCCAATTCAGTTTGAGAATAGTTTTATAAGACCAATCTAATTTCAGACAGCGTAGAAAGCGTATAATGAAACGTATAATGAAAGAGAAAGCATCAGGCGTAAACTGTTCTAGATAAGTGTTTAACAGTAATCGATAGAAAATGTTTAAACGATTATACTTGAGAATGAGGCCCATGTATGTTGGCATCTTCGTTAAGATATTATGATAATGTGTGCGTGTTTTATATTCTTAACCGTATTTATTTTTATGCTGCTCAGGCAGGAAATGAGAAACCATAATACTTTCTTGGGATGGAGTAAGAAGCAAGGCATATACTTTTGTATATTTTGTGGAAGGTTGGCCTGAATTGTTGATATGACCATGTCGATATTTTGAATTATTGAAAGAGAAAATTGTTTCAATTGCTTCAACTAAATCCAGATTGAAGAATAATCGCGTTTGATTTGGAGGAGTGTACCGCTGAATGAATTCCAATTTAAATTTGAGTGCCATATAAGTTCAGCAATAATTTACCCTGTAGAAGGGGAAATCAGTCAAATGAAGTATCGCCGTGCCCGGACGGTCGTGAGGACGCATTAATGTTCATATATAAAACCTGGTCAGATGTATGGAATTTAGTGTATGTCGATATAAATTAACTACTGTTTACTACGATTCTGATAGCAAAAAAAACTTTCCAGTGTTATTATTTCTCGGGAAAATGAATGTAGGCAAAAAAATATTACTTGATCGAGCATTTGCCATGAGGTGACCATTATAACGTTTTCATATACCAAATTTCTACATGCGAATTTTGATACAACATTTTAAAAGTAAAGATTTTGTATACGAGGTTGACCGTGCCTTCAAAAATAGTTAAAAAGTGTCTACATTTAACGAATTAATAGCCACCGTAAAATCCGATAATAAAAATGAGATTTAAATAAAAATTAAAGTATGAAATATTTATAAACTTATAAAACTCCTCTATTAATTATACATTTGTATACATCACTCGTTAATAAGCACCGTCCATTATATATATATATATATATATATATATATATATATATATATATATATATATATATATATATATATATATATAATTATTTATTTAAATATTATAAAATTTTATAGCATATTTATGTTATAATATTTAAATAAATAATTATATCTGCTCTACTCTGTATTGAGCACTCTTTTGAGAATAATAATTGTTGGTTATTGGAATTTATTCCGTATATACCAATTCTATACTTATATATATATATATATATATATATATATATATTTATATATATATATATATATATATATATGGATAAATATAGTTTCAATGTTCACTTTTATATATATATATATATATATTTGTATATATATATATATGAATAAATATAGTTTCAATTTTCACTGATATATATATATATATATATATATATATATATATGGATAAATATAGTTTCAATGTTCACTTATATATATATATATATATATATATATATATATATATATATGAATGAATAAATATAGTTTCAATGTTCACTTTTATATACATATATATATATATATATATATGTATGTATATATATAGTTTTAATGTTCACTTTTATATACATAAAAGTTTTTATAAGTGTATATAGACGTGGATGTCTTGAGGATTATGTTCACGCAGAAAACAGACTGTCGCTGCTCGTCGTTGACCTTATTGTCCATTTCTATGTTTGCAAATACTCTATCACTCTATTGAGCAATTTTATCCATACATATAGTAATACCTTAAATGTATACTTTTACCATATCACATTATTTCCATCACATTGCATCTACCAACATTACCTTTCAAAATTACTGGCGGCTCTTTAATAGTGGATTAAATAAGAGTTTTCTATTCTTCCCCTTTTCAATAATTTTGGGCTGTTGACATCTTCTGCTGATAAAGCAGAATATTTCGCTTTGAAATTCTCTTTATGCTCTACTCTTGACTCATCTGGAGAATCTTGCTGAATTTTCCACATGGAACAGAGTCTCTTTTGAGTGATATGCATATAACCCCTTCTATGGTCCCTGCTATTATCTCTAATGCGGGTCCCCACAAAGCATGTGGACCCGATGGTATCCCTGTAATAGTCATTAAGAAATGTACTCCCGAACTGGGCCCTGTTCCCTCTAAATTCTATTAAATGCCTCGATGCTTCTTGCTTTTCCTGCTTGTTGATAATCCTTATCTGTTATTCAGGGCTGTAAGAACTGTGGTGAACCGTCTGACCCTTCCAACTATCGTCCTATTAGCCTTCTTTTTCATAAATTAAAGGCACTAATCAATGCTGAATTAGCATCTAAAATCGCAGGGCCTTCTTTCAGATAAGTAATATGGCTTTTGTTTCTCTAGGCCAACTGCTTATCGATTTTTGCGGGGAGTCTGTTCAGGTTTACATTAGAATAGTGAAGCACGGGTTGTTGTTCGGACATCTAGAAAGCTTTTGGCATAACGGTCTTCTTTACAAGTTGAAAAGTTATGGTGTATCCGGACGAATTTTTTAACTGATTCAGTCTTTCTTATCAAATCGTGGAATGAAAGTTATCCTGACCATTCACGCTTCTAGATACTTTGGTACTAAGGCACGTGACCCCCCAGGGCTCTATCATTGGTCCTTCTTTGCTTTTTTTATTTCTTTTTTTTTGTTTTTGTTTTTTATTTTAATTAACTACCATCGTGATGGCATTATTTCTCAGCTTTGTATATGTGATGATGACACAACCATTTGCATCTGTCTCCGAAGTAAGTATGATCAGCTCGATGAGGTGAAATTGCGGCTAATGTCAATATGAAATAAGTTTGTTAACGGGGCGCAGAATAGTTTGATAATTTTAACATCTCCAAAACGAAACTGGTCTCTATTAATCATCTGACAGACACCTTTCTGTTTTCCATCAACATGGCTGATGCTAACCTCCAGGATAGTGGTTTTTGCGCCTTCAAGGGCAACCATTCTCATATGCCTTTTCTATAAATCCTTTCATGGTAATTGTTCAGATGAGCTCTTCACTATGGTACCTAGACTTTACGAATTTAAGCGCTATTTATTTAGCAAGAATGTCTCATGCATATACAGTAGAAGTGGCTAGATGTAACCATTAGTTCTATGATAACAGCTTCCTTTCACGTATTTCTTTCTTGTGGAACTCGCTTCCGGTTCCACGTTTTCGGTTAACTTTGATACTTAAAATATTCATTGTAGTATCAATCGTTATTTACTGTCTTCCTGATTACATTTATATTGTTCTCGCTCCTTAATACTGTTTCTGTTTACTATTTATTTCCCACTAAGTAACCCCATGTATCTTAGTGGTTTTGCTGACTTGCTTAAGGTAAATGCGATTAATATGTATGTGTGTATGTGTGTACGCGCGCGCTCACATACATCTTCCTGTCCTTTGTAGCTCAGTAAGATTTACCTTTTTGCTATTTCTACTAACCCTGTTCAGCCACCCATTTACCTTAGCTAGTCAGATATTTCCTTCACTGGTCTCCCCTCTCCGTCTTTAAACATATCCTGAGAGGGTTATATTACCCAACCCCACTTTACTCATCATGTGCCCTGGATATTTCAACTGTTTCGTCTCATTCTACGTATAATTGTCATTTGTGTTTATATTTTCTCTAAAACTTCATAGTTACTCACATGTTCAGTCTATGGTATACATCGCAAACCACATTTCTGTTGTTCAAAGTCCCTATTGTCCAAACTTTAATTGTCGTATAGGAGGGCTGATAGTTCATGACGGTTCCGTAAGCTTTTCTTTTTTGTTTCTAATTAAAATATCTTTTTTATATATTTCGTTTACCTTTTGGGTGGCGCCTTTCGTTATTCCAATGCATTTTCGAATTCCGAGGTCACATTCTCCGTTCTCTGACCGTTTTGTACTTGCTTGATTTTGGTATGTTCATTTCGTATTTCACGTATTGGGTTGTTTTTGCTGACATGGAGTACTTTCTGTCTGTGTTTTCTAGCAACATTGTGTCAGCGGCATATTTTATGTTGTTAGGTTTGTGGCTGCCAATAATGTATCCTGTTAGGACTTGTAATTCTTTCAAGATTCCCTCAGTGTAAAGTTTGAATACGTCTGGTGAAAAGTAAACCGTGTATTTAAACCCTCTTAAATATTATGCACCCTGGAATATAGCCTAGGGTAAAGATGAACTTAATTGACGGGCGCCCTCAGGCAATTTAGGTCTGAACACACTGCTACTTCTGCTCGACGTATGGTGACTCTACAACTCAATTTGGTTAAACGATTCGTGATACTTGTATGTGCGCACACGTGTCTGATTTTAAAAAATGTTAATGATTAAAACAATATATTTTGTGTAGCAATTATTAGCAAACAAATGTTGCAGATTCATGCGGGATATCCGACATTTGCAGCAATCTACCAGATGAAAATGATTGTTATACTATACTGCACAGAAGTGGTACATTCATGGGGTAGGAATATTTGTCTACCTTGACGAATGAAATCACCTTTTAATATGACACCGTGTAACTGATTCCATGTGACATATGGTCTAGATTATTCAACCAATATGCTTGAATATATATATATATATATATATATATATATATATATATATATATATATAAATATATATATAAATATATATATATATAAATATATATATATATATATATATATATAAATATATATATATATATATAAATATATATATATAAATATATATATATATATATAAATATATATATATAAATATATATATGTATATATATATATATATATATATATATATATATATATATATATATAGAAGTGAACACTTAGAGGCGACAATCTGTTTCATGATAGAGGCAATCGTCAGGCCTGATGATTGCATGTAGCATGAAAGAGACTGTCGCCTCCTGTAAGTGTTGACTTCTATGTTCACTTTTATATTTACACAGGCTCTATGTCTGATATTGACCACTTTTTCCCATAAATATAGCACATCTTAAGATTATATTTCTTCATATATATATATATATATATATATATATATATATATATATATATATATATATATATATATATATAAATATATATATATATATATATATGTATATGTATGTATATATATAATTAATGTGAGTAATTTTTGTCACATAACTGATTGATTCAGCACGCCAACTCCAGCAATTTACTGCTTATATTTTCATCAATTTTTGTTTTTATACATATTTCACGTTTTCTTTTTAATCTGTAGCAGACTTAGTCCGGTTCTGGTCCTGCTCTAGGTACGTGACCCATTTTTAGTTGTATTTCGTTTATTTACGTTTTATATATAAATAATTGGGATCAATGCTTAGGCAATAGACGAGGAATCTAAATGAAATAATAATAATAACAACGAAAGAATATTAATCTACAACCCAGTGTACCTGATGATTTTAATTTTTTAATAATTTGTATTGTTTAATATATATATATATATATATATATATATATATATATATATATATATATATATATATATATATAGTAATTCATCGAGTCTAGATGAATCCTCAACAAAATGCAGAAAGCACTAGATGGTAGTTTCGTCCTTTTTGGGATTCTTCAGCAGTGCTCATCCACCGTTACGATACAACGCAAGCGTCCTGCAACTTGACCAACGGACCTTGGCGACGAAGAGGAAACTAATTAGACTCATTATAGCGCAGCTACTCACTAAATTCAGGTGGTGATAATTATCCATGTATACATAACGCACTGGATAGGCCCCAAGAACAACATCTTCTTTCACCAAGCTGCTCCAACCAGAGTATTAGAAGCTGGATAAGGGAAAGGTATATAAGTGGCCCAGTTGGTTGACGCTTGCGTTTTATCGTAACTGTCCGTGTTCAGTTCAAGTTAGTTGATGCGTACTGCAAAAAGGACGAAATGGCCGTCCAGTGTTTTCTACATTCATTTGAGGATTCTTCTAGACTCTGAATTACTATTAATGATTAATCTAATCTCCCAAAAATTCTATCAGTTATATAATCTTTCTTGATCATGCTTCGAACGATCTTGAGGGAGCGGCTTGGTGAAATAAGACGTTGCACTTGGGGCCCTATCCGTATACTTGGATCAGAATCACCACAGGAATTTAGTGAGTAGCTGTGCTATATTGAGTCTAGTTAATTTCTTCTTTATCACCATGTGGTATGACGCTTGCGTTATATCATAGCCCTCCGGTTTCGATTCTACGCAGTGGTTGGCACTGGTGAGGAGTCCCTTTCCGTATTCTATTGAGGATGCTTTTAGCCTCGATGAATTACTATTATATCACTTATATATATATATATATATATATATATATATATATATATATATATATATATATATATATATATATATATAGGTACACCTAGAAAGCCAGATAAACATACCACGGTTTCACCTAAACGGATCGTCAGGCAGGCCGGCTAACAAGGTAAGAAAGAACGGAAACCTATAGTCAAAAAACAAAAAAAAAACATAACAAATTAACCAAAAAACAAATAAAAAACAACAAGGAGGGGACAACCAGTGGTTCTAAAAATTGACGAATGAGGGAGTGGGGTTTAAAGAAAAATACGGACAAATAGGGGTAGTAACTATTTATTCAATCGAAGTAAAAAAAAAAAAAAAAATATTTTATATTATTATTTCCGATTGAGTCTTATACTTATAAGACTACTACTACTACTACTACTACTACTACTACTACTACTACTACTACTACTATATATACATACATACATACATACATACATATATATATGTTAGTGTTATACTTGTTATTGTTAGTATTTATGTGTATATACCTTTCCAGAATACAGAGCAGCGTGTAGAAGTCCTTCGCAAATCTGCGAAAATTATGTAACATTGGGTAAAAAGTAGTTCTTCTACAATTAATCAGACCCCGTAGAATAGTGATGAGCATCTGGTTGGTGATTACAATGAGGTAGAAAGATGTTCATCTCCTTATCATCGGTTCTCCTTCCCGCCTTGAATTGAGCTGAGGAATTGAGATTCTGCTAAAATTTTAATTCAATTTCTAATATTCACTTTTCATTTTCTTCAAAAGAATCGCCGCTAAGTTTTTTCATAAGTGTCATTGTTTTATAGCATTGTCCAAAAACGATGGTCTGTTTAGTGTTCATGAACAAAGAAAAACGTCTCAGAATCAATGTTATATTTTACACATGACTGGCTTCCAGCAATGCGTGGACTTTTAGCATTACTTATTTACAAAGAGAATATATCGAACGATACCGTAAAAAATAATTGATGCATTATTTTAATGGTTAAATCTACTTTGAAAGCTTTGCGACATGTTTTTCAAAATTTTGTTATCTATTTTTATAATTTAGTGTTAAATTTTATATCCAGTATTTACATTAGTCGGACTATTGTCCTCATCTTTGTCGCCATTTTTGTCACAAAGTTTCGGCCGTTGTACGCTCCGTCCTTCTTCAGGTGGTTGGAATTTCGAACCGAACCCTTTATTTCGATCACTGGGGTAGACTGTTCTAGTTACACGAGCCATGTTTGATGGATGTCAGTTATCAGTTATCTCCTGCTAATTTTCCCTCTGAAAGTTCTCCACTGCCTTAACCGGGTATTGAACTCACACTCTTTGGGACTGTCACTGGACCTAACCAACGCCTTTATCCACTGTACCATGTGTCGTGGAACTAGAACAGTCTACCCCAGTGATCGAAATAAAGGGTTCGGTTCGAAAATTCCAACCACCTGAAGAAGGCCGGAGCGTACAACGGCCGAAACGTTGTGACAAAAATGGCGACAAAGATGAGGACAATAGTCCGACTAATGTAAATACTGTACATAATACCTCATCTCAGAAATATAGACAAATTTTATATCATTGTTGTTATGAAAACGCATCGTCCGTTATACAAGCCGGCCTTCTTAAGGTGTCTGTCTGTGTAACTGTCAATGTATTTCAAAGTAAACACCAGATTTGTATCATTCCGCTCTACATATCTTGGTATATATCAACTTGGTTAATTGTAGTTTTAATATTGTTTACTTTTTCCTTGTCCCGCCTCCAGAGAATGCGAGAATTCAACTAACATTTACTACACAACAATATACACTAACTAATGCTTTAATCTTGTAGGCCACTGACCGGTAACAAATCCTAAAGCAAGAATAGGCAGTCTTCATGCCTCTTCTGCTGCTATAGCCGTATTTTCAAGCTTGGCCCCCTTCCCATGTTTACTCTTTCTTTTTGTCTTGCCTTCTTTGCCATTCCATTGAATTTTTCCTTATCACACAATTATTAGTTGCTACTAATAAAATTGGGGCATCATAGAGTGATAAGCGTAAATAGTATATATTTACTTTTAGTATATCGGTATCATAGATGGATAATCATAGAAAATTTCAGTCCACTTGTAGTAGATTCAGGAAAATTAATATTATAACAACTTATTTCCAAAATAAAAATTTCACCTTTTCAGTAAAGTCATAATTATATATATATATATATATATATATATATATATATATATATATATATATATATATATATATATATATATATATATATATATATATATATATATACGTGTGTGTGTCTGTTTGTATGCTCGTGTGTGTGTTCGTGAATTTAAACGTGTAAAAACCGATATTTTTTTTTTCCTGGAAAAGATTTAGAGACAATTGCTGCAGAAGTTTTATACTCAATCGCATTTTAGAGTTAGTGAAATTCTGAAAAACAAACAACAAAAAAAAACATAAATAAATAAAGAAGAAAAGAAAGAAAGAAAATAGCTCCTCGTATATAATGAGGAACGAAACCGCGAAATTGCTGGGACTTCTTTAATCAAATACGTGACCACTTCAAAGAGGATGAGAAGCATTGATTCTCGAGAAACCTTTCAAATTGCGTAAAAAGAAAAGGAAAGGAGAGGAAAAAATGTCATAAGCCGAAAACACCTGACAAACATAAGGAAACAGAAAGAGAATAAATAGCAAAACTTTTACAAAAGCAGGATTTCAAAAGAGCAGGAGACTGAACCAGGAAAAAAACAAACAAACAAATAAAACAATCTCCAATCTTGAGCGACCGAGAACATAATTAAAAAACATCAAGAAAAAATGCAAGAAACAGAAATTTGAAAAGTGAAAATAAAAAAAGGACAAACACGACTTAAAAGAAAATGAATATTACGAAAAATAATCAGAAATAAGATGGTAATTTTTTCTGCATTTAAAAAGGGAAAGAAAGAAAAACAGCGATTTTAGATAATCTTTCACGTCATCACAATTTTGCGATTTGTTGGGAATCGGGAAGGCTTAACCTATTGGAAAAATATGCAATTTAATTGGAAAAGTTCTTGGTCGATAAGTGTTTACAACAACAATGTCACTTATTGTAATTCGCATCATTTTGATTGTCGCCTTCTTCGGCATTCATGCAAACTTTTTGTTCTTTCACACAATACTGACCGCGACGGACGCAAAATGCAGCTTGTCAAATGGCCATTGCTAGTAAAGGAAGACAAATTATGAGTAGCCATAACTGAATGAGGCCCAGAAGCAAAATTCTTTCGAATGTCTCTCAGGACGACAAAGGAAAAATATTTACTGTTTGTTTTCAATTAGCTATTTAATTCTATTAAGTCGCGCTCACGCATGTCTTTGAGGGTGTGTATATTACTTTTATATACAGTGCTGTTCGATAAAAGTGACTCACCTTCTTCTAAATTTAGCTTAACTTTCGTTTCATCCGAGAAGAGAACATTCTTCCAGTCTTCTACGGTGAAATTTTTGTAATAGTGAGCCTATACAAGTCTCTTGGCTTTGTTGGCTTTGCTTATTAGCGGCTTAAACCTTCGTGTACAAGATTTGTAGCCTTGTTCTAACAGCCACCGACGGACTGTTGAAGAGGCAAGACTAACATCTTGCTCTTCGCTTAGACTGGCTGCAGTCAGATTTCTTGGCTAGTTATAGTCCTATTCTTTGCAACTTCTCTCTTGATTACCCTGCCAGTTCTATCATCAATCTATTTCTATCGTCCCCTTGTTTCCTTCCTTGGAGCAGGAGTGGCATCATTATGTGCCCTAAACACTCAAGAGACAGTTGATTGCAAGGTTATAGCAATTTCTGCAATTTCTCTCGTAGACTTGCCTGCTTTTGAGAGGCCAATAATAGATGCCTTAAGTGGTTCCGATGCGTGTTTGTAACCTTTCATCTGGTTAGTGACTTGAGTGGCTATTTCAAGCTGTTTTTATACTGTATGAGGCTTTCTGGAATATTCTAGATCTAATTTAAGCTGTTCTAGAATTCTCTTGAATATTGTTCTGAGTGTATTGTAAAATAGTTTTCCATATTTTGTCAAAAGCTCTTTAAATTTACCAGTCTAATCATTAGAATGCGATATCTGAGTCACTTTTTTTGCACAAAGATTTTTCCTGAATCTCATTTATATCCAAATTTATAATTATCAATAGAATACCTTAAGGCGAATAAACTTTTTTCCTAGGTGGTCGCGTAGGGGTCTTTATTTTAGTAAGATTTTTTTTTTAATTATTTTAACCCCAAAAACAATGGACAAAAAATATTTTTAGTAAAAAAAAAATCAGGTGAGACACTTTTATCGAACAGCATTGTATGGGTGAATGCCTGCTCTTTTTAAAGCCCCTAAGATTCAATGGGTTAGTGAGTGCTAGAGAATATGAGAAAAAAATAACATATTAGGGAAAGAAAACAATAAAGGAACAAGAATTAAGAAAAGAGTAGATAACGATTGACATTTCATTTTAATTTTTTTAAAATCAATTTTGACGGGAAAGCAAGAATTCGGAAGAGTGTTCCACAAGCGAGAAGTGTGATAGCAGAAACTATTAGTGATAAGGGGTCTCCCCTTTTCACACAGATGGACTCGCCCGAGCTATACATATACTACTACCAGTGAATACCCGGAGTATGTATGAGAGTAGTCATAGAGGAGGGTAGCACAAGAGTCACCGTCACAGCACCTAGACTCAGTAATGAGTCATACCGCGATACTTCAATACCAAGACTGTATATATATTATTGCTACTAACCCGCATTCCTGGATCTACTAACCCGTATTACCAGTTTGTATTATTACGTTAATGCATTTATTTTCCTTATATATTCCTGGCGTTTGTTATTTATTGATATCGGATTTCATCCCGGAATCCACAACAATTAGCATAGAGCTTATTGTTACATGTAGCCCTTTGAACTGTAGAATGACGACACCTTTCGCAATGTGTATGCCTTTGTGCATGATTATCTGTTTTTTATAGGTGTATGCGTTTATTAAGTACCTATGTCTGTGTGTGTGCGTTTGTGCCCAGGCTTGTGTGAATGTTTCTGTGAATGTGTGTGTGTGAACATGACTGCATTTTTTAGAGTAACTGTCGAATGAATATATGTGATTATGTTCACATGGATGAGTGTATGTGTTTTTGTGTGTCTTTGCGTGTGTTTGTTTATGTTATTGTCTGCGTCTGTTTGTGTGTGTATGCGCGTGTGTATGTTTTTGTGTTTGTGTCAATTTTCGTGCGTATCTACCTGTATGAGTGTGTATTCATGCGTGTATATGAATGCGTGTGCCTAAAGCTATATGTGAGCAAACATGGGTTGTATGACTATGAATGCATGTATATGCTTATTCATGGGTGTGCGGGTGCATGTACGACATTTTGTGTGTGTATACCTGCATATGTGTGTGACTGTATTTATGCGTTTATGTTTGTGTGTACGTATTTATATCTATTAGAAAAACAGAGCGGATGGTCGTCAGCAAAAGAGACAGCACAAAATGTAATACCATACTGGGGACCTCAAGATAAAGCAGCTGCAGCAATTTAGCCAACTGGCTGGGTTTTAACA
Source organism: Acanthosepion esculentum (assembly GCA_964036315.1). Taxonomy (NCBI): domain Eukaryota; kingdom Metazoa; phylum Mollusca; class Cephalopoda; order Sepiida; family Sepiidae; genus Acanthosepion; species Acanthosepion esculentum. The sequence goes on from OZ038481.1 coordinate 126,529,134, forward strand.
AACGACGGAAAGTTCACGCATAAACGCACAGGAATAACGAAAGATGCCCTGTGGAAACGATGCAAAGTATTAAGAGATCGGAAAATTTCCTTCGGAACAAGAAATAGAATATTGAACTTCTATGAATCTAATTTCCTAAATGTCTGTGAATGATGGAACGATTCCCTTCCAGACAAAGGAGCGAATTAAATCATCACCGATGAGGTTCTACCTACCATTGCTAAGAATACAAAACAACAAATCTATGTGAGCATCGATGAAATTTAAGGGAAATATGAACATGATACCATTGTTCACCAATAAAAACCGCCCAAAAGTCACTCAAGGGTGATTGTTGTATGGCCGTAAAGGTAGCGAGCAGTGCATATTATGAGAGAGGGAGGGAGGGAGAGAGAGAGAGAGGGGCTGATTTTAGTTAAATTTTCTCTGTAATGACTATTAAAGTTTGTTTTGACTTTGTAAGTCACTCTTCAAAATTTGACATTGCTAAATTCGCTTCAGGGAAGAAAGCTTTCAGATTGTGTTTTCTGGGATTTCAGAAATCGTTGTAAATATAAAGATTTATACATGCAAATTAAATTAAATTTGAAGGAAACCTATTCATGTTAATATGGTGAAGGAGAAATATCATCACAATATAAATTAAATTATTTACATTATTCCGACTATTGTCCTCATCTTTGTCGCCATATTTATTACAACGTTTCGGCCTTTGTACGCTCCGGTCTTCTTCAGATGGTTGGAATGTCGAACTGAACTCTTTATTTCGCTCACTGGGTTATACTGTTCTAGTTTCACGTGCCATGTTTTTAATGGGTGTCAGTTATCTCCTGTTAATTCCCCTCTCCAAGTTCTCCACTGCCTTAACCGGGTATTGAACTCCAGTCACTGGATCTAACCAACGCGTTTATCCACTGTGCTATGTGTCTTTGAGGACATCTGTGTATGAATTTCTGGGTATTATAAACCTAATGTCTTCAGCAACAATTTTTTTACCAGACCTCATATTGCAATTTTTGTTGTTATTATCGCTTTTCTCTGGCACTCCTTATTACTGGTTCCCATATTGTACTCATTTCTATGCTTGGTCGGCTCAGTAGATTTTTGTGGCCTAGCATATGTGCTGATTCCTTAAGTTTACGAATTTTCTAATGATATTCTTTGTCTATGATCTCAGCCTGATCCCACAAAGTGAGGTGATCTCCCTTTTCTTCTTCATATGTGGTCAGCCACGCCTGATTTTTCCACTTCCCCCAGTGTTATAGCTTTCTGGTGTTCTTGAAGCCTTACCTTAACCCTGACTGTCTCTCCTTTATATTTCTTTCTGCAGCTGCACGGGATAGCGTACACACTATCTTTAGTAATGTTCTCCTCTATGGGGGGTCTTACTCGGGAGAGATATTCTTGAAGTGTCGTCCAACTTTTGAAATATAGACAGATAAATTAAATTGTCTTATTGCGTTTGAAATTTCTCTCTAGCATTAATGTACTTCCCTTTGCGTTTAATTACGATGGGTTGACTTTTATTCTTTGTTCAAAGAGGCCAAATAAAATGTCAAATAGAAACATGCTTTCTTTATCTCTTTACATACAATGTTTTCCAATGTTTTATACAAGGCACATCTTTCAATATCGTTCTATAGCCTGCACGTATATCGACTTAATTCATGCAATGGGATGTTAGCACAATCAGTGTTTTTTAAAACAATAAACAATTGATCCATTTTAATGACGATACCTCATTGCTACCGTTTCTATTCTTAAGTAACCTGGGCTACAAAGATAGCAAAATGTAATTTTAAAAAAAATGCTTACTAAATTTGTGTAAATTCTACCACAAAGAAATTTGTATAAGTTCTTCATAACTTGGCTGCATAGACACTACGGTCTGACAAAGGGTAGATACGTAAATTTACGTGATAAAAATTGAAGCTGGCTAACGGAGGAAGCTATCCCTGCCTGATTAAAGCATCGTCAAGGATTGAAGAATTTGGGACGGGAATCTTTTGTTATAAATTTGTAAGCAATTGGAAGGTGGAAGATGACGTCAAAATGGCCTGTTCTTTTTACAGCAGATTCTTAAAGGTCAGTTTTCAAAACATCGCTTACGAAGAAGATAATTAAGTTCAAATAAACGATCATTTCCATACATTACATCGCTTCAATTCAAGGTAGAAATGGAACGTAGATACTGTAGATTTTTAAACTGATAAGCTTTCAATTAAGCCGTATGATTTCCAAATCAAAACCAGAAACATCATTTGATTGAGTTATGGGTCCTTACCTATAACTACAGAATGAACTCTTCCTAACACTATGTATACTACGCCTCTCAAGAGAGAGAGAGAGAGAGAGAGACGAGTCGATCCGATAATAGTTCACTCCAAACCAGACTGACACATCTTGTATTATTATTCCGTGTAATATATCTTCGTTATTTCTACTCTTGTGTTCGTGTTGTTCTTCCTTGGTCCTAACCTAGACCATAACAGATTGTCAACATGCAGTTTTCTGAGAGCAGTAAATAATAAATAACCAAGCATTAAATTTTATAAACAATATTAATACTTTGTTTAGCCAGCACACTTGAAGAAATTCTGAAATTATTTTTTGAGAGATTCAAGCCAGGAGAAAAAATGAGAATTATATCAATAAATATTTTTCTACTTTTGCAGTTGAACTTCGCTTTCTCTGCGAAAGATGTATGCTATTTCTTTTAATTAATTATTGGTGGGTTATTCATGTGATGCTTGCAGGAAAGATTAAAGCAGTTTAAACAAGTCAAGCCTAAACTGAAATTTTGTTTCATTTTGCGTCTTAAGACCTAGCAATATTTCACATATTCAGTGAATGAGATTTCACCAAAACTTCTTGATTTTCCAGTTCTATGTTTTACCATTATATTCATTTTTTTTCTTTTTTAAATAATGGGGCGGCGGGTATATAGTTAGCTAACTAGATAGATAGATAGATAGATAGATAGATAGATAGATAGATAGATAGATAGATAGATAGATACTGAGAAAGAACAAAACAAATATAGATAGGTAGATAGATAGATAGATAGATACTGAGAAAGAACGAAACAAAGATAGATAGATAGATATATAGATAGATACTGAGAAAGAACGAAACAAATATAGATAGATAGATAGATAGATAGATAGATAGATAGATAGATCTATATTGAGAAAAAAACGAAACGAATATAGATAGACAGAAAGAAAGAAAGTACGAAACATAGATAGATAGATACTGAGAAAGAACGAAACAAATATAGATAGATAGATAGATAGATAGATAGATAGATAGATAGATAGATAGATAGATAGACAGACTGTGAAACCTGCGATCAAATCTATAACAAGCGTCAATGAGATTTTCAGACCAGGTCAGTAAAGACCGTAGTAAAACATGAAAAGAAATCATTATGCGGCCGTTCAAGCCAACATCCACACAGTTGATAACGTTAAATAATAGTTTCAGACTATTAATTATTAGTGACATTGTATTTGGCTCTGACATTCTGAGGCTGATCTTGGGGTCAGCTGGTAGACAAAATACGGATATCGATTTTGATTGGCTTAGCCGAACGTGTGAATGTTAAATTCAGAAAGTGTTTTCGAGGCGTAAATTTTACACGTTGAAGAAATCAGATGTGATTATTTCGTGTCCCGGGGAACTTGCTCCCCAGTGGGGGTGACCGAGCGACCCCACTGGCTAGTTACAAATGTACACATAGACGTGTTTAATAAAGTAGTAAGTCAAAATTTATTTTGTTGATGTTCTCATTTCAACTCGGCTCAAACCAACTAACTATCATCCGGCCGAGAGAGAAGAATGATGCAACTAGGATGATGCAACTCTTGTAATGTTTACTTAACTGTTCTTTCACCCTCTTTCGTTCATTAAAACATAATTAAATAAAGAAAACACTAACATTTCTACAACAGAATAAGTCTGTAAGATGGAAAAATAGTTTTAATATTTTCAGGATATTATTTTTTTTTAGTGGCAGTGTATTTTAGCTCAGACCATCTGAAGCTGACTTTTAAGGTCAGATGGTAGACAAAATAGGAATGTCGATTTAGATTGGCTGAGCCGAACGTGGGAATATTACAGTTAGAAAGTGTTTCCGATGAGTTCTCATACACATTAGAATTGGTTATTTTGTGCCTCAGGGAACTTGCTCCTCAGTGGGAGTGACACAGCGACCCAACTAGCTACTTAAAATTCTAAACGTTGATGTGTTTAATAAAGTAGAAAGACAAAATCCCTTTTGTTGAAATTCTCATTTTATCTCCGAATAAAAATAACAATTAGCGATCACCCGGCCGGAAGATGACCAAAAGAAGTAAGCAACATATGAAGGAATCGAGACCGTCGCCACAAGAATACCCCCAGGGCGAAGGGGATAGATAACAATATCTATCAGTAGGCAAATTGTTTGAATTTTTTGTTTATTGTTTAACAGTGTGAATTACATTCTGCGCGTTTGAGAGACTTAATAAAAAAGTGCACTTCTGCATTTGCACCCTTGTATGTGACAACGCCTTTTAATTCAGCATGGCGTAAGTCTGAGTGACTTACTAATTGTTAAAATATACGATTTTAGGCCTGGAGTGAACGTTAGTCCCAATACGGCTCCCAGATAAGGATCTTCATTGAGACTACAACTGTTCCTCGATACGACAACTAATTTTGGGTTTGCTATTTAGGGAAGTAATATTATCACAAATCAAGTTATCCGGTGGTGTTTATAATTTCCCTGTAAACTGAGAGATTTTTGACAATTCTAACGGAGATTTAATGTTTAATTAAGAAGAGTTGCTTCTTAGTATTTGCTACAAATTAAACAAATGAAAACAAACTCTATATCTTTACTTACAATGCGTTCCATTGTTTTATGCAAGCGACATTTTGAAATATCTTCAACCTTAATGAAAAAGACAATATGCGTGTGTCAATTACCGCGATAACTCACTCGTTCTGAAGCCATGCGAAAACGGCTGAATTTGACAAGAAGGTCTAAATGAGGATAGTTGATGTGTACAAACAAAGTGATGGATACACAACACATTCCAAGAATTTAAATGTTCCTTAATCACCAATCCGTAGCATTATCAAGAATACAATGGAATTCATTTTTATTGAGAATGAATCAAGGTCTGGCAGAAAACGGTGAATTTCTGAAAGCATTGAAAGGGAAATTGTTAGAGATGTCTGGAATAATCCTTACTTAACGACAAAATGCATTGCCAGTGATGTGAAGCCATCAGTGCTAAATGTGTCGATGAAGACAGTCACTTGATACATTCATTGAGCATAACGTTGACCTTGTCGTCCAAGGAAAAAATCCCTTAAGACTAAACTCCTAAAAAGCAGATTAGCTTAAGCTAGAACCATCTAGAACATGGTAGTAAACATTGGAACTTTGTTTTATGGTCAGGTGAAACAAAACTAGAGTTATGTTTAGAGGAACCAAACATTATCCTCTCTACAATTAAGCATTGGTGGTGGGAGCATTCGGATCTGGGGATGTTTTGTTGCTTCTGGACGAAGGGCACTCGTGAGAGCATAGTGTATCATGGATAAAGAGTAATAGTTGGCTATCAGTGAAAAATAATATAAAACAAAGTCCTCGAAAGTTGTCTTTGGGACGTCATTCGACATTTCAACAGCAACAATGATCCGAAACACACGGCACGAATTATAAAATTACGATTCAAGGCAATAATTAAGAATAAAGGTTGCACAATTGATTATTGAGGCAAGAGAGCCAATAATTTTGTCCTATGATAAATGCATTTATGGTGTTTTTTTTGTATTATTGTTTGACATTTAAATACAACTTTTGTTGTGCACATTCATTCAAATCCACTGTTTCATCATTTTTAAAAAGGTGAAGATGAAGTTTCCATGAAAAATCTGGCGTGTTACAGCTTTATTTGTAATTATGGGAGCG
>OZ038481.1:126540098-126547598 GCA_964036315.1 Acanthosepion esculentum
ACTCCGGCTTATTGCAACGGCTTTTAATCACTATCTAAAATTTCAATCTGGGCATTAATCAATAACGCATTTTAGACACGCAGATACATTTCGAAAGTGTTTAAGGAGATAGAAAGAAAGACGGAACATTGTTAAAAGTCATTAAGATTACATTTATCCTTTTGAAGATTTAGCCCATGTAAAAAGAATTAAATTCAAATGAAATGCGTTTGTTCTAACAAATCAAATTTTATAATCTTCTACAGAAATTTTAAATTCCTCTGCCTATGTCAAATGGTAAAATCTTCGAATTCCTGATAAACAATCAAATTTTCGTCTATCACTGAGATAAATTAAATAACAAATGAAGTCATTTTTCCAGAATTCTAACAAGCACACGGCTTGATGAGTAAATTCTAACTACACGATTTACGTAAGGAATCACCTCTTATACTTTTAAATATCTGGAATAAAACAAATTGATTCAAAATCTTCATTGCCTTTTGTAAATCATATACTAAAATTCCTCTTTACAGACATATGTAAGCAAATACGCTAAGACATGTAAAAATAAATCTTTCAAATGAACGCGATACCAAACGTGATTTCAATGAGAATGACATCGCGCTTTTTAAAGATTAGGCGGACATTTTTCATCTATTCATGAGCCAGTTCTCATTTTAGTTTAATGATTAACGCTTATGACGGAATTGCGTTTAATAATAAATGAAAAAAATGTTAGTTAATTCAAATACATTCAGCCGTTTCGATAGGATGTTCTTATTTTGAAATGCCTTTTCTATCCATATTGATTTTATTCCAAGATCCGAAAGAAGAGCAAATATTAAATTTAGACTTTTTCCATATTAGTAAACATCAATAATATGACAGTTTTCGATATTCGGTTTACAATCTGGGATTCAATGATCATACTTCATTTATATATGATTAAGCTAAATATCGAACTTGGGTTTAGGATACGACTTGGTCTTAATAAGTTACTTATTTATCATTATCATGATGATTATTATTAGTAGTATTATTATTTCCTTTGATTTCTGTTATATACACATTAATTCCTGGTCCCAAGCAGAGACCTAAGTTCAGAAATGGCTTCATAGTATTTTGCACTGGTAATTTTGTCTTTGTGGAAAAAAAACAACAAACAAACAAACAAAACAAACTAGGATCATACACATTATACATAGCTAAAGTTCTTCGTAATGTGTGAGCTCTACCTGTGAGTAGAATTTTTTCATTTCTCTATAGCATGGCTACTAAGGATCCCTTAAAACAGTGCATCGGGACCTTTTCCAAGAAATCCGAGTGCTCCATCTACAACTGAAAATACTGAAGTCCCCATGTACAATACTTTTGAGATTTCCTCTTCAAGATCATTGCATTTTAATAATTTTTTGAATGTCTTCAAAGATGCTTTATAAACTTACATTGGCATGGTAAAATCAGCAGATAACAAAGAAAAAATATTCATAGGAAAAATGAATCATCCAGGAAACAAAGGAACTACGCCCACAAAACATCTTTTATAAATTAATAGCAAATAGGTGAAGAGCACAATACTTTCTAAACATACCACACTAAAGATATCATGGAAACTAAAGAAAAGAATTATAGCCTACAACAATCAATTCAAAAACTGTAAAAACTGTCTGGAGAAAAATAGCTATAATTACCTTACCAGACGAAAACAAACTACGAAATAAACAATCAGAACTCATCTAAAATGTGGACGAGAAAACAAATTTTTACTATGTTACTTAAAAATCGAAAACCTTAAACGAACAGAAATAAACGAATATAAATATATAAATCTTAGTAAAAAAGTAAAATAAATTAATCCAAACAAATAAATCAGTAAATAATAAACAGATTAATGAACCACCTACGCACAGATAAACACAAGAAAAACATAGTAATAAGCAACAATCAATTAATCAATACTGAATAAATAAAAAAAACTAACAACATTACAAATAATAATAAAAAAACTCCATTCGGATCCATAATTATTCCCTCTCCATAGCCCCTAGAAATCGTTACCGCCCAACAAAATAACAGTTAGAATAATACAATAGATTACACACAATGCATCACTGACCTGTGTATATAAATAGTCGAGCAAAAGCACAACGCCTGGGGACTGCGCGTAGCCTGAAACTGACTGTCGCATCTGGGTTTGGACATCAATGTCCACGTTTATATTTATATTTATATACGCTCGATCTCTGATATTGAGCACTTTAACTCATAAGTATAGCATACATTAAAAGTATATTTTACCACATACACACACACACACACACGCAATTACACAAAAACACACACACACACATATAAGTACAGCATATATATATATATATGTGTGTGTGTGTGTGTGTGTGTGTGTGTGCGTGCATATATATGTGTGTGTAAATATTCTCAGATGAAGTGTATCTGTAGAAGAGACTAAAGGAATAAAGAGAGCCAACAGGAAAAACTAAATTTAGACGCCGCGTTTCGTCCTCTGAGGGACATTATCAAGCCAAAGTAGCATTGATTCTGTTGCACCTGTTTATATACAACGCCGAGGATGTCATTGTTTTATCAAGGCTTATGAATTTATTAATGTTCATCAAGTCGTTAAATTGTCAGTCAAAAAATGTGGAGGACACTACGCGTCGTAATTCAAAGTCTGATAAAATGTAAATTGAGCAAGTAATATTCAATAATTTAACTTTTTTTATTATTTAAATGAATATTGTTTAGATCAAGATTTGATTGTTATCGTATGAGATGGTCGTTTTGGTTGTACGTCTTCAAAGGGGGAAATGATGGAGGCGACCGATTTCTTTAGTTTTTTTAACATATATGTTGCTGTGCATGTTGTATTGAGAATGTAATAATTCGTTCACGTATGTGTGTGCATATGGGTGTATGTACAAAAACACACACACACACACACGAACATATATATATATATATATATATATATATATATATATATATATATATATATATATATATATAAAGTGAAAATTGAAGTCAACACTAAGAGACGACAGTCTGTTTCATGCTAGACGCAATCGTCAGGCCACGATTGCGTCTAGTATGAAACAGACTGTCACTTTTAAATGTTGACTTCCATGTTCACTTTTATATTTACACACGCTCTATCTCTGATATTGAACACTTTATCCTATAAATATAGCAAACCGTAAGACTATATTTCTTCATATATATATATATATATATATATATATATATATATATATATATATATATATATATATATATACATATATATATATATATACACATATATATATACATATACATACATACATACATATATATATATATATATATATATATTATACAGAGAAACAAAGAGTAAGATACATAGAAAAACTTTAGTCATACTCTTTATATATACAAGCAATCTATCCCCGATAGTAAGCACACATCCGACATAAATATATGAAAAGTATCACTATACACGCGTAAATATACAGAGATAAGTAAACATAGGTATATATTTGTATGCATGTGCACACATATACATACACATATTCGCAGAGACCTACACACACATAAATATTTACACACACTGACACACACACACACATTATGTTTAAACATTTGTTTTTAGCCTGGGCCTGAAAAAATTTTTCATTCTATTTATTGTTGAAACCGTTTGGTCTGATGAGACGAAACCGTATTATCGGTTTCGCCAAATAAAATATTACCATGGATTTCTAAAGTCTCGCTCTGTCTCTCTCTCTCCCTCTCTCTCTCTCTCTCTCTCTCTCTCTCTCTCTCTCTCTCTCTCTCTCTATATATATATATATATATATATATATATATATATATATGTATATATAGATAGGTAGATAAAAAGACGGACATACATAGGTGTAAATGAATTAAAAAAACAAATGCCTAAAAGTTTTGGTGTTTTTTTCATTTTGTGTATACAAATATAGAGAGAAAGAGATGGGAGTAGAAGAAACGATATACATATATATATATATGTCTAATACACACACAAACACACACATATCTATATATATATGTCTAATATATATATGTCATATATACATATATATATATATATATATATATATATATATATATATATTTAGTATATATATATATTTATTGGGTCATTCCATAAGTTCTGTCCGAATTTTAACTTATTGTTAAAATGAATTAAATTTGAAGAGTATTTTATAATGTCTAATGGAGCTGAACATTCTTTTTATGTTTAGATGCATTTAAACTGATCAAATTTTATTTCAGAGAACAATAAAATTAAGTTTTGTTTGATTAAAACCCTGCTAACTTGGAAGTACCCAAGAATCACTTGAGGCACATAATGCTTTTTGAGTTCAAGAAAGGTAACTCAGCAGCCGAAGCGGCTAGAAACATTCACTCAGTTTATGAAATGTGTGAATGAAAGAACTTGCAGAAAATAGTTTGCAAAATTCAGAGGTGGAGAGATTTCACACTTGAAGATGAAGCTCGAACCGGACGTCCAGTTGAGTTTGATGAAAAGCTTCTTGAAGCAGCCCTTGAAGAAAATCCTGCTTTATCAGTTGAGGAATTGGCAGTGGTGCTCAGTTCAAACCATACACCTGTTCATCGTCATCTTCAACAACTTGGAAAAGTTACTAAACTTGGAAAATGGGTGCCTAATGAATTGTCTGAAAACAACCTCAAATCCCGAGTTGACATCTGCTCTTCTCTCCATTCTCGCCAACTTGTTTCACCTTTTTTGGATAGACTTGTGACTGGCGACGAAAAATGGATCTTTTATCGAAATGTTAAGCGTCGTAGACAGTGGCTTGGTAAAGGGGAAGAACCCAAGCCACAGCCGAGAAGGGAACTTCATGGGCAAAAGATTCTTCTTTCAATCTGGTGGGATTGTCAAGGAATAATCCACTTTGAATTCTTACCACCTAATACAACAATTAATGCTCAAATATACTGTCAGCAATTAGAGCATTTGAACCAAGTTTTGAGGAAAACAAGACCTGCTCTAGTGAATCGAAAACGGGTGATGTTTCATCAGGACAATGCGCGACCACACAGCAAGAATCACGTCACAAAAGATCGAAGAACTTCGTTTGGAGAAGATTCCTCATCCACCTTATTCTCCCGATCTTGCTCCTTTAGACTACCATTTGTTTCGTAGCTTACAGAATCATTTGGAAGAAACAGCTTTTGTAACACAGGAAGAGGTTTAAACTGACATTTGTGAGTTCTTCGAATCAAAGCCAAAATAATTTTACAGTAATGGAATTAGTAAGCTTGTTAATAGATGGAAGGAAGTCATAGATAATCAGGGAAAATACATTGTTGATTGGATCTATAATTAACTGTAACATTTGGTCACTTGTTTACTTTATTCAAAATTCGTACAAAACTTATGGGATGACCTTATATATATATATACATATACACACACACACACACACACACACACACACATATATATATATATATATATATATATATATATATATATATATGTGTGTGTGTGTGTGTGTGTGTGTATATGTATATATATATATATATATATATATATATATATATATGTATGTATATATATATATATATATACATATATATATATATATATATGTATGTATGTATGATGTAATGATAGATAATTTAAGCTTCTACATACATGGCACCTTCTCGAAAAAACAATCATATTTTAATTTTATTTACGTGATCTTGTGTCAATACGTTAATAGCTTTATATGTATTTATTGACTACTATTTGATCTGTAGCTTTCACTCTATAATAATGTAAATGGCTAAATTCGGAATATTGCGACGGAATATTATTCTGTAAAATAAATAATACTTTTCTTAATCAGACTCCGGATAGATTGATGTGCCGTTATCTATCTATCTATCTATCTATCTATCTATCTACATATATAAAATTAGCAGATATAAATTCGTAGAAGTTTGAACGCAAAAAATAGGAAATTTATTCGTTCCTTACATAGGTAATTGCTCTCTCTCTCCCTTTGTCTTATTTCCTTTCTGTCTGTCTGTCAGTCTTTCTGCCTGTCTCTCTCTCTCTCTACATCTCTACAGAATGCAGTAGAAATACTTACTGCATATCCCTCTCAGAAATAATTCACACGTAATGCTAAGACATTAGCTTGACGAAGACACCACTGCCTCCAATGCCTTACCATTACGTGCGAGGTGGTACGTCTGTGAAGTTTATGCGGTATTTTTGCCGCGCATACAAAACATAAGACAAATGTTAATACTTGATTAACAAAATATACATGGAAATCAAGAAAAGAATCACTAAACTGAGTAATGCTTCCGTGTTTTTAAGTCATTATTCTACTATATTCCAATCAATGAAACATCTTCCTTATTCTGATTATATATATCTACACAAACATTGTTGGAAATTATGCCTATTCTTTTTATATCTCCTTAAATAGGCAGATAATGTTAATGAAGAGAAAGAAATAGATCGTAACTATTTGAAATTATCATTGCACCCACATTAAGTGTTTTCCGATTAATATTTTCAAATATATTGATTTTTATGACTGCATTGCGACGGATGAGATCTTCGAGTCTTTCTCGTAACTGAATTTTCTAAGATTTCTCTCATTATATGAGTTATTTGAACTATGAAATATACTCAATGATATCTAACATGGGGGATTTTTATTTATCGGGAGAACTCATAGAAGGTTCAAGTTCATAAGAATTACCCGGTAATTTTCCTATTATCATTTAAAAAAAAAAAAAAAAAAACTAGATGCATCAGCAATACATTGGTCCTGATTTAGCGTGTCGGCTTCACTCACTTTGCTACAATCGTAAAATGTCCTCTCTCTGCCTTTTCTATAAACACTTTCATGGTATTTGTTCGGAAGTATTCTTCGTTATGCCATTTAAACTTTATGAATTGAAACGTATTATAGACTAACAACTAGGACTCTATTTGCAGTCGTGTCGGCTAGATGTAAGCGTAACATTGTCTCTGTCTATTTTTCTGAGACCAGGTATTATGTACATTATTTACATTATTCGGACTATTGTCCTCATCTTTGTCGCCATATTTATTACAACGTTTCGGTCGTTGTACGCTCCAGCCTTCTTCAGGTGGTTGGAATGTCGAACGGATCCCTTTATTTCGCTCACTGGGGTAGATTGTTCTGCTTCCACATGGCATGTATAATGGATGTCAGTTATCATTTACCTCCTGTTAATTTCCCTCTGAAAGTTCTCTACTGCGTAAGCCGGGTATTGAACTCACACTCTTTTGGGTCCTGTTACTGGATCTAACTAACGCCTTTATCCAATGTACCATGTGTCCTTCATAATAAAGGGTTAAGTTCGACATTCCAACCACCTAAAGAAGGCCGTAGCGTACAACGGCCGAAACGTTGTAATAAATGTGCAAACAGAGATGAGGACAATAGTCCGAATAATGTAAATAATGTAACATTGTCTTCTCGCATACTTCTTTTGTGA
>OZ038481.1:126552598-126567598 GCA_964036315.1 Acanthosepion esculentum
GGACGACGAATATTTTCTATGAAAATTTCTCGGACATTCAGGCCGGTAAATGTTGTTAATACTGTTTATTATAAAACAGTGCATTTACTTAAAATTTTTGTATCTATAGAAAGAATGTATAAACTTAAAAATGTCTTAAAATAATTGTCACACTTTGTCCATTTCATAATTTATTATTATCGCAAAAATTTTCTTATAATCTAAAAATATTTTCTGGCGTTCAATAACCTGCAAAGGGTTGATAAACAGTAAAATAATGAATTACTTCTTCGTTTAACTTTCAGTTGGTCTTCGTTTATAACGTTACACGATAAACTCTGAATTTTCTCATCTTTTGAACGAAACTTCTAAATCGCTGGCATAGTTTTCTGCACAGGTAATTCCAACTTTAAATGGCAAATAATTGTTTCTACGTAATTTAACTGTAGTTTGTCTAACTTAAGTTCTTAAAATAGTGTAATCGTAAAATAAATACCTATATCTCTGAACGGACATCTGAAAAGTGAGTAGAATATCCGGGTTTACCGTTACATATGAAACAATATACACACTTAAATCTATATTGATAGATTTAATTCACGTATCTTTTTGAATCTGATATATTATGAGTTTCCACCTAATGGCAGCACCTGCGCTAATATAACCAAATACCGCCAGGTGCATCATAAAAAAGGTAAACATTGGCAAATATACTGCAGATAGTTAAATATTTATCCAGGCTTATATATTCTGGCAATCTTTTTTTTTGCGATATTTATTAATCTTAAATTAATATAAACATGAGGTCAAATAGGACGAAATCTTAGGAAGAAGAGATTATTTTACCAGTCTGAAAAATATGGATTATGATCGATTAATTAGTTTCGCTAGTCAGACTGATATGTGATATTTTTATTTTATATACGTGAGTATATTTTCGATTTTGATCAATTATCATTTTACTGTTACTAAGATTATTTTATGGTTTATATATGATTGAAATTAACAGTCATCATGAAGTGTGTCTTTATGTCTCCATAGATAGATAGATAGGTAGGCATTCTGGTCGCATGATGATCCCGCTAGAGAGAAACTTGATTAGCAGTCCTAAATTTGTTTCTATTTGAGTAGTATCACAGGGTAATCTAATTGCTTTGTCTTTGTCATTTAAACATAGAATACTGTCTTTGATGGTTCAAATAGTTGTCTGTATTTTTTTCGGCTTAAGTTTACTTTCTCCCTTTGTTATAGGTTTTTCTTTTGGCTTTTGTTTTACCAATACTTTGGTTTGATATAGATAGATAGATAGATAGATAGATAGATAGATAGATAGATAGAATGCAGGTGTCCTGTTTTGGATGTAGAATGAAACCAATCTAGTTTACATAAATTACACACACATACACACACACGCACGCACGCACGCGCACTCATTCTGCTCACGCATACCCGCATACACACACACACACATATACATATATATACATATATATATATATATATATATATACATATATATATATATGTACATATATATATATATATATATACATATATATACATATATATACATATATATATATATATGTACATATATATATATACATATATATACATATATATATACATATATATACATATATATACATATATACATATATATACATATATATATATATACATATATATATATATATATATATATATATATATATATATATATATATATATGAACCAATGGTAGATAATTTAAGTTTGAGCATTTGTTCTACTTTTACTAAGCGTACTTACTCTTAATTTTATAGTTGATGTATAAATGAAGCAAACAGTCGTGATGCAGCGTTGCCTCCTTTGTCCACTCTTTTGCTATCTATCTATCTATCTATCTATCTATCTATCTATCTATCTATCTATCTATCTATCTATCTATCTATCTATTACAGCCAATCATCACTTCTTAACCTGGATAGTGTTCGGAACTTTTACGTAGTCTTGTGGGAGAAAACTTATTTTCTGCCAATAACCCAGTTCCCCAGAAATAAAACTTCAGAAGCCCATCGCTACTCCCATGGTAAATGTTCATACCAAGGCGCGGTTTGCCATTTCCACACTACAGACTTAGCATCATTCCCTTCATAATCCTTTGCTTTGGCGCGTGTTCCACTCAGAAGCCTCCTTCCTAATAACTGTTACTTTGTGAAACAATACCGCGTGGTTGTTTCCCTGAAAACCACAAACTTAACCCCTTCAATCTCAGATTAGCCGTTATCTATCCACCATATCTTATCTTCACTTTCAACTTCCTTCACGTACGTTGATATCACACACCTCATTCAAATGTCACCTTCTGTGACTGTTAGGACTTGTTTTGTGTGAATATTATTTTCAAAAAAGTTAATGTTTCATATTTATGTCTCATTAGAAAAATCATTCTGTTAGCGTATGACATATCTGACCTATGCGCAATTCAGAAGATGTTTATGTTAATGTAAGTATATGATTTTATGTCAGATCAGTCAGTTTGGTACCATTGCAACCCAGTACTACCTGTCATATGGTCGGGTGATCGGCGACTAAATTGGTCCCCCGTCCAGGATTCTTTTTGTAGGGAAGTTGGCTAGAACACAGCAGGATTGAAAGCAAGATCTGTGAAAGAGTTGTTGAACTTTCCTGTAGGTTCAAGCGAGATTGACTGGGATTCATATCTGTGTGTTCAAATTGATCCTCGGTCTTTTGGCTCGGGGTGGTTCAGATAATATTACTGTTTAGCGTTCGGGGAAGAGGTTTCGCCAGGTAGTACCTCTCCTTTAGAAGGGGACAAGATTTATTGCCTAGCGCCTTTGCCGTCACAAAAAGAGCGAAGTAATGAAGGGCTTGGGCAATTTTTCTCCGGTATTGCCGTTAAACCCACTTCAAACAGGCCTTGTGTCACATTCGATAATAACGCATTGAAAAATACCTTCGTGTGTGCATATGGTATAAATGGGCAGGGATATTCCTACATCAGTTTGGAGGGTTTCCCTTATGTAATCAACAGCCACGTCTAGATCTGATGCTGCTGCTGCTGATGATGATGATGGTGCAAATGATTTTTGACTGCACAAATGTGCACAAGATTTTCTCCTTACTTTCCTTTTTCTTTTCTTGACACGTCGAATTTATTCTTAATTTTTGATCCATTGATATCGAGAGGTATTTGCCCATGAAATATATTTTGCAGAAAACCGTCAAACTTGTCCTGAAGAGAAACGTTATAAAAGAGTCGTTAAAAATGATTTTTTAAAAAATCATCCTATTTTACAGATCTTCCAATGAGGGACGAACTTACGACAGTACTAGCGACTGTAGTTAAAAGTTCATTTTTCCTATTACTCTGTAGCATGTTTATTTCTTTCCACAAATAGCTACGCAAAGTGAATATGACGTGGGGATCGAGTGTACAACTTGTTTGTTCTATTTTCCGTGTCTTTTCAGGATGTAGGCGATCATGGATATTCACATGATTCTATCATATTTCTCTCCTATTAAGTTTTGTTCTTTCATTATCCGACCACTGTCTACTCTGACATCAATTTACATAATACGGTTACTAGTTGTTCCCCCTGTCCTATTTGCCTTTAATAAGTCTTGTCAGTGTCATAATTCCAAGCCCTCTTTCCACAATTGCCTCTTACTTAATCTAAGGTTAAACGTCCTAATATTGAACTACTACGGTAGTAACAGGCATCCTTTACGGTATTGTTATCCAAACGTATTGAGCTATATTTAGCCCCCTCGCATATATAGTACAGTTTTTTCCGCCTACTAAATTCTTCTTGAAACTAAGATCTAAAGAGATGACTAAATTTGTCCTCTTTACCTCAATCTTTTTTTAAAAAATCTTTTCGCCCCAAGCAAGACGAGAGTGCCACTAGCATGCGAGGGGTTACAGTAAATGAGATCTAACGCAAAGAGGAGAGAGTGAGAAAAGCTTAAGAGAAGGACGGTCATCAGGCTCAAGGCATCAGAAGATGTCGATTGACATTACATTTAAATATTTAAAGATTATAGCTATCAGGAAAGCAAGTAAGAGGAAAGGAGTTCCACTGGCGGGAAGTGCGAGAGAAGAAGCTGTTGGAGTAGAAGACGCGGTTACATTTAACTGTTTCGACAGCGAAAGGTTGGGACCGAAATGCCAACCTACTAGCACGCTTAAATTCATGCAGTTGGGGTACAATGAAAGTAGCTTCTTCAGAGCAGTTGCCATAAAAAAATATTTGTAGAAAAGACAGAAAGAAGCCACAGCACGTCTGTGAGAAAATGACTGAAGACGAGATGCCAGATCAGGACCTATCACATTGCATATCCGTCTCTGGAGTTTATCTAGGACCTCGATATGAACAGCGGGGGCAACAGACCATATATGACAACAGTATTCGATGCAAGGATGATAATGTTATTGAGCTGAATTGAATTATTTAAAATATTTACTGTATTTAATTTTCAAAATAAATCAGAAAACGGAATTTTTCCTTTTATCCACCCTAAATAGCTTATAAACCGTTTTATATAAATATAATGGTCATACTCCAGATAATACATACAAGTATACCTCAGTTAGTGCCACAAATGTTTACATTAAATGAGACACCCTAATCCAAAACGCATTAATCGAATATAAACAAAATTACAAACATTGTCCGCTGACCTGAGATGGAACAAATACATTGAGTCAATAGCTTCGCCCACCGCTAAGAAAGTCGCCTCCCTGTGCCGCGCCAGGAAATTTTTCTCATTGGAGTCAATCCTTCAAATCTACAAATCAACCATTCGCCATTGCATGGAGTATTGCTGCCATATATGGCCTGGAGACCCTTCTGTTTGTGTCAAGGTCCTTGATAAAATCCAAAGAAGGATATGCAATGTAATTGACCCTGATCTGGCATCTCGTCTGCAGCCGCTCTCTCACAAACGTGTCGTTGCCTCACTCTGTCTTTTTTACAAATAGTTTCACGGTGACTGCTCCGATGAGCTGCTTTCGCTGGTTCCCAAACTTCATGAATTTAAGCGTTCAACTAGGCTGACATCTCGCTCTCACCCTTTCACTGTCGAAACTGTTAAATGTAGCTGTCTCTTATACGCCAATGGATTCAGGTCTCGCACTTCTCTCCTGTGGAACTCCCTCCCAATTTCTTGTTTTCCTGATAGCTATAATCTCCATCTATTCAAATGTAATGTCAATAGAGGCCTCCAGATTCCCTGATCTATCCCCTGACCTTCTCTTCATCATTTATAATCAAAACAAATATATTTTTGCAGTAGGTTAAGTAAATTTCATCAGATAAAACATAGCATATCTCATTCTCTTTCTGTGCCGAGTCCGCTCAGGATGTAGGCGAACAAGGCTCTCCACAACTTTCTGTCCCTTATAGCACCTAATAAACTTTGTTTTTCTAACTATCGCGTGAGTATCACATTTTCTAAGCCTCTATCCTTAATGTGCCCCTGAAACCTTAATTGTCTCTTCACCGATGTTAAGTTTTAGTTTACTTTCTGTTTCAATTTTCTCCAAATCTTCGTAGTTGCTCACATGTTCGGTCCATTTCATCCTCAGTATCCTTCTGTAGAACCACATTTCTATTCCTTCAAGTTTCTCTTCATTTTTGAGGAGATAGTCCAGCACTCACTGCCATACAGGAAGACATATATCACATAGTAGTTTAGTACGCTTTGATTGGTTTCTGGTGAAATATTTCTATGTCTTAGTACACTGATGAGAAGATTTTAAATGTTGATATATAAATTACCCTCCTCCATTTAATATTTGATTTAGCCAGTGAGATTTCGTTTCATATCTACCTCCTTGACTTGTCGATTTAAAATAAATTAGTGCTAAATTCTGTACGGCTGTTGACACATGAGACGAAGTCAGGAGGAAGTACGTCTTTCTTATATAAACCGTGTTTACTACAATCAAAGTCTTGTAAAATCCATGATTGTGAGTGTAATGATTTCTATCTGAGTAGGCGAACCAATATGGCAATCGGCAACATTGCAGTGCATCCTTTCTTGGTTGCTTGAACATAATTATTGCTAATTAACTGAGAATCTGATCTAATCGAAGAACAAAGGATCAGCTGACTTTACCGAAGAAAGATCGATGAGGAAATATTCAATCCGAATAATTACAGGCAGCTTATTTGCCTTAGAGCTCAGTAATAAACTTACACAGCTACACACACACACACACACACACACACACACACACACACACACACACACACACACACACACATCGACAAATGAATAAAAAAAAGATCCCTTTGAGAGGATCGGTGTGTATATTTACTGTTGCCAATGTCGATATGCTTTCGAATAAAAAGAGAGTTTAACGTCATCCCCCGGCGCCCAGGGGTCTGTTCCGTGAAAGTCCAATGCTCAGCAATAGCGTTGTTATTCGATTAGAATAATTATATAATCGAATAAGACAAGAATTCTGCTTGCACTGACATAACCGTGTCTATTTTTAAAGACTAATATAACAGATTGGGACGATTCTTCAGTCTAACAAGTTCTTTATTGTAAGCTACTCAATTATCAGATCAAATTGGCTCGTAGAGGTTTTTCTGCAATGTGCATGTTCCCACCTCCTTCTTATGCATTTTTCTGTGCATGAAAAATCTGATGCTTATTTGTAATATAGAGTAACAGACATCTTGTCAAGAGGTCGGGCGATGCATTTTTACAGATTTCTTTGTAAAAAAAATAACACTTCATATTTGCTATCAATAAAGCTGGTGTTACAATTCCAGACACCTACGATCACTCTGAAATTTTCTTATACATATAAATATGATTACTCTAGCACAAGCCTGAACGAGAAGATAACATTCTGAGAATAATCTATGCGTCAAGAGCTTGTTCGATTTGTTATCAGCGTTCGAAATCGTAACTTTTAATTAGATTCGACCACTGCCAAATATGAAACAACATTTGCTATGCAACACGTTATTGGGTATCAATGGCTACAAATATTTCTCATGAAGTACCGGGTCGTCACTGTGTTATCAGGCTAGGGAATCTAATTACAATGAATAGGTCATGTAGCGGAATCGATGCCACCGTAGGCATTTGATAGCGGAGTTTTTATTTTCGGCATTTATTGAGATGTCTTGATGCTAAATTAGCTTAGTATGACGTAAGAACAAATGAATGAAAATATGTAAAAAATATTCCGCTTAATTCAATTCATGGCGTTATGAAAAGGCTAACCTAAAATTTGTCCTATGGTGGATACAACATTTCTGCTTCAGTTAAGCAGTATCTTAACATTGAGAATTGTACTTTGATGTTATAATGTCAGACACAAAGTGTAACTTTTCCCCTTATATACACAATATAAATCGGACCCACAACTTCCAGCAACTTCGTAAACGTTTACATTTACAGATTGCTTTTCGATTCTCAAAGAAAATGATGTCAATTTCCAGAAAAGAACGTCAATCTAAATGGATTAAAAAAATCGTTGAAAAATGTCAACTTAGCATAATTAAATGTCAACCCTTCTAAAAGAAATTAAAAAAAAAACAAGTTGTAAACTGATGACTTCTAGGAATCTAAGTTAAAACTTTTACAATTATCGTAAAATGTTAGGCAAAAGCATTTTTCGTTTACTTAAATATCTGTTTTTATCTCTGATATGAGGTATTATAATTACTTGCATTATTTACATTATTCGGATGTTATCCTTATTTTCACTGCCATATTCACAATGTGTCGGCTCTTATACGCTCAAGCCTTCTTCAGGTGATTGGAATTTCAAACCGAACCCTTTTATTTCGTTCACCGGGGTAGATTGTTCTAGTTCCACGTTCCAAGCCTCTTCTGGATGTCTCAGTTATTTCCCTTTAACTTAACACTCCAAGTTTGGTTCACCACTGCTGTGACCTGGCATTGAATCACAAATCTTTGGATCAAGTCACTGGATCTAACCAACGTCTTTATCCACTTGCCAATGTTTTCCTGAGGATAAAAACGTTGGTTAGATCCACAGAGAGAGGCATGGCACGTTAAACTAGAATAATTTACCCCGGTGGACGAAATAGAGGGTTAGGTTCGAAATTCCAATCACCTGAAGAAAGCCGGAGATTACAACGGCCGAAGCGCTGTGAATATAGCAATGAAGAGGGGGGTAACAGTTCGTTTACTTAAGGGCGAATTGTCATTCAAAGTAGAAGTTAACTGAATGACGCATGTGAAATAAAAGGGCGAATTGTCATTCAAAGTAGAAGGTAACTGAATGACGCGTGGGAAATAAAATGGGCAAATTGTCATTCAAAGTGGAAGTTAACTGAATGACGCATGCGAATTGACCGGAAGGGGAGGAGGACGTGTAAAACAAAGATTAAGAGGATAACCAGGATGGATAATGATTAACTCTAGGCCTGAATAGGATAAGATTGTTGTGTTCAGGAAAGTATCCACAGAGGAGTCTGATCCGCAAACTAACAGTTATTGGGAAGAGGCTTTCCGATTGGACTGTGATTATTACTGAAAGAATACAGAGGGAATGTTGGTAATTCAGTCCTATGGACGCTGGAAATCGTTATATCCTTAAAGGTTTGGCTGCTGGCACTAAAGAATAGAGCACGTCTGGACATTTACCATGGCAATAGCTATAGATTAGTGATAGGCTTTCGACACTGCGCCTACGGGGAATGACCTGAATGATGGGAAATAACCCTTATCCCTCAAGGCCGGCTAAGCTATCTGTCAAGTCTGAGAAGAGATAATTCGACAGCCTCAGACGAAATATGTCAGCAATACTCTACTTTTTGGTTTTGGTTTATTTTGTTTTACAGCATATCAACATCTCAATGGGATATCGGCAAGGTTTTTAGGATAGCTTCGTATGAATAGAATAAGTATTCTTTGTAAGAAATCTGTAGATCAGATTTCATTGACGTATTTTTGTAAAGAGGGTTTTGTCGTGAGTTAAATGCATTACTGCTAATATTTTTTTTTAAATGTACTGCTGCTATTATTACTATAAAATCTATTTTTTATACATTCATAGTGTTTTGACCCCATGTTGGGTGGTAACTATTTGCCCATAGCTGGGACCCTAACAGGTGCTACCACCGATGGTCAGGGTGGACCTGTGAACAACAGCAATTAAGAGTTGGTTCCACGCTCCTCAAATCCTTCCGGTCAAAGAGAGACCTTTCTTTCGGATGTAGTTTATCATTATTCCCAGGACTGTCTATTTTTGGTCTGATCTGGCCCTTGGAAATATAAGCCATGAGAGAAGAAGCCAGGTTCCTTCTGGAGCGGTCTCTTTAGAGAGATCTCTTTAGATTCCTGTCTTTAATAGCTAAATGAATTAATATTTCATTAGACGTTTAATTTCTCAGTTGTTGAGTCACTTAACCTAGTTGAAAACCTGCTCTATGTAAATGATTTCAAAATAAAGCCTTAAATAATAATTCAAAATAAGGCCTTTGCAATGAATACCGGATCATAGATTTGATCTCTGTATTTATTGAATCATACGTTATTTGAAAACCATCATGTTCATGCAATCTTAGATCACAATGAATTTAAATATGAGACAGAATTTTTAAAAAAGGCAAGATAAAATTTTATCCCATATTTAAATTTAATGGGATCTAAGATTTCATAAACAATTTTCATTAATAATTAAATATTGCAGTTATATTGTTGATGATCAAAGTTGACAGGGAAGCAAGAAGACGAAAGATAGATCCACAAGGGAGAAGTGCGATAGAAGAAACAGTTACATCTAGCCATTTCCACTGTAAAATGATGAAACCTTGCCGCCAATATAGTACTGCCCTTAAACTCATAAATCATAGGTACCATAGACGAAAGTTCACCAGAACAATTACTATGCAAATATTTATATTAAAGACACGGGGAAGCTACCTTACGGTACTGGAAAATGGACTGAAGCCGAGATGCCAGTTCAGGACCAATAATCTTGTAGATTCTTCTTTATTTTATCAAGAATCTCTAGTTATATAGCAGAAGAACCAGACAAGATGAGGCAGCGCTTCTCAAAGGAAGGTCGACTAATGTTCTGGTTTCTTGCTTACAAGTCAATTTTGATGATCAAATATTAAAATTCATTGTCAATAGTTATCTTCTGTCTTCTTAGTTCTTTTTTTTTCTTCTCGCCTTGATAATAGTTTTTGTCACATTGTCTATCACTCAGTAACCGTTTGCGTCCAAGTGGCTTTATTGCCTTGTTTGAATGTTAAAAAATATAGAAAACTAAATTGATATTTGATATAATTCAGAATATAATTGTGTTTTAATTTAATTCCTATTGCTATTAGCATTAACGAGTTAATGTGTGCGTTAAAGAGACTGTATACTCCTTTGTGTGCGTGTGCACGCGCGTTTTAATCAAAGAGAAAGGGAAGGGCTTACCGTCTAAGCACGCGCACATATTGCAATCAAAGCCAAAAAACTGCGCCTACGTACACAAACATTAAAACGTACATATATGGAAATATAAACAAAAGCGTACAATTACATAGACATTAATGTAAGCAATAGAAAGAAAAAGCCTCTAAACTGCACCCATCTGTTCAAACACCCGGTGAAAAAAAGCACCAACAAAACACGATCAATCGTTTATACGCAGGTATCCATTACTTCATAAAATATATGAAACATTAGGAGAATGTGGAGATTTTCCTATACAATATCGCACCCTCGTGTTTAGAATATACACGTTTGTATAGAAAGCGCTGTTCAAGAAGCTGTTAAAGAGAGAAAATGGCGGGAAAGTTGCAGCAGGAATGAATGATAATAAAATCTAGGAAATGAATTCTAAGTAAAAGGAATAACATACCCGAGTTCAGTACAAATATATGGAAGGTAAGAGAGTCAAAATAAATAACGTTTGCCACATTTCATGAAAGCAACTTTCATATATTGAAACCAACGCTTTTCAAAAACATGCAAAAAACGCATACAACTATAATAGAATATAGGCTTCGGTAAAATCGTTGCCTTGTCACAATTATAATATTTATCAAACCTAAACCACATGTTTAAATAAGAAAAAAAAACGCTTATGTTGTAACCATCTTCTAAGCTTAAGGGCCTTTGGAATCAGCATCTGAATTATATATTTTGCCGAAACTCGAACACAGACCGCTGGCTCCGGTAGAAATTACAAAAATTGTCAATCCCCATAACCCACAGCATACATTTCTAATTATTTTAGGAAATGCGTTGGTAGACTTGAAGTTACGCAGTAGAGATCAAATCTTAACTGGATTTCTATTAAATGAATATCTTATTAATCGGCGTCGAGAAAAAAACAGTCTAAAAGGCTTAAATTATCATCATTATTTTTCATCCTTATTCTACCGTAGTCGGGATCATCGAGCCAATGCGAACGATCCTTTCCTCAGCTGTTACAGTATGTGCTACGCTAGGGCTACATACAGTTTTGAAATTCAGAGTTACTTTCTCCTAGACCGGCTGCCACCCAAGATTATAGAACCTAATCTGTCCTGCTATTTACCCATAGCGGGGGGAAAAGAAGAAGAAGATGATTCATACTTTCCCAATGGTATTATCACGTTATGAATATAAAGCATCCGACTGGAAATCCTCAAACTGAGCCTCTAGCCATTAATCAATAATGCTTCTTCCTTTAATTAAACTGATAAAAAAAAAACTTGTATTTTTCGTTGGTAAAATAATTTAATAAAAGGATTCTTTGGTCATCTATTGCCAGCAGTTAAAAGATTGATTGGTTCATGTGTTCTTAAAGCTTATTATGATTTGCAGGTTATTTAAAGCCAAAAAAATATTTTAGATTATAAATTATTTAGGAGATAATAATGATTAACAGATATATCCTACTCATTAAACAAAAGCTGGAAGGAGAAGAGTTGGGGTTATACAATTTCCTCAAAGTATTTGTGTGTAAGTGAATATAAAAAACCCGACTGGAATTGGAACATGGCTTCGCGGTTTCCAGTTCGAAGCATTTATCATTTACACCTGTCGCATATTCCAAGCGTACTGCACCTGGTATTTTGAAACAGTCAACTAGGTACTGACCAGGTTCAACGTTGCTTACCTTCAGTGATCGAACGAGGACCAGAGTTTCAACTTAACATCGCCTTAAGATAACAGTTACAATAAATCGTTAGTCCATCGCAAATGCATTTTAAAAATAAGTTTACTTAGTTATCACCAAAGTGTTTCAAAAGCTGATTAAGTATTTGTTTGCATCCTTTTCTATTTGCCGTTCGACTTCTAGACGTTGATGATCGTGGCTTTTCCTAATTTCATGCTCTTTTCTCTTAGTAAAGTTTTCTTTTTTGTTATCTTTCCCAATCCCAAATCTGCTACCCATGTCTACAAGCTCGTTAAGCAAGTTCTGCTCTGCTCTCCTCTACTTTCAATACGCCCAAATAATGCCAAGAGTTCCAAGTTCTCATTTATCAGTTGGCGCCATAGAAATTTCTACTGTTTCTTTTTGATGCAAAGTATAAATAACCTTCATGCTTCAATTTTCTCTAAAAAATTCATCTTTGCTTCGATATTCAGAATATCCTTTTGTAGAGCCACATTCATGAGCTTCAAGTTACTTCTTCATCCATGAGAAATTATCCGGCCTTCATTAACATGTAAGAAGATATGATATGACGTAACAGTTCAGTATTTTGTTTGTTTCTAACGAAATATTTATTTAATACATTGATTAGATTTTGGAAGGAATATTTGGCTATCCAAATGCCTCTACGAATTTCGGTTTTTCATTTGCCAACCTCTGTTAATACACTTCATACACTATATTTAATAGATTATATCTTAGCTAAAATAATTAAGGCAATAAATGTTACATCTATTAAAGGAAATTATATTTTCATAATTATTAAAATATGTCAGAAAATATCTTTCATCGCTAAACATTTTAGTCATCGCTGCCGTACTTCAAACGATATGTCATCGTTAAATTATTTAAGAAATAACTGCTTCACCATCCTTAAAACATTTAAGCAAATGACTATATGCCATCGCTAAGACATTGTTTACTCTTCAATAAATTATTTGAAATATATTTCAAAGCAAACATATTCAAAACGTGATTGTTTACTCAGCGCTGGAATATCTAAAGGAATTTCTCATGTATGCTAGAAATGGAGTAATTATTGAAGCAATTATTTAACGCATTCAAAAACTATATTTAATCGTCAAAATGCTCAAAATTTTGAATATTTACTCTTTGCAATAAACGATTATGAACGATTGTTAATTATCTTAATAATTAAGTATATGGATCTGTAAAGGGGTTTCGTATTCTCCAAATGATTCCAGGAAGCAGAAAACTATACCCATCTGTTCAAATATAAGGTGAAAACAAGCGTCAATAATTCATGATCAATCGTTCTTTCGCAAGTATTCCTTACTTCATAAAGAATACGAAACATTAACATAATAAGGATTATTTCTTATACAATACCGTACTCGCGTACTTAACGCGGTCGAATAGAGATCGTTGTCCAGTTGTTTTAAACAGATAAATTAGTGGAAAACTTTCCGTACTGATTCCCTTGTTAATCGAATACTTATTTAAGTTGAAAGATATTTTAGGCATCGCTGAATTATTTAATAAAAGGGTCTTGTTTTTTATCAAATTATTTGAAAAATAATTTTTTTAATGATTAGCAAAGAATTAAATAAGCTGATTTTAGCGATTGATTTGCAATTGTACACAGGATTCTAATGTATGTCTACAATAATTGGGCGTAGTGTATGGTCACCTTGCGATTTCAATTACGTTTTTAGGATTCACAGATATTCATTTGATAGCCAAAGAACTCTTCCCTCTGTAGATTAAGAACCAAATTGAAAGGGAAAGGCATTCCTGAAAGAAAACATGATGTGAAAAACATTTGGCTTACTTTGTAAGAGGTATGAAAATATGAAACATTATGACATTTAATATCGTTGTTTTTTAAATAAATATGTCTTGATGTGCATTTTAAATTTTATTCCATGAAATTCTTTTTAATATTTAGATATTTATAATTATTATTACTTGATGGTAAAGACTAACATTCGGTACAAGCAGGAGCAAAATTCATTCTGCCTTATATAAAATGTTAATACAATACAATCTTCCATTTGTCTTTGAACGTGTACGAATTTAGTAAGTATTAAAATTAACTGACTTCTTTGCTGAGATCACTACGTAATTCTATTTGTGCTAGATTCAAACATACATGTAACACTTCACAGAAGAACTTATACATTTCAACTATCACATAGACATTAAAAAAAGAAAATACTAAGAATAAAAGTGCTTATATGTTCAAAATTAGCTTGAATAAACACTACCGAACAACGAGTCGGGCATATATTAATTTAGTTTTAGACAAACTGATACAAACCACCTGAAGAAGGCCGGGCATAAAACTGCCGAAACGTTGTAATAAATATGGCGACAAAGATGAGGATAGTAGTTCGAATAATGTAAATATTAATAAAAAAAAACATACTTATATGGAATCCAGTAAGAATCGAACTCGCTACTCTGGTATTGATCTTCGAGATATAACTTGCTATCCAATATGACATAGCAAAGTGTATTTATATATTTGACTTAGCTTAATATGGTCACAAGTGTGTGGCACACAGTTAGGATCAAACTCACTTAGTAATAACTTATGTTAATCATACCCTGCTAATTACTATTATCAAGTGCAATGCATTAATAATGTCCTTATAAAATCATACTAATTTCCCTCGCATTTCCTTCGTAATAAGGACGTTCCAATAAGTTTCTTCTCGAATTGTAAAATAGGCTCCCGAGATGATACTTCCCCGATCGCTACGATCTTAACTTCATCGTGTCTAGGATCAACCCTTATCTACCCTACATATTCTCATAATTTGAATTTAATATCTATTCTTAGTTTTATAAAACTTCATTCCGTAACATTCTATGCTTCAGTCTTGTGTTGGGTGAACATTTACTAAAAAAATATT
>OZ038481.1:126570098-126590098 GCA_964036315.1 Acanthosepion esculentum
CACATTCACTTCTTAAATTATAAGTCAACAACTCTAAATATCGCTATTTCTTCCCGTGGCTGGGAATCTTCAGATATCGATTTTGTGATAATCCTTGCTATTTTTTAGACAATGCCATATAGGTGCATCGCCCCCCAACCAACAATGGTTAGAATTACTCAATCAATAAACAGGCAGTCTTTAACTAAAAAAAAAAATATTTGAGAAGAATTGTTTGATTAAATCTGGAAAACAGCGGTAAATGTGTAGTAGCGAAATATTTACAATATTAAGAATTTTAATGAATTTCCGAAGCTCCGGAATAATTGAATGGATATCAAGTTTTAAATACATTGATTACGCCGATGAAAAATACGTCCACTATATCAGAATGAGCGCGCTGGCATCACATGAATGACAATTTTTTTCGTTAAGATTTGCTTAGTTTGGTACAAGGCAATACATTTGGAGCATCTAATAAGAATCAAAATGATTTGTAATACTATTTGAGACTATTTAATATTATTTGCTCATCGATAAGATACTAAAGTTTTGGTTTGATTTGTTTTGTTTTACGGCATATCATCCTCAATAGATTATTTAATGACGACACGATTTTTATTGCTGGTAATATTTTTGTTCAAAAGTATATTGCTGGTAATATTTTTTCCAAATATGTATTGCAGTTAATAGTTATTTAATGCATTGCTGGTAATATTTTTTCCACGAAAAATACTTTTGTGGAAAAAATATTACCAGCAATTCTGGTATTAAAACCTATTTTTATACTTTCATACTTTTTTTATCTTCTTTTTATATGGGGGAGGGGGTTAATTATTTGCAAAATATATCTGGCACCCTGATACTACCACGGGGAACAACAGCAATTGAGAGGAAGTTCCATACTCTTCAGAACCTCCTGATCAAATCCCTTGCTGTCGGATGTAGGTTACGGTCTTGCTCAGGACGCGGATGTAGTTTATCGTCATACCCAGGACGGAGTTACGTAAGTTATTTTTATCTCTTAGTTTGGCATATTATCATAACTGACTATTCAATAGTTGAGTATTGGTAAGTGTTACAAAATGTAAGTATAGTTGAGGTCGTGGAGAATTATTCCAAAGAGAAATAGGTGTTATTATTAAAGGATTTACACCAGCTTTCTCTTCATACTAAGCTTAATAGTGCGTCACTAATGCCTTGTTTATTACTAATTAGATGATTTACAACACGTGTCTCTTTTCCGATAGTAATCTTTGTTGTGTCTCCCTTATTTCCCAAGCTTACGAAACATCGGTTCAGGTGCGATCAAAAAGTTAAGCAACATCGAGCCTGGTCAGTACATACATGGGTGACCGCTTGTAATACCAGGTGCTGTAAGCTTGTGTGTGCGGGTAGTGTCATGGATAATGTCTCATCATTGTTAATCGGAGAGCCGAGTTCCAATTTCAGTTAAGTTCGTTATATTCACTTACGCGTAAATACCCTTAGGATATCCTATTTTTATTCCCCCATCTAAGCGTTTATTAGTAAGATTTGTATCACTAAACCATTAGTATATATAAAAAGTTTTCTTACGATCTAAAAATATTTCCTGGCTTTAAATAACCTGCAAAGGGCTGATAAGCCGTAGAAAACTTATCAACCTTATTTTCCACAATACTCAATAGTAAATACCAACCCGAAAATCTCGCAAACGATTCCCCAATGACGACTCTTTCAATAGCTGTAATAATTGGCTCTTTTGGTTTTAATACCAGGCTCTTGCATACAAACCCTATTAAATGAAATGTTTATGAAGGCATATTTTTCAAGGCAGTGGCATTTGAGAGCGTTGCCTCTGTTCTTGAAAAGGACTTTCAATATGTGGTTAACTGTGTCAAGAAATTGATCGGAAATATGAATACCTCCAAAACGGAGCTGCTCTCATTCAAACACCATCGAGAATTATTTTGCCCGGCATCAGCTGATGCTAGACTCATGGAAAACAAAACACTGTGGCTTCTTGGCCATAAGTTCTCAACTGACTCGAAGTGGAATGACTACATCGAATCAATAACTGCATCTTCTGCATGGAAATTTGAGTCTCTGTGCCGTACCAGAAGCTTATTCTCGTCAGAATCCGTTTTGCACATTACAAATCTGCTATTCAGTTGGGCATTGAATACTGTTGACATACGTGATCTGATGCTCCTCCTACTCATCTCAAGGTTCTTGGCAAAATCCAAATAAGGATCTGCAGTGTAATCGATTCTGACGTGGCATCTCGACGTCAGTCTCTTTCTCAGCTTCGTGATGTGTCTTCCCTCTGTATTTGCTACAAATATTTTTATGGTTACTGCTCTGACGTGCTTTTTGCCCTGGTGCCTGTTCTACGTGTGTTGAAGTATGCTACATGACTGGCATCTAGGTCCCACCCTTTTAATGTCGAATTAGGTAAATCTAACTGACAATTCTACTCCAACATTTTCTTTTATCGCTCTTCCCGCCCGTGGAATTTTGTTCTGTTGGCTAGCTTTCCTGATAATGAAAATCTTCAAAAATTTAAATTCTACGACAATCGCCATCTTCTATCTTCTTGAACCCCGTTCAGCTTTTATCCTTTCCTCAGTTCCCCCTTAACCAGTCTATTCTACCACCTTCATTCTCTGTAACCCTTTGCGTACCAGAGACTTTTCTACCTTGCATAGGGTGTAATGATTAAAAATTATATATAACAAATGGAGCTACCTAGGTAGCTGGCTAGATACATAGATTGCATGACAATATTTCTCGAGCTCGTTGTCGGAAAATGGTAATAATTATATTGGATGATCTCTGGGAGGAGAAGCCGACAGCTTTCTATAGACTGCTCATTAAGCGGAATGCTGGAGACTGTCTGCTTGGAAGCCGACATTTATTTGATTGGCTTATTCTAAAACAAGGACTCAGGAATAAGGAAATCAATAAGAAATGAATTAATTGGCCTAACTAATTATTCGAGACAATGATTTTGCTAAGTCGGCGATAAATCATGTATCCGCTTTTAGTCTTTTTTTCTTTACTTTTCTCTACACACACACTCTCTCTTTCTCCCTCGCTCTCCCTGTGTATATATATATATATATATATATATATATATATATATATATATATATATGTGTGTGTGTGTGTGTGTGTGTGTGTGTGTGTGTGTGTGTGTGTGTGTGTGTGTGTGTGTGTGTATCGATATGAAATGATGTGGAAAATGTTCTACAACTGTTTAAGTCACGTTTATTTCCCATTTCTAAAGTAATTTCGACCTTCTTCCAAGATCATTTTAGTTCCTTCAATCTCCCCGTTCACAAGGCCACGTTTAAATTGCCAGGTGATGTTGTTCAGGTGGACTGCAGGATTATATTATTATGAAAAAGGAGATTTTAGTAACTAAGATGATCTTGGAAGAAGATCGAAATGACTTGGGAAGGGGAAATATACGTTATTTTCCCAGTTATAGCACTTTTCTCACATCATTTGATATCTATAGACAGAAGGTTATTTTTGAGTATGAACGGATTTTGTTAAAAATTAGCAGACATAATATCTGTAATTTATTTAATCAGACATGCCTAAA
This sequence comes from Acanthosepion esculentum, assembly GCA_964036315.1. Lineage (NCBI taxonomy): Eukaryota > Metazoa > Mollusca > Cephalopoda > Sepiida > Sepiidae > Acanthosepion > Acanthosepion esculentum. Next base: position 126,573,670 of record OZ038481.1, read on the forward strand.
AGAGAATTTGCTGCCTAAATGCACAAATATATCTATATCTATCTATCTATCTATCTATCTATCTATCTATATATATATATATATATATATATATATATATATATATATATATATTCTACATTTAACATCATCACTTGAAATGTTGAAACAAAATGGCTATTTTTGTAGTGATTTTTTAACATATTTATGTTATAATATTTAAATAAATAATTATATATATATATATATATATATATATATATATATAATTATATATATATATATATATATATATATATATGTGTGTGTGTGTGTGTGTGTGTATCTGGTTAGAAAAAACAGAGAGAGCGGCTGGGAAAAGCTGCTATATGACATAATTAGCGTAATAAAATAAATTATATGTGGGTTTAATATGCGTAAAATTACTATTATCAACATGAAACCGATCTCCTAAATGGGATTTGTCCAGTTTCGCTGCGATGTTATAATAATTTCTGTCCTTTATTTTCCTTCTCAGTTATTTTCTCTTTGCAAAACGTTTTGCAGCAAATCTATTGCGTTTGTTTTTACTTCTTTCTTTTGTAGACTTCTCAGGATTTATTTGATTAATTACCTTGTAATTGCACAAAAGATATCAGGTACATGTGAGCTGAATAAGTAAACAGTCTGTAGAATAAAGCAAATGAGAGGAGCTTTTAATTAGATAAAAAAAATCAATTACGATAACTGTACAACAAACTGCTCGTCAAATATGGAAATTATATGAACTTCCCAAAGATTATTTCACTTAGAAATTGTCCCCAGATCGGTCGTGTAGCTTAGCAACATTTTTAAGTGTTGCAATTTGACACTTTAAAAAGCAATGCATATTTCCCTTTAGACATAGGCGGAATCTGGAACAAAATAAGACCCGCGTGTCGCATTTTGCCCACGAGACTACACAGTGTGACTCGCGATGGGTTTTTGAAAATAGTAAATGTTTTGTGTTTGTCATAATTAATTCGGTGACAGAACGCGTGTGAAAATGACTTTGGAGGATGCATGACCCGACTAATATTTCAGTGTATTTGTATTTAATATATCCTCCCTAGAAAAAAAAACAAGAAAAAGACAATTTTCCCGCCAACCGCCACTGTATATGTCTGTTTCTATCTCACGCATGCTCAGTAATTTACTTTCAAAATATATTTATTGAAAAAAAAATTTCTGCAATGTGAAACGTCCTGTAAAAGGACTTCTTCGGACTAAAATAATGTTCTTGTTGATGGAATTAAATAATTATAATTAGGCAACAAAAGGAAATGCTGAAGTTTAATTTTTGGTTTGATTAATTTGTCCATCATTGTTCTGATTTATAGAAATTTGTAAATCATATTCACAACAGACACACACACATTTACACACACACATACAAGCACACCTACACGTGTGTGTGTGTGTGTGTGTGTGTGTGTGTGTGTGTGTGTGTGTGTGTGTGTGTGTGTGTGATAGCCCTATAGTAATTAAGTACAAGGCGACTGGGATTACAAGGAGACTGGTTGTATATGACGATCCCAAAATTTCAATTTTAAATGTAGGTTACGGGTTATATTGTTGTACAAGACGACCCCCAAATCTCATCTTATAATGTATTGTATTGAATTTACTAAATAAATTCAGTAAGGATATACATTCTTATCACCCAAATTCTAATGAAAAACAGTGCGGAGTTATTGGTATTTAGATACAACAAACTACAATACATCCTGAGTGGGTGCTGTGTTTTCGGTAGGTTATTATGATAGTCTGAATGATTTTCCCGCTAACCATCCACTTGCTCCACTGTTCTCAAATGCGATCTTTAAACGGCTTGTTGAGACACACATCCATTTGTTTTTTTGTTTTTTGTTGTTGAACATCATAGAAAAAAGGAAGCGATGAATTTTCAATTACTTAATACAGTCTACAGTGTGTGACAATGGTTCTGGATCTCTCTCTTGATGAATATGCGTTTTATTGTTGTCGTGTCATCATAGCACGTGCTATATAAGGTAAGTGTACTTTTATTATACTACACTTTTATTATTTTATTATAATAATGTGAACTAAGTTGTTTCAATAGAAAATATTTGTGCCGATCGTTAGCAAGGTAGGGGTTAGCCTACAGTCAAAAATTTCCCTTGCTAACAACTTACCATAAACCACAGGTTTTAAGATTACATTTTATACCTGGAGTATAAGACGCTCCGCTATTTTTGCGGGTATTTGTTAATGTGAAATATCTCCTTGTACGCCGAAACATAAGATGCCTTTTTCCTTATGAATTATCAGGCATGATTTAAGAGGGAATAGAAGGAATCTTAATCTAGCATTAGTTTAGTATCTTTTCATTTTGACAAGTGTGCCGTTTAGATTGTATTTAAGATTCTCATTTGGAAAACCTGCAAACAGGGAATTTGGGTCCCTCGTAAATTTTCGCTTGAACTAAACACAACATTCCATTACTTGCAATAGTTGTTTTTTTTCTGTAACATTTTTAACATTATTTTGTTACTGTTAATGAAAAACGGGTTTTAAATTTCAACAGAAAACAAAGGTTATAGTGGACTTCACGGAAACGAAAACCGCGAACTTTTCTCCAGAAATCATTGTTTTGCGTCTAGTTAAGTACAAAAAGTGCCGTCCATTACGAGCTGATAGGCCACGTGGAAACCATCCCGGGATACTTGTATTGCCATCAACAGGATCGACTAAACAAAGTATTACGTCAAAAGTGTCTTACGTTTGCAATAAGAAAAGATGTTTGTTGAATATAACATTCACAGAGCATATGTAAGCAATATCATATCTCTATATATATTACCTTTTAAACGTTTGAGGGCACCACTGGTAACTTTTAAAATTGACCGCCAAAATTGTTGTTTTGTACTTTAAATAGACAGTTATTATACATGATTTTAAAAAGTGACACATGATTTTGATTTTATTATGACAGAAAGAAAAAGAAGAATAAAACTTAGCAGAAGTAGATGTATCTGTTACTTATGATTAAAGTTTGACTTATATAAGTGTATATTATGAAAGATTATTTAAAAAATAATAACTGTGTATGATGATAATCTACATCCGCGTCCTGGGTAAGACGATAAACTGCATCCGCGTCCTGGGTATGACGATAAACTGCATCCGCGTCTGGATAAGACGATAAACTACATCCGCCTCCTGGGTATGACAATAAACTGAATCCTCGTCCTGGGTAAGACGATAAACTACATCCGCATTATTCGGACTATTATCCTCATCTTTTTGCTATATTTATCAAAATGTTTCGATCGTTCTATGCTCCGATCTTCTGCAGTCGGTTGGAATGTTGAACTGAACACTTTATTTCGCTCGATGGGGTAGACTGTTCTAGTTCCACGTGCCATGTCTAATGGATGTCAGTTATCAGTTACCTACTGTTAATTCCCCTCTCCAAATTCTCCACTGCGCCAACCATGTATTGAACTCACATCTCTTGATCTAGCCAACGCCTTTATCCACTGTTCCATGTGTCCTTTTCACTAATATATATATAATAAAACATATTTCATAGAATAATATAGACCTATTACGTCTATTTTTATAATAATCCTTTTTAGTTCTCTAATCGATTTATTGATGTTAAGATGAAAATCATCAAGGAAAGCGCCGTAGTCTTTTCCTACCGAAGAAAAACCTTAAAAAAACAATTCGGTTATATTTTATTTCATGAATATTTTAGGTTCATGTCTTTCGATCTGAAGAGATGAATATCAAAAATATTCACGAAATAAATTATAACCGAAAGTGATCTTTAAGTTTTTTCTTGATTTTTATATATATATATATATATATATATATATATATATATGTGTGTGTGTGTGTGTGTGTGTGTGTGTGTGTGTGTGTGTGCGCGCGCGCGCGATTTGGTATTATTCCCGCACCTAAAACAGAAGTACATAAAGGCCAGTAACATAAAAAGATACTTGTTTATAATATATTAATACATATAGATATTTATAGAAGAATATAACTAATTTTAGAAGCGATTTATATTCAGTTAAATCAGCCAATAATTATCAGGATCATTTATAATTTACGAGCATGCAATTGATACGCTAACATTTAAATAGAAAACGTGATAGCACCTTCACGAAACAGAGTATCCATTTTAATTTTAAAATAAAAACAAACTTTATTTACATTATTCGGACTATTGTCCTCATTTTGTCGCCATATTTATTACAACGTTTTGGCCGCTGTACGCTCCGGCCTTCTTCAGGTCGTTGGAATGTCGAACTGAACCCTTTATTACACTCAATGGGGAGTTCAGTTCGACATTCCAAACACCTGAAGAAGGACGGCGCGTACAACGACCGAAACGTTGTAATAAATATAGTGACAAAGATGAGGACAATAGTCCGAATAATGTAAATAATGTACATAATACCTCATCTCAGAAACATAGACAAAAACAAACTTATCGTCTATAACATCAACAGGAGACTTTAATTCTCGACAATGATTGATTATTCATAAATGATTATATTGGATATACTAAACATGCCTATCAAGAAGACTCACGTTATATATCTCAGACCAGAGCTCAATTAGCTCTCATTTAACTCCTCACAGAGAACTAACAATATCCATCGTCAACATATTTTTTGATAATACAAATAGCCTCATCCACATGTTAAAAATTCTAAAAATAGTGGAAGCAGTACTCATTAATAAAAGAGAAATCCAACACGTCTATAATTCCAACAAAGATTAACGGCCATTGACCGGTTCTGGAGTTTCCAACTCTGTCACAGCATCTCACTCATTTCATTAAAAAGGAAGTGTTAATGAAATACCAACGCCAGCGTGACAGCGGTCACAGTGATGAGACAATTTTGATCCTAGACCCATGTGTGTACGCATGGTTACTCTATATAAAAAGACCATATGTCACATATTCCCACAGTATGGGAGATGTTGGGCGACAAAAAACTGGAGGAAATAAATACGTTTCGACACAGTGGAAGCAGACCTTTGTGCATTAGGTGTATGAACTTGTAGAACTAAAGAATGAACCACCCATTTAAACATTTGCCATGGATATAGCGATAGACTAGCGATGGGCTTGCGACGTTGGAGGAGGCTGAAGAATCGAATGTAAGTCTTCATTAAGAAGCTCACGTAAACGATTTTGAATTCTATTATCATTGAAGGAATACGTGTTCATGCTTTTTCCGAATCTGTCAGTGAGAATTGAAAGACACGGACATGGATTTAACCTCGGTGCACCAATTCAATTTTCCTCCAATTTCAAGTTCATTTTTATCTTCAAAAAATTAAAAACAATGTCATTCGTTATATTTTGTCTTCTTAAATAATAGTCATTGATGATCCTCTCTCCTTAATAATGGTTTTCATTTTCTCATACTGTTTCATATTCAGAAAATCTTTGTGCCTTAGTGAATTTATTGCTTTTCTTTTGTGTTGGTGGTGGTGGAGGGTGAACTGATTAAGCAAAATATAACATTTATGCTATCCGATGAGTAAATATCGTTATCCAAAGGCCGAAGAGATGAACAGATGTTCTGAGATACTCTGGGAAGTCCACTGGACTTGACAGACACAAGAAATAGAAAAGCGTATCAAGGTAGATCAAAGGAAGTTCTGTATAATATTTTTCTCTCTTTCTTTTAATCTCTTCTCGACCAGCTCCACCATCTTACTTGGAAATCTGCTTTCTAATCGAACTTGCCTTAAATTCTCTCTTCGCAACCACTAAGAAGATGAGATGTGTATCTGTATGAAGCAAATGATAGTCTCCTGGCGGAAAGTTTCAGTTTCTGAAACAACCTTTAATTGTCTCAGGCACAAAAAGTAAAACAGTCAACTGCAGAAATTAAATTAACCGTCTTCCCTAACGATTAATCACTTGTCATAATCTCATTAGCTAAAACAAACAGTCGTTCGTGTACAAAAACTCCTTGGCGTTGTTACATCAATTAATACGAGCCGACGACATTTATCCTCGGGGATTTTTGAGAATAGTTCCAGAAAAGAAAGCAAAGAAAAGAAATAAAGCGAAAGAAATAAAAGCGTGAAAATTATTTCAATATCATGAGCAATTCATTAAAAAACAATTAGGAATTAAAATTAGAACAAAGTAAAAATTATTTTCATGATCTCTGTAACAACAAATAATCAACGACAAAATTATATATGAAGGGAATCTAAAATATGAATATTTAATGAGAATAAGGGTGTGCTGAAAAGTCCTCTGCAGTCTATTACACTTCCCAAGATTCATTCGAATAGTTAATTATATATATATATATATATATATATATATATATATATATATATATTGATGTGAACCCGAAGTAGGAGCCACGGAAGGAAAACACGGAACACCGGTTAGAGGTAAGAAAGATATGTTAAACAGAAAAGTTACAAAGAATAGTGTAAAAGTAAGCAGAGCTTACTATCCAGTGGTGTCCGATATTGGTATCGTACACGGCTGCGCATTACTGGTGCTACTACTCCCATGATACTACCATTCACGTAATAATATAGTACTGGGAGAGTCCATGATGTAGAAAAGTATCGGTCTCACAGCATATATATATATATAATATATATATATATATATAATATATATATATATATATAATATATATATATATATATATATATATATATATATATATATATATATATATATATATATATATATATATATATATATATATATATATATATATATATATATATATATACTTATATCCGAATTAAGAAAAACAGAGCGTTTACTTAAATGCTTGTATCTCTAAATGAATGTTAAACATAAAAATGTCTTTAAATAATTGTCGGACTGTGTCCATTTCATAATGTGTGACGTCATCTGTTTACATTTGATACGCCACGAGCAGTTATGAACGTACGTGAGAGATTCATGGAAGATTGAAGTTTATAAGCAGTAAATTCGACCTTGCCAACCGAACGATCCTCAGTGTCCGAATCGGTTAAGGCACGTCATGCTATATGACGATTCCGTATAGGATACAGGTTCGAATCCTGTCGGAGGACGAATATTTTCTATGAAAATCTTTCGGACATTCAGGCTGGTAAATGGTATTTGTTGAGTCTTGACTCAATGTTGAATCTCGCCTATTGCATGGAATAATAATGCAACACAAAATGTACTTAGAACAAGAATGTATTATAACAAGAAAGTGTACACAATAAGTACATATAGTATTTCTGTATATTTCTGGGAAGACGTTCCTGGAGAATGTGTTGACTAGTCGCAGTCGATCAGAGTCTCTAGTTGGATCTCGTGATTCTCCTCCTTCTTCTTCTCTCCCGTCTTCCGGTATCAACCATTATTTATATAGTTGGTAGTCACCTATGCAGATTAGGTAGATCCTACACAACAGTATTTAATACTGTTTATTATAAACAGAGCATTTACTTAAATACTTGTATCTATAAAAAGAATGTTAAACATAAAAATGTCTTTAAATAATTGCCGGACATTGATCTCTCTGTATTTTATCCTCCTTGGGTCTACCCATACGGATTACCTAGTTTTTCGTAAACTATATATATATATATATATATATATATATATATATATATATATATATATATATATATATATATATAAATATGATTCCTTCGCTACATATGAGTTCTCATGTTTCAAAAAGAAGAGCCATAAACCTCAATATAATTATTCAAATTATTTAGAATTAAAGTATCAAGCCCTGTTTACTCCTGAAGCGAAAATTAATTTAATTCAATTTAATTTGAATAATTTTATAGAGGTTTTTGGCTCTTGTCTTTGAGACAAGAGAACTCTTATATAGCGAAGGAATCATATTTTAAAAAAATAATTATAATTTAAGCTCTACCTCTGTATGGAGCAGTGTTTTTTAAAAATAAAAAACAAAAATACTAAAGATCTTCGGATTATTTACCTAATGTGTTCTCCCCTATTTTCTATTTGTTTGCACGCACACACGCACACAGACACAGACACAATACACACACACACACAATAATATATATACATATATATACATATATATATATATATGCATATATATATATATATATACATATACATATATATATATATATATATATATATATATATATATATATATATATATATATATATATATATATATATATATATATGCGTGTGTGTGTCACAAAAGTAACCAAGCATTTGTAACAAAACGTAAACTTGTGAAATAAGATCCGTAGAAAATTTCAATGTTACCATCTTCCGTAATTCGCCCCCAAAAACTTTCAAATAATATATTATTGTCACATACAGAAACGTTATTTCATTTGGTATATAAATTTTGATTTACTATACATATGCCACTTTTGGAACACAGGCACACACACACTCTATCTCTCTCTGTCTCTCCATATATATATATATATATATATATATATATATATATATATATATATATATATATATATATATATATATATATAGCTGTAATAGCACGACTGACGAGGTTCACTGTCCCAGCAATCAGTCAAGGAGAAGGAAGATTCTGAATTCATATCTGACGCGGGTTATTTAGAGATTTTGTGTGAAACTCTTCATCCATTCCATGATAAAGATTCTTCCAAAATCTACGGCTTGTTCACCACATGGCATTCAACAAAAAAAATCAAATCATCTGTCTGGTTCGTCTTGCGGTTAATTGTCAAACTGAACATGGTGTCACTGATACGTAGAAATTTACGAAAGTATCCTTATATAAATGTAGTTCTATATAGATAAAATCGCGTACAGACACTCAAACACACCTACACCTACACACACACACAAACACATACACACACACACACACACACACACACACATATATATATATATATATATATATATATATATATATATATATATATATAGATAGATAGATAGATAGATAGATAGATAGATATGGATATAGATATGTATGTATACATGTAAAAATTCAGATATAAATAAAAATGTATCTATAAAGATAAGACAAAAGGAAATCTTTCTTTAACAATGCTTATCATCTGAATGATATTTTCACGACAAATGTATGAATTATATTGTCTAGCTTTATAAGGTTTTCATTGGACGAAACGAGTTGGTAAAGAAAGGTTTTCTTATTGTCATATATATATATATATATATATATATATATATATATATATATATATATATATATCGTGAGAGAGTGAGTGAGAGAGATTAATATATATTCTCACATATTTGGTGTGCGACTTAAGTTTCGTTGGTTATCCAATGCGTCGGGTACAAGAGTTAGCTTATTGATTTTTTTTTTAAGTGCGGGGGATCATGTTAGGAATACTGATGCATAGTTTAAAATTAAGATGGTGCAAAAATAGTACAAAGCCAATACTGGGGTTTAGGTGCAGAAAATGATATGCAGTTAGGTGTCATTAGAAAAAAAAAGATAAAAAAAGAATGGAAAATTGTAGCAGGTTTGAAATTTAAAATTAGAACTTGAGATGCAGTTCGATAGCACAAAGAGTGGACGTTTGTAGGAGTAAAGGGAGACAATCAGTGTCAGACCTAAAGCAAATTTAGGCGAAAAGGAATTTAATCAGGATTTCAATATTTTAAGAGAAACATTTTCTGTGCTTACAAATAGCTCATTCCGCTTATTAAGTAGATTCAAATTATCAATAATATATATATATATATATATATATATATATATATATATATATATATATATATATATATATATATATGTATATATATGTGTGTGTGTGTGTGTGTATTTATATGTGTGTGCGTGCTTTTTTAGAGTGTGCATGTAAAATTATGCCATTAGTTATCTGAGAGTTTACGAGAGATGTGCAAAATATTCCCCTGCTCTTCTTCCACGAAGACACCCAATGAAGCTACGTCGCTTATACTCTCTCGTACGATTGGCCATGGATTTCTTGCTGAACAATATTTTCTATGCATACATATAAGGGACAAAATACACACACACACACACACACACATGCGCACATGCCCCCCCCCGCACCCGCCAAACACAGGAATATATATAAATTTCTTATTAACATTATTTTAGTAAGTAAAATGCGAAAAATATAGTCTAGTGAGAAAATAATTTAAACTAGGTATATATGATGAAGATATAGTTTTAATGTATGTTATATTATTGGTTATTAATCAGGTCAGAGATAAAGCGTATGCGAATATAAAAGTGGGCAGGGAGGTTAACTCCAAGTGTTGGCAGTCAGATTTATCTTAAAGAAATGATTTCACTCAAGAATGAAACTTACTGTCGCTGCTATATATACACACACACACACACACACACACATATATATATATATATATATATATATATATATATATATATATATATATATATATATATATATATATATATATATATGAAGATATACATATGTGCGTGCATGCGTGCCTGTCTGTGTAAGTATATATATATATATATATATATATATATATATATATATATATATATATATATATATATATATATATATATATATATATATATATATTCATACATGTTTCATTAAATAATATAGATAAGTGTTGTTTATATATTTTATGTAAGTTCTTTTCATATCGTCTGATAAGCTTAATAACATTATCATTAAACAATGAAAGAAAATCACAATATTGATACATATTTTTTAATCCAATCTAAGCTTTCGGCTTACATAAGCTTTCGGCTTATATATATATATATATATATATATATATATATATATATATATATATATATATATATATATATGAAGATATATGTATGGGTGTGCATGCGTGCCTGTATATATATATATATATATATATATATATGTGTGTGTGTGTGTGTGTGTGTGTGTGTGTGTGTGTGTGTGTGTGTGTGTGTGTGTGTGTGTGAATAGAGAGTTTCAGCATAAATCTTATTCAATAAGAAGTTTTATCTATACATATATGTATACGAGTAATAATTACAGATGTAACCCGGCGCAAGCTAACGGACGATAAATCATCTGTTCCCATAGGATCACCGAATTTAAGCCGTGTAGAATCGGGTCAGTACCTAAATTGGTGACTACTTGAGAATAGTGCTGCTGTACGCTTGGATCTACGACTGGTTAAAATGAATAACAATTCTCAATTTGAAACTAGAGAACCGATTTAGAATTCTTATCGTGTTAGGCGTATTTACTTACTAGCAAATAACCTTGGGAAAGGTATGGATTCGGATCTTCTACCCTAGCTGTGGATCAATTAATAGAACTTGTATTAATAACGCATTCTTACTCCAAAATTCTTTTATCTAAAAATAATTTATGGCTTTAAATATACTCCAAAAGGTTGATACGCCGTAAAAATCAAGTCAAAGTTTTTTTGAGTTTTTTTTCCAATTGGCTTACAAAGTTATTAGTGATATTGTCCGAGTTCAATAGTTGAATCGTTTTTAGTATTTTGTTAGTCATTTTTTATACTGAGGAGCAGTCGTATAATAACCTACTGATCACAGTTTCGAATTCCACTGAATGATTAGATGGGAATGGCGGAAAAATTAAAAATACTGCTTCAATGTATGCGATGTTTCGTGTGTTAAATAAATCGTTAAAATATTTTCCAGGCAAGTCTCAAATAAAAATGAAAAAAAAATGTCCCAGTAAATGCATTAATAATGTCTTTGAATATTATTTACATTCAGTCTACTGTCCTCAACTTTTTTATTATTATAACAACGTTTCGATCGTATCCTCCGTTCTTCTTCAGGCATCAGGGTAACCGTTAGAGAATTTTGAACTGAATCCTTTATTCAATCCACTGGGCAAATTGTTCTCTTTTCGCTGACCATGTCTAAGGATAGATTTTATTTAGTCCTGCTCAATTATTACACGCCTTGTCTCCACATGAATATCCTGCCCTGAGAGGGAAACTACAGTTACTATATCACCTAACGAAAGCTTTAATCACCTATGGATTATGATGAAGGCGAAAGCAAACAACATCCGAAACTTTGTGATAATAAGTGCAATGATGAGAAGAGTAGTCGTTAAGTAAATAATATAAATCATGATAACTCCACATGCTAGAAATTCAGAGCGAATTTGTGTCACTTATTTTATATATTATATTTTTTAATTACGAACACAATGTAAAATATATATATATTTCAGGAATTCAAAATACACCATGAAAAATCTCAAAATTGCGTACAACTCTTTATATATCGTTTACTTCCATTTACTCACAAGCATGTGTTTCTATTTTCTGATGATAAATTAAAAGCGAAAATATTCCCCAGAATAAATCGTGCATTAATGAAGTTAACTAAATGACAGATTGAATATTTATATATGAAAAACGGAGGATATCTGTGTGTCTGTCTCTCTGGCTGTGTGATACCTTTTCACTCGTGATCCATTCAACCGATTTTGACCAAACTTGGCACATGCATTGTAAAATACGTTCTTAGAGTAAATACCGATAATGTTAAAAATCAATAATCGATAAAGCCGATGAAAAATCGATAAATTCAACTTTTTTCTTCTGATTTCATTCAAACTCGCTATGTAGGTTACTTACATCAGCACGAGCTCAACGATATATCAGTTTTATTTCTACTCCATTGCGTTTAGCGAAAAACCGCGGAAAACGAAAAATTGATTTCAACACAAAGTTTAAACTAAAAATTCCCTTAATTTTCAAGCAATCTAATACAAACTTCTCCCAATTGTAGCCAACAATAAGTTGATTGTTTAATAGTCATTTAACTTGATAACTGAGTTCACCCATATAGTGAAAACCCGCGTAAATAGCGAAAAATGGTGATTTTTACTGGTTTCTTTCGTATTTTCGTTGATCTTTCAACCAATTCTAATCAAACTTAACAATTGCTTTATAAATGTATCCTCTAATACATCCCTGGTAGCACACTCAAAAATTGAATTTGAAAAACTCCAAAATAATTGTGGTCTGAAGTGGGTCTTCATGTTGCTGTTTTACCCCTTCATGTCCTCAACTCACTTCGATTGAATAAATACAGACTACTTATGTTTTATCAGTAACAGCATTAATTCAAAATCATTTTAATGAATGTACTTTAAAGTTATTGCAGAAGATATATTCTGTTACATCTAAACATGCTGCAGTTTTTGCCCCATTCTAATCGAAAGCCTTTTCTGATCGTCCAGTTGGGTATTGGTGCTAGTCTATAATAAAATACATTTTATTCTTACTCTTGAAAGTTGAATATGCAAATTACTTATGCCAATTGACCAGGAAGAGCTTTCTTGGGCAAAATATAACGCATCTGTTGAGAGACACGATGACAAAACCCTATTTATTTAGCGTAGCTTTTTTTCCCATAAGACATGCGCGCAAAGATGCGCGCTCACAGTCAACTAGAAATTGAATTTATTTTTCATAGTACGAGCGAAGATATTCAAAATATGGTCATTGTAAAATAGATCGAGATATACGCAGATAATAAAAAAAATTATGTAATCTCCAAGATTTACACCAAAAACTTTTCTTGTTATTGCTTTTCATATCAGCGGCTTAAGAGAAGGTAACATTCGCTATCGTTATTAAAAATCGAATTCCTCTGCGTAAAGCTTCAAGGAAACTCATTAACGATGTTCACCCTGAGTTCATTTTTTGTCAGATAACCCACATACGTAGGGATAAACAAGAGAATTAGTGTGAGTCTTGCTGTTGTATTGATCGCTTTTACACACCTCTTTCAAAACCATAAACTTAAAAGATCATAGCAATATCATTTGAAATAATTCTCTTCTCGATTTTCCTGCTTGTTAAATATTGATTTTCTGATTGTATCCTTCCCAGGAATCATTTTATTGATCTTCGCTGTCGCGTGATCTAGAGACTATCACATGTTAAATTACTTTCGCTCATATATATATATATATATATATATATATATATATATATATATATATATATATATATATATATATATGGGTAAAGAGTAGGATAGCATGGGTTCTATAGCCTTGGATGTCAACAATTCTAGCAGAAGGCACAAGATGCACCAGGTTCACATATATGCGAGTATATATATATATATATATATATATATATATATATATATATATATATATATATATATATATATATATATATATAAAGAAAGAAATATACTCTTAAGGTGTGCAATATTTATGGGATAAAGTGCTCAATATCAGAGATAGAGTGGGTGTAAATATAAAAGTGAACATTGAAGTCAACACTTAGAGGCGACAGTCTGTTTCATGCTAGATGCAATCGTCAGGCCACGATGATTGCGTATAACATGAAACAGACTGTCGCCTCTAAGTGTTGACTTCAATGTTCACTTTTATATATATATATATATATATATATATATACATATATATATATATATATATATATATATCTGTGTGTTTATGTGTGCGTGTTTTTGATATAGTATGTAATCGTTTAAGAGTCATATTAAAAAATAATATGAAACAAGTTATGTCTAAAAATAATCAGTTATCTACATATGAGCGGCCCCGAGCCGATCTGGAAATTTAGATTAAAAAAAAAATCATATTGTCAATTAAATTCCTGTAATTTCAATTTAGTAGGCGTTTCTAGATCATATCGTAATCCATTTTATAGAAATTAGAATTGCGAAGATTCATCTAAGAAGAAACCATCATAAAAAAAGACACCTAACCCAGATTATTATTAAAAAAATGAAAGAAAAAAGTCCTAATTTATATCTTCGATGAAAGATATTCATTTTAAATTTTTGAGGATTTTTTAAAAATGTTATTTCAGTTTCTCTTTCTTTTTATTCGCAACGTTCTTTTGGTTTCGAAGATCGTTAATTAATCAGCATCACTTAGAATTGAAGCAGTAGCCCATTGAAAGATTTCATCTTCTATCGATATATGTCCATCAGGACATAGACGATGTGGCTCTCCACAGCTTTCTATAGCGTGTGTCTCTTAGCAGTTTTTCTCCTTTTGCTAAGTCCAACCCCACAGTCCCGTCATCCATTCACATAAGATCGTCATGTAAGGGGCTCCACTATCTTTCTTACTCTTAATATGTCTCGTGAGGGTTAAGTTTTCCTAGCCCTCCTTCTTCATTATTTGACCAAGGAATCTCAGCTGCCTTTTTCTAGATTTTCCGCATAAGTGTTCTTACTGTTGCTATTTTCTTTCAGACTTCCTCGTTGCTTCCACACTCCGTCCATGGAATTCTCAGTAGCCTTCTGTCGAACCACATTTCTGCTGCTTCTGGTTTTGCTTTATTTAGTCCGTGGGGAAACTGTCCAAACTTCACTTCTATATAAGAGAAAATATAACATATAGTCATTCAACACTCTTCTTTGTTTCCAACGAAATTTGTCCATTTCTCAGCACGTTGCTTATCTTTTAGATGCATTTTTCCCTAGTCCGATGCGTGCTCGTCTTTCGGTGTCGCATTTCCCATCTTCTGTTAAAAGGCTTCCCAGACATTTATACGCCTGCTTGGTGTCAATATCTTCAATCCAAACCATATTATTTGTTTACACCTATTAGTCAAGAATTTTATAGTCATGAGTTGTCGGTATTGAAAATGAACTGTTTTCTTTATTAACCTTTATCAGATGATCGTTCATCCTATTTTTGTTGTATTTTCTCCGTATGAATAGTAGGATCATTTTACGTACTAAAATTGTTAATTCACCATAATGGCTTTAACGGGTGTGCGGGCGGTGTAACAGATATCAGCTCGCTGCGTTTAATCAGAAAGCCGAGTTTGAATTTCAGTCGCGTTCGTTATATTCCCGCATGCAAATACCTTTGAAATAAGTATGAATCCGTCTATTCGCCGCTCAGCTCTGGGCTAAATAGTAGGAACTGTATCTAGAAAAAAATCTCCAAAATGGATTAATATAATATTCACTCGACAAAAATAAAAAGTACTATTTCTACAATCCAAAATGTTTCGGCTTTAAATATGTCACAATGTGTTCAAATATGTCGCAATGTGTTTAAATATGTAATAATGTGTTTAAATATGTTACAATGTCTGTCTATATTTCTGAGATGAGGTATTATGTACATTATTCAGAATATCGTCCTCATCTTTGTCGCCATATTTATTACAACGTTTCGGCCGTTGTACGCTATTAACAAAATAACAAAAATTGCAATATGAGATCTGCTAAAAACATATTTGATAACAGCAAAAATTGCAGTATGAGCACTGGTAAAAAAATGTTTACTGAAGACATTAGGTTTATAATACCCAGAAATTCATACAGATGTCCTCATGGCACAGTGGATAAAAGCGTTAGTTAGATCCAGTGACAGGACCCAAAGAGTCTGAGTTCAATACCCGGTTAAGGAAGTGGAGAACTTGGAGAGGGGAATTAACAGGAATTAGAACAGTATACCCCAGTAAGCG